>VDFB02075368.1:0-62053 GCA_007258455.2 Sequoia sempervirens
GAATTTGCATGTTTGAGGTGTATAACAAACCTTGTAAATTGTTTTGAAGGTTGTGATGGGTATATATTTGTGTTGAGTTGATGGAGGATGTATGAATACAAAGTGTGTGATGTGATTTATGGTGTGAAGTGTGAAAGTGAAAAATGCAATGTGAGGTTTATTGACTAAGACCATTGGAAGTAGTGAGTAGAAGATGTCTCCATTATATCAAGAATGTGAATGTTTTGGTGAAGTAGTTGTGTATCTTTCACTGATATGGGATGGATTTCTCATTGTAACAATCTTCTATCTTCTTATTTCTAATCTATTAGTGAGCCATTGGAAGTGATCCCTTTGATAGTGAGCCTATTGCATTTAGTGTTGAAATTACTTTATATTGTCAGCTAACCCTCACTATGGTTTTTCCCTTATTAGGTTTTGCATGGAGATTTGTTGTTCTCATGGTTTGGATGTGTTTAAATTATTGTTTCTCATGTTTAAATTTTTCTAATGCATGATAAGTCTTTAATGGTTGTTAAGGGTCTAAGGACTTGTCGTAAATATGAGGAGTTGGTGTTGAGATTGATGTCAACAAGCTTGTGTTGTCATTGGTATCAAATTTATGAGAAGAATTTTGTTGAAATCATGTACATAGTTGTTATTAAGTTGGTACTGTCATTGATGAGGTTTTTGACATTGCTTTAATTAGTTGCATTATCTTGTCATTAGTAAGCTATTGGTGTCAACTTCTATTGTTACTTTGATAAGATTTTGTCTATGGATGTATACTTGAGTTGCTAGGTTGTACTTGGCTCGAGAAGTACTAAAGGTGATGAGGATGTGTCTTTAATTATTGGTTTCAAAGTGCTTTTGAGAAAATTTGATAAAAAGAGGAAACAATCTATGTATTTCAAGGAAACATCTATACATTTCTTCTAGGTTGAATATATACCTTTGCATTTTGGATATGTTGATCAAAGATGTTTAGATGTTTTGCATTCAAAATTTGGTGTGCTAGATCACTTTGCAGAGGAAGTTGTGTTCACCAATGTGTGAATTGTGTATTATAGAGGTGTCAAGGAGAATTGTCTTTGCTCCACATTTCTTCGTAGTTGGGTTTCAAGTCTTGTGGATCTAAAGGAATGCTTATAGTGTTGGTATCTTTCTTCAGTTGAATTTTTTGAGGTTTGGTGCTTTGGAAGTTAAATTTTCTTGAGTTACAGTGTATGATAAAGTTGTTTTAGTGTACTAGTTGTGTACATTATTAGGTAAGAGTTGTTGTGAAGAATATTGTTAGA
Source organism: Sequoia sempervirens (assembly GCA_007258455.2). Lineage (NCBI taxonomy): Eukaryota > Viridiplantae > Streptophyta > Pinopsida > Cupressales > Cupressaceae > Sequoia > Sequoia sempervirens. Next base: position 1,278 of record VDFB02075368.1, read on the forward strand.
TTTTATAGCTTTTTTGGAATATTCTACATTATTTTTACGTGACAATTTTTTCCTCAATTTTTTTGAGATCAAAAGAAGCATGCAATTAAAATTTTAATGGTGTTTACACTTATTGCAATTGATTTTTATTGTTTGTACAAAAGCATGTTGTAGCATTATGTTATAGATTTGGGTCTCAGATATGGTGTGGTGTGGTCCACTTTCACTTCTATCTACCATACAAGTATTTTGGTTCTGACCTAATTTGAATTTGCATGGTTGATGTGAATAGCCAAACTTGAAGAATAGTTTCAAGGTTGAAGATGGTATAAATAAGAGTTTAGTTTTTGAGGGATGAAGAAATAAGATAAGACATATTTGAATGATGTGAGTTACAATTTTGTGAGGTGTGAACTTGAGAAGTGTAGTACAATATTTCATGTGTTAGGTCATTGAAAGCAGCGAGAAGAAGGTGTCTACAATTCTTTAGAGAGATTGCAAAGGTGTTGGTTAGATTGTGGGTATGTGTAGGATCGTGATGGGCTGAAAAGTGGCAATATGATGGGTATGTGTAGGGTATATGGATGACATCTTTTGTTTTTACCCAAAATTGATGAAATGAAAAGGGTTTTTAAAAGATATTCTTAGATTTCCACCAATATAAATTATGCTTTAATTTGAATTTAATAAATAACTATTATTCATTTTCTATTTGAATTACAACTAAAGTCTCGATTGATAGGCTGATTGAAAAAGATCTATAACTTTCAAACAGTATAACATTTTTTGAATCCAAATCATGCATCACATTCTATGCTTTGCATACTATAGGATTAAAAAAAAAATGAATTTCATTAAGCTTTGACCAAGTTAAAGTGGTCAGACATACGATTTTTTTATATTTTTTAAAAGTTATAATAAAAAAATCATAATTAATTATTTACTTGTAACAAAATTACAAAAAAATATGCATCACATCTGATCACGAGTCCTCTAATTATATCTAAAATCTTATAAAAAAATATTATCATTTTATTGTGGTTAGGGTGGTTAGACAAACACCTACTTCTTATTTTTCCCTTGAAATTTAAGTACTACTGCATTGAAATTTCAAATTTTCACCAAATAGATTTAAAAATAAAAATAAACCTAGTAGTTTAGAAACTACATTCAATTTTCTATAGATTCTATGCATACATATTTTTGAAATAATATAGATAACTTATTCAAATTTTTACATCAAGCTGCCTAACTCTTATTTTTCTAAATTTTTTTCCACTTAAGGGCTTACTTTTTCTATGATGATCTTGCACATACCCTTGTGGTGGATTCTCTTATTGCATTGAGATTGTTTTTTCAATATAAAATTATTCTCTATCTTCTTTTATATTCTGGTAGTGAGCCTTTGGCAATGATCCTTTCATTCTCTTGGGTAGTGAGCCTTTTGATAGTGAATCTTATTATATTTGGTGTTGATATTACTTTATATTGTGAGCTAATCGTCACTATGGGTTTTATCATCATGTGTTTTCCACATAAATTTGGTGTTCTCTTGTGCATTGTTTTGATTATTTTAGTTTCTATTATTTTCCTTTCATGATAAAACATCATAATGAATTAAGGGTTAATTGTATTAATGTGGATCTAAATGTTTTTTAGGGTTTTTGAGTTTTAAGGTATAATTGATTCACCCCCTCTCAAATGTCTTATGGATTCAATAATTGGTAACAAATCAAGGTTCCTTGGAAGAAAATCTTAATTGCTTGAGGTAGATTTTGGATGGAACATAAGAAGGAGATCCATATATTTGATGGAATAGATTATGCATTTTGGAAGAAAAGGATAAAACACTTTTTGGTTTATCTTGGATATGATGTACAGAAGTCCATTGAGAATGGATATACTATTCTTGAAAATGGTTTGAGTATAAATTATATACAAATGGAAATGTGTATTAGCTTAAGGGTGCTAATATTCATTACTTTATGACTTAGATTAATGAAAGTTGGCTATGGAATAGAAGAATGTGTCACATTAATTTTGATATCCTAGTAAGGATAAGCTTAGTTCAAGTTGTGAGATATCTTCAAAAGATTATAAAAAATATCAATTTTGTGTGTAAGGAGTGTCAAATTGGAAAGAAAGCAAGAAGAAGCTTTGAAGTCAAAGAACAATCTACTTTGATACATATAGAACTTTGTGGTCCTATATGAGTAAGAAGTGTTCAAGTTGATAGGTATTTCATGCTATTGATTCATGATTATTCTAAAATGACATAGGTTACTTTTCTAAAAGAAAAATTAGAAGCTCTATATAATTTTAAAGCATTCAATGTTATGGTTGATAATGAAATGGATATGATAACAAAAATTTTGAGGTCTGGTAGAGGTGGAGAGTTCACCTCCAATGAGTTTAATATATTTTGTGAGAATCATGGCATAAAGAGGTGCTTGTCTACCCATAGGAATCTTTAGCAAAATGGAGTGGTCGAAAGAAGGAATACGATTGTTCAAAAAGTTGCAATGAGAATGATGATAAAAGAAAATATATCAAAAGTATACTAGAGAGAAGCAATTCATAATATTGTTTATATACTTAATAGAGTTCAAGAAAAATAAAATAACACAAAGACTTCCTATAAGCTATGGTATGGAAGGATCCCTGTTGTCAAGTAATTCAGAGTGTTTGGAAGAAAATGTTATATAAGAAGAGATGAAGAAAACTTAGCAAAGTTTTATGTGAGTTTTGATGAAGGTATCTTCCTTGGATATTCCACTACAATCAAATATTACCGATTCTACTATAGGAGATTGAGAAATATTTTTGAGAGTGCAAGAATCAAGGTTGATGAAGATGTGTAGAATAATTAAGTGATGATAGATGAATATGAATTAGATGAGTCTTCTTGCAGAGAAGAAGAAAAACCTAAAGAAAAAGAAGTGTACATTAAAGAGGAAGAAGCACCACAAAAGACTTGTAAAACTCCTAAGTATGTGGAGAATAATCATTGTCAAGAACAAATCATTGGAGATAAGATCAAAGGTATACTAACAAGAAGAAAATATTTTGAAGAATAGGTCAATCTATTTTACTTTCCAAATTTAAACCTAAAATAGTGATTGAGGCATGTAAAGATGAATATTGGATCAAGGCAATGGAAGAAGAATTGTTGCACACTGAGAAGAATCATACAAGTTTGGGAACTTGTCCCAAGACAAGCAAACAAAAATATGATGAGAACTAAGTGGGTATTTAGAAAAAAACTAAATGAGAATAGAGTAGTGGTAAGGAACAAGGCAAAACTTGTATGTAAAGGCTACTCACAACTTAAAGGAATATATTTTAAGGAGACATTTTTTCTAGTGGCAAGAATGGAATATATCAAGATGTTTTTTTCTTTTACAACACCAAAAATTCAAAATTTATCAAATGGATGTGAAGTCTGATTTCTTAAATGGAGAATTTGAAGAAGAGGTATACATAGAAGAACTGAAAGGATTTCAGTTATCAAAAAAACTAGATATGGTCAATACATTGAAGAAGGAATTATATGGATTGAAGCAAGCTCCTAGAGTTTGGTATGCAAGGTTCGATAGATATTTACTATAGATGGGATTCAATAAAGGTACTGAAGATATAAATCTTTCTTTTAAAGTTGAAAATATCAAATGTTGATTGTGGTTCTATATGTTGATGATATAATATTTAGAGAAAATGAAGCTACGCATAAGAAGTTTGTAGAAGAAATACAAAAATAATTTGAAATGTTTATGTTTGGGGAGATGAATTTCTTCCTTGGACTACAAATCAATAAAAAAAGAGTATTTTTGGTTTCACAATCAAAGAAAGTCAAGGAAATATTAAAAAAAAAATGGAATATTTAAACCGGTATGCACTCCTATGGTTACTTGTTACAAGCCAAGCAACAATGATGAATCTCGTAAGGATGATTAGAGAGATTATAGATCAATGATTGGTGGATTGCTATATCTAACTACTACTAGACTAGATATCATGCATGCAATTTTTCTTGTGGCTAGATTTCAATAAGATCCTAAAGAGTCGCATGTTGCAATGGTGAAGATAATATTCAGAAACTTGAAGGGTACTCCAGATTATGGCCTTTGGTATCTAAAGTATATTAATTTTACTCTAAGTTCTTACATAGATGTAGATTGGTATAGTTTTGTGGATGACAAAAAGAGTAAAAGTGATGTTTCATTCTTTCTTGGATTTAGATTGGTGTCATGGCTAAGCAAGAAAAAATATTTAGCATTTTTATCTATTGCAGAGCAAAAGTAAGCAAGAAACAAGATTTAGCATCTTTATCTATTGTAGAGGCAAAGTACATTATAGCAATATCTTGTTGCATAAAAATATTGTGGATGAGACAAACATTGAAGGATATCAAAGTGTTATATGATGAACAAATTTCTTTGTTCTATTATAATACAAGTGCTATCAATATTTCACATAATCTAGTATTGCATTGAAGGAAAAAACATATCTTAATCTGGTATCACTTTCTGAGAGAGAAGGTTCTAGAGAATGAAGTGAGGCCTAAATATGTTCCTACAAAGGGTCAGATTTCTGATATATTCGCTAAGTCTCTTCCTAAGCATACTTTTAAGTATCTTTGAGAGAATTTAGTGGTTATTATCCCTTCTTATTTGAACTAGATGCATAAGGGGTTACATCGGTCAACTGGATTTCAAGATTCATTCCTTGGTTTGGATTGATTATTGATGACTACCTCTCAGGGGGAGTAGGTAGTGACATTATTGGTTGTTGTATTCAAAGAGAGTGAGTGTTTTCATTATAAAATGGTTGTTGATTAGTGTAGTATGGTGTGCGCTCTTAAGGGAGATTATAATGAGCAATGAAGGAAAGACAGTTTCATGACAGTTTGATTAATGTAAAAGGAGAAACTTAAGTAATACAAATATTTTGTCCTTTTCCATTAATGTCAAAGGGGGAGGGTCATGTGAAAAATAAGATAGTTAAGAGGGAGAGAATAATGTGAAAAATAAAAGGGGAGAATGAAGCATGTATAGGGGAGGAGGATTGGTTGCTCCAAGACTCTAGGTCATGGGAGAGTCCTAAACAATAGGCTACCTTAATCTACCTTATATTTGCTAAGGAAATTGGAAGGGTTGAGATGTTAAGGCTAAAAGGGAAAAGTAATATGGGTGTTGTTCTTATGCAAAACTAAATGTTTCACAAGGTCAAACAAGTTGATATTTAAGGTTCATTTTTCTACCCAGACCACTCATTTATGAGGATGACAAGATGGGTTACAAACTCGAGAATGAAAAATTCGCATCTCATATGTGCGTTGGCATCTATACATATGGAGGGTCTCTAAAATAGGTTAGAAAAAATAGAAAAAAAACTAACCTAATTTCTAAGGATTTTATGCTACGACAGAGGATGAAAAGATATAGAACACAAGTACAACATGAAGAATAGTACATCTAAACTAAGCTAGAATTGATAAAGAGAAGGTGAGAAAAGCATACCTTTTCATGCAAAAATTGAATCCTCATACAACTCCACTTGATAAGAATATACACACACATAAATAGAAATTTATTGCCTATGTACAGAGGATTTCCTCAGTTAGTCCCCCACTTTGGTGTTGCCACCTCCATTGACAACCAAATAGAAAAAGAGTGTAGAAAATGGTCAGGAGATATATTGAAGTAGAAGCACTCAGAAAGAATACAATCAACAGATATGCTACTATCTAAATGCAATGATGTAAAGAAAATGTGACAATCAAATATATCATCATCATAGCTACAAGAACTCAAGACAAGTAGAGGAAGGGGGGAGCTTTCAAATCCTCCAACAACAATGTTGTCACAATGAACAAAGTGTGGGAGCCAAGAAACTAGTGGCTTGTAGCTATAATGGAGTGGTGTTGATGTTTGGAAATTTGAGAATGGAATTGAGAATGAAGAGAATTTATCAAGAGAGTGAATAAGAATGAAGATAAGTTTCAAGAGGGATGAATGAATAAAGAACTGAAGCTTTTGAATGGAAAAGGGGAGGAAAAAGAACCAATTTTTATTAGTCAAGGAAGCAGAGAATGTTACACTTTATGTTTAATGGAGAAATGCAAGACCTCTACAAATTCTAAGGGAAAGAATCCTATTAGGATGACATGGCATGTGGACATCCATGTAGTGTGTGCACATTTGTAACAAGGATTCTTCCATCAATGTGGATAGGGAAAGGTGGTAGATGTGGAATTGCATCATCAAATTTTCATTTTCTAAGGTAGGTGTGATGTAAATGGGGAATTTTCTTAGGGTTGCAAATTCCCTCCATTAAAATTTTCCCCCACTTTAGTGAGAATATATGGTAGTGCAAATGGGAGGTAATGTAGAAATAGGTTGAAGATAATAAACCTAAACTATTAAGGAAGATCTTTGATCTAGGTGGAAACAGAAGATCTAAAAATTTCATAGTCTCAAAACCTCATGAAACCAGCCTCATCGCATAGAGCTTGTAAACATGATCTCGACACAACTTTAACCATGTCAAAAGGAGGTCATATGCAAGAGTTAGGCTCAATCAAAGATTGGTCAAATTGGTGAACCAGGGGGCCAGAAAAAGGAAAAAATATGATCATATTGGAATTCATAAAAATTAGCATCAAAGCAAAGAGCTCGTCGAGATATTTTTTATGATGTTCATTTCATCAAAAATGGAGCTCGTACGTGTGAGATATGGATGGTCAAACTTTAGGGTTGACTTTGGTGACTAGATGGTTCAATCATGATGTCATCATGACATCATGAGTTGATAGAGCAGATGAGTCATGGTATGGATGTTGACATGGACCAATCACCTCTTAACATGTGTCAGTTGTACAGATGATGTGGTAGGCTGACTAGGAAGATGACGTTAACATGGTCAGAAAATTAGGTGTTGACACGTGTCCTCCAGATGTGTCCCACAGATGACATGGAAGCATAGTCGGAGGTTGATGTGGTAGGTGACATGTCTTGGATGATGTGCCAGCTGATGTGGACCATACATTTGGGTGGACCAATTGTAGGATGACATGTGGCATCCATGATGAGTTGGCAAATGATGTGGACACTGACATGCGCAGTGACTAGAAGATAACTAGTTGGCTGACTAGGTTTCTTCAACAAATCACAATGTGACATGTGCCACCTTGTCCACAAGCCACATGTCACGTCATTACTACCTCCTCTGCATGATTTTTTGTGTTTACCAAATATATATGGCTGGGAGTTGAACCCCCAACCTTTCCAACGTGAGTCACAAGCCCAACCGTTGTGCCATAGAACATGCTTCAAAAGATATAGGCATAATTTTTTCTTTGATATGGAAACAGTTGGAAAATGAAGGATAAAAATAGCTAGCGAGATTTGAACCCTTGACTAGTGGGAGTTGAACCCCCGACCTACGGGGTAACAAAATTTTTAACCGCGACTACAACACTATTGTTATTGAAACTATATATGGAACTGATTTTATATGCTAAATAGTTAAGCCTAAAGCTTAACTAAATAACCATTAAAACCATTAAATGGTTGTGTCAAGTTTTAAATAAAAACAAACAAATACCCTAACATCCAAGTCCCAATAATAATAAAAAGGAAGGGCCTTAAAACAATTTAAGATATGTTTTAGGGGTTGTTTTATTAAAAAGGGGATAATATTATTTTATATGTAAAAAATGGAAGATAAGGGTGATTTTTCAAATTATATGGTTTTTAGCCCCAATAGGAAAACCTTATGTATAAAAAGGGGGTGTAGGTGCTTGAAATTCATTCAGGGTTTTTGAGGGATTTTTTTTTTATGTTTTGTGAAGAAAGGTGAGAGTATCCTTGGAGGAGAAAATTTACATAGTGTTTTTGTACACCAAAAATTGTAAAATTGAGAGTGAGAGATTGTGAGGAGTTTATTGCAAGTTTTTGGGAGCTTGATATTGTTAGAAATATTTTTCTTGGTGATATAAAAAGTGGTCCAACATTAAGAAGTTGACCCAGAGACATAGTCTTGATTGGACGAACTCCATTATCAACCTGCATTTGATCCTTATTCTTATTTGTCTCATAATTCTTTCAGTACTTTGGATTCTTTGAGTTTCCTAAATTCGATAATTAAGTAATTAATTTATGTCTCTTGAATCTAGAGGAAGTATAAGTGAACTCTTATTTTCATAATTTGAATGGTTAAGACTCCTAACCACATAATTCTATTGGATCAGGATAAAATCTATAGTTGAGAGTAAACTGAAAATTATTTGTAGCTCTTTAATTATAGATCAAGTTTGGTATTAGAGTAGTTTAACATGAAAAGTGTAGGTGGTGAATGTTAACTAGGTTGGGATTGAAGTGAGGTGAAGGTGCACTTACATAATTCAACCCAGAGATCAGAAAATGAAGGTCATTTCCACAATCAGAAAGGGTTGCTAAATAAAGTCCTACAAATCTTGATGATATAGCTTTCTAGAAAGCATTTCTTGAAATGTAGGAAATGGTGGAAGTTCTTTTCCAAGAGAGGCAAGAACGATAGAGGAAAAAGGAAAGAATGGGCAAAAAGAGTAAGTTGAATCCTCATTGAAAGATGAAAAAGGTAAAGGAGTAGGAGGTGGTGGTGACCCTCTTGAACCTCCATCCCCATCCTCTTCATCCTCATCATCCTCTTCTTCTTCATCATCTAACTCTTCTAAAAAGAAACAACCTGTGCAAACACCTTTGCTAAAACTAGATGTTAAATTTGGGTTGCCTATATATAATGGTGAATTGGATGTAGAAAACTGGATAAATGGCTTAAGCAGATCACAACAGATCTTGGATGATTCTTCCAAAATTTAGATAGCTACTCTTACAATGGGAGGCACTGCACTAGTTTTGTGGGAGAGTAAGATTCAAGATGATCTTGCTACACATGGTAAAATCATTTCATCTTGGTATGAATCTACTTCTTCTTTAAAGAAACAGTTTTATCCTTTGGGTTATATGCAACAAGTTGTTATGGACTGGAAAAATTTAAGATAGAGTAAAGGGAAAATGGTGCAAGAGTATACATAGGTGTTTAGGAAGAAATCACTTACTATTGTAATTCCCCTTTATACATAAGAAACTTTATTAAAGTATATAGGTGGTTTACATTCACATTTGAAGCATACAATCCTGATGTTTAATCCATCTAACTTTGATGAAGTGTGTGTAGAAGCAACCCATATTCAAGCAGGTTAAAGGAACATAAGTTTAAATTCAAAGAAGGAATATGTTCCTCCAACTAAAGGAAATAAGAAGGGTAAGGAGAGGAAATAAGCTGCTGTTAAGAAAGAGGAAGGTGAAAATCCTACTTGTTCACATTGTCAAAAGAAAGGGAATGAAGATGCAAAGTGTTGGAAATTGCATCCAAAATTGAAACCAAAGTGGTTTAAGGATTGCAAAGTAAAGCAAAAGGCCACAACTGTCATTCAGGATCTTGGATTGGATTCTAATGACAAAACAAAGATAATATTTGTGGGTTTGAAAGGTAAAGCTTTTGTCGGTAATGATTATTCCACCGATGTTTCATGTGCTTGTACTTCTAAAAGTCATGTTCTTACAAATAAAAAAAGATGTGAATTATTTCATATAAGGGTGTTCTCTTAGAACACTAAGATTGATACATTGATAGGTAGTGGGTCCCAAGTTGATCTAATTTCAGAAGTTGTTAAACAATTGGTATTGAAAACAAAGCCATATAAGAAACCTTATCCATTAGGTTGGGTGTGCAATGATAGTAGATTGAGAGTAACTAAGCAATGCAATCTAAGATTTGCAATAACATCTAAATTTATATATGAGGTTGAATTTTATGTGGTTCCACTTGATATCTATGGGATTGTGTTGGGTATCCCATACTTATATGATAGAAAAGAAATCTTCTACAGGGAACATAATTAGTATCACTTGTTTAAGGAATGAATTGAATACATTATGCATTCTCATCCAATTAAGACTAATAACTCTTTTGTGACAACGAGACAATTGAAAAGGGTAGTTAATGCAAGCAATAATTTGGTACTTATGTCTATACCACAAGAAATGTCATTGGATAAAAACATATGTTATTCTAAAGTTGTTCTAGTTATGAAAGACAAGCATGATGCTGGTATATTCTTTTTCTCATCCATAAATTTAGTTGTGTTATTCAGCCTTCTACTTTTTAGCAATGTATGGTTGGTAGCAACAACATTGAATATGGATGTGTATATGGCTAATGTACTTAACAATATCAGTGTAGTTTTGATTATTATTATGATGAGTCAGAATTATAGGTTCCAAAAAGGAAGGATAGATGATACTAGACAAGTGAGGCAAAATTTCCCACTTCAATTGTATGTAAAAATATACTTTTGGTGGTCCAAAAGTTTCTAAATGGGGAGGAATAATCTAGGTGGATCTAGAAGACCTCAAAATTTCATAGTCTCAGAATGTCATGAAACTAGCCTCATCGCATAGAGCTTGCAAACATGATTTTGATGCAACTTGAACCGTGTCAAAAGGAGGTCGTATGTAAGAGTTATGCTTGGTCAAAGATTGGTCAAATTGGTGAGCCAGGGGGCCAAAAAAAAGGAGAAAAAATGATCATATTAGAATTCATAAAAATTAGCATCAAAGGAAGAGCTCATCGAGAGCTTTCCAATGATGTTCATTTCATCAAAAGAAAAGCTCATATGCACAAGATATGGCTTGTCAAACTTCAGAGTTGACTTTGGTGACTGGATGGTAGAATCATGATGTCATCAGCTAACAGAGTAGATGAGTCATTGTGCAGATATTGATGTGGAAAAATCACCTCTTGACATGTGTCAGTCATACATATGATGTAGTATTCTGACTAGGCAAATACTGTCAGCATGGTCGGTGAATCAGGTGTTGACATGTGTCCTCCAAACATGTCCCACATATGACATGGTAGCATAGTCAGTAGTTGACGTGGTATGTGACATGTCTTGGCTAACATGGTAGCTAATGTGGACCATACACTAGCATGGAACAATTGTAGGATGACATGTGGAATCCATGATGAGTTGGTAGATGACGTGAACGCTGATGTGCATAGTGACTGGATGATAACTAGTTGGCTAACTAGGTTTCTTTGGTGAATCACAACATGACATTTGGCACCTTTTCCACAAGCCACATGTTATGTCATTACTCCCTCCTCAGTGCGATTTTTTTTGTTTACCAAATATATATGGCTAAATATTGAACCCCTGACCTTTCCAACGTGAGTCACAGGCTTGGCCGTTGTGCCACAAAACATGCTTCAAAAGATATATGAATTGGTTTTGTTTTGATATGGAAATGGTTGGAAAATAGAGGATAAAAATAGTCAGTGGAAGTTGAACCCCTGACTAGCAAGGTAACAAAATATTTAACCACCACTACACCGGTATTTCTATTGAAAGTATATATGGCACTAGTTTTATATACCAAATAGATAAGCCCAAAGCTTAACTAAATAACCATTAAATGGTAGTGTCAAGTTTTAAATAAAAATAAATAAATCCCCTAATAGCCAAAGCCTGATAATGATAAAAATGAAGGGGCTTAAAACAATTTAAAATATGTTTTAGGGGTTGTTTTATTAAAAGGGGGATAATATTGTTTTATATGTAAAAAATGGGAGATAAGGATGATTTTTCAAATCTTATGGTCTTTAGCCCAAATAGGCAAACGTTATGTATAAAAAGGGGGTGTAGGTGCTTGAAATTCAATCAAGGTTTTTGAGGCCCGATTTTTTTTTTATGTTTTGTGAAGAAAGGTGAGAGAATCCTTGGAGGAGAAAATTTGCAAGGTGTTTTTGTACAGAAAAAATTGTAAAATTGAGAGTGAGAGATTGTGAGGAGTTTATTGCACATTTTTGGGAGCTTGATATTATAAGAAGGATTTTGCTTGGTGATATCAATAAAGCGGTCCAATATTGAGAAGTAGACCTGGAGATGTAGTCCTGATTGGATGAACTCTGTTATCAACTTGCATTTGATCCTTATTCTTCTCTGTCTCATAATTCTTTCAGTATTTTGGATTCTTTGATTTTCCTAAATTCGATAATTAAGTAATTAGTTTATGTCTCTTGAATTTGGATAAAGTATAAGTGAACTCTTTTTGTCATAATTTCAATGGTTAAGACTCCTAACCATGTAATTCTATTGGATCGGGATTAAATCTGTAGTTGAGAGTAAAGTGAAAATTATTTGTAGCTCTTTAATTACAGATCAATCTTCGATTTGGAACATGTGGATGCCTAGGAGGAAGCTCTAAAATTTCTTGGTCCTAAAAGGAAACCTTGATATGAAAGAGAAAAATGGATCCATAGGTACTGAGTCCTACAAAAGATGAACAATGGTTTTGTTGGTGCTCAGTCCTACAGAATTGGATCCATAGGTGCTTGGTCCCGTAGAAGATGAATAAAGGTTCTACCAGTTCTCAATCCTGTAGAGAGAAATCACTTCATAGGTTCTTATTGTTGCAAAGGGGTCACCACAGGTTCTTAGTCCTATGGGGCTTGATGTGAAAGGGCTCCCTAGGTGCTCGATCCTAATGATTTTGATGCAAAAGGCCATTACAGGTGCTTGGTCCTACAAATAAAGCTTGACGAGGTGCTCTATCATCCAACCTTGATTGTAAAAGCAACTTCATAGGTGCTCGGTCCTATAAATAAACATGTTAAGATATAGAAAAAATAAGTTAGTTAGAAAAAGTCACACAAATAGATGTATCATAGAACAAGCAATTAAAGGAGAAATTATCAAAGGGGGTACTCGTGAACCCTTCAAGATAGCAAGGGGCCTATACAAAGAGAAAATCCATTTGAAAATCATAAAATTTAAATTTGCAAATGATTCTATCATCAAGGAATCATTTTGAAAAATCTATTTCATCAAGGAATCCAATGGAAAGAATGCTCCCTCTCAAGGGAAATTTTTTAGACTTCTTCACTAGAAAATGTTCTCCCTTTTTGAAGGAAAGTTTTCAGATCCCTTCTCTATGAATCCATCTTCAGAAGAATTTTTTTCCAGGAGTCCTTGAGGAAGAATGTAATTTTCAAAAAATAAAATATTTTCAGTAAGTGATTCAATGGTCACTAAATACACCTTGTTGAAAATCAAAGAAGTGTGGTATCCCCCCTTAGGATGGTTCGTGTTAAACATATAGGCACATGGCTTCCTAAGGAGAGAGAAAATATGAAAGTGATGTATTCCATGATAAATTGTGAGATGTAAACATGGAAATGTTGTCACACATGTGATGGACATCACATAAGCACCACAAAATCACTGAAGTATATAGAGAGACAAGCATAAATGAAGAAATCAAGAGAAAGGGGGATCTAGCAGTTCAGGTTTAGATCAATTCTTTATATAGATAGGTAACATGGAATGTATGAATAAAAAATCATCAATCTATAAAGTTCCTAGATTTGAAGAAGAGAACATGAAGACAATAAAAATAAAAAATTGGGTCAACATGGAAGGAAGGCCTAAATTCCCCCAACACTTTACATCATCCCCAATTGTCAAAATTCAAGGTCACAATATATATAGAAGAATGATGAAACATATAGAGGAAGTTCATGAACCATTTTCACTCATGTATCCAAGCACCTGCAAGGGTGGAAATAATTTTATAGTAACACATAAAATTGAGCATGTGGGAACACAACAAAAACACACAAACCTTATCTATAGATGAAGAAGAGGTACCCCCTAGTCCTCATCAACTAGGAGTTCAATGTTCTCCCAATAGAAATCATTATATGGGGAGGGTAGATGAGCCTACAATGATGGGACAAAAAGAGGAGTACTCTCCAAATCTCCTAGAACAAGTTCCAAGGAATAATTCCCCTCAAGGACTCCTTCACTCAACCCGTGTGAGGAAAAGGTCATCGATCTCACAAAGACTACTGACAAAGCTAGGACATAATCCACCAAGTGAAACTTGAACTTAATTGGTGTGTAATGTGTTAACTGAGTAGGAGAAGATGGAGAAATGCAAGACCCATTGTCAACCTCATCTAAAGGGATAGTGACCAAATTTGAGGATTCTAGGGTCACCTCCATCACAAGGATGGTGCAAGCCAAAAATAGAATTCCCTTTCGAAGAATGTGATCCCTTCATCTGACCTCCACTAAAACTGAGGTCATCCTCCAAATTATGCTTCAATAGAGGATGTGGGATCCTAATAGAAGAATAAAAAGGAAAGGAGTAGTATGAAAAAACCACAACGGAAACCATCGTAGTGTTCAACATGTCAATGGGCTAGGAAAAAGGAGGGATGTCAAGAAGGGACATAAAAAAAGGGGGCTTTACTAATGGAGTGTTGAACACTTGCACCATTTTGGGGTGAGCATCATGAAAATTTTCTGAAGAAGTTGAAAGAAGAATTGAGGGGACAAGAAATGAAGAAGAAAAAGTAGTAGAGGATAGAACAAGAGACTATAGAGATGGGAGCTACTAGCTCCCCCTACCTTCTATAAGGTAGCTTGTTTAGTAGCTAGAGCCTTTCTCTGATGCTTACTCTCATGCACAATTTGGTCTCATTAGCTTCGAGATTTAGACGTCATAGCCTGAGAAGGGATGGAAGAATCCTATTCTACCATAGGAGTGTCCTCCACAACCATGGCTGGTGGAAGGGTAACCTCCTAGGTAGGAGTAGGAGAAAAAAGTGCAAGAGAAAAAATGACAATAGGTAGAGAAGTAGGTGTCAATATCTTAGTAGTGGGCCTCTTCCCATTCACTACTAGAGGGGAAATAATGATAGGAGGTTGAGAAGGCTAAGACATGAGGGTGATTCGATAAGGATACTTCTCCTTGCCATTAACTATAGGCCTAGGCACCCTTGAAAAAATGGGAAGTTTGAAAGCCTGACACTTGGATTATCACCAAGTGGGCACTATTGGGATCCCCATGTGAGGCAGGGGATCAGGGGCCAAAAGTTTCATAGTAGGGTGAGAAATGGAAATGGATGAAGTAGAAGAAGAGGAAGGATCTTGGGTGCAATCAAGCTTCTCCTTCCCCTTTTTTAGAGAGGAGGAGGTAGTTTTTTGTTGTAGAATCATATAACCTTTGACTGAAACGGTGTAGGGTGAAATAGGGTAGGCCACCTTCAAAATTGTGCCCCTAGTCATATACATGACATGGTGCAATATTTTGTTGCAGAATCATATAACCTTTGACTGAAATGGTGTAGGGTGAAATAGGGTAGGCCACCTTCAAAATTGTGCCCCTAGTCATATACATGACATAGGTGCAATATAGTAAGTCTATCCTTGGAGGAAGTTGATTGACTAGGGTAGGCCAAAAGTGATCTAATGAGTATCCCCCATGTGATGCCAATGGTTTGTACCTAATGTCATGCATAACATGCATAGATCCCTCATGAGAAAACTTAAGACATTTATGAATTACTGAGGTGACTATGTTGATGGAAACCAAGCATGGAATGCCTAGTTTCACCCTAAGAAGGTTCATCTCCTCAATGATATCAAAAGAGATATTTATGACCTTGGGTCCTACAAAGATCAAGAGGGTGATGGAACCGATAGGAGGGACCTAGAGTCTATCATGCGTACATATAGTGGTCTTTAATTTCTCATATTCCTCTCTATGTAGAAATTTTATCAAAAGAGTTTCCTCTATTATAGCATTCACACAACTCGCATGGTCAACTATGACACCAGTTATGATGCAAGTGTGAATGTACAAGGGGAAATGCTCTTCATTGATAGGCATGTCCCATGATATACAGGTTATGTTTGGTGATTCATTCACAAGCTAAGCTGGAGGAATACATGTAAATGAAACCATGTTTACATAATTTGAGAGGACTTCCTTAGATGGATACAAATATTGAGAAATTACATTTGTAGAATGGGATGGAAGTAGATCAATGTATATTTTTAATTAAGTATTGGCCTTTTCCACAGACTTGTTAGCATTTTGGTTCTTTCTATCAAGACAGATAGTACAGTCTCTGATGCAATCTTGTGTTTCATGACCCAATAACTTGCACCTTTTGTTATCATTTCTATGAATTAGACAATATTGAAAGAATGTGTGGTCATTATACTAGTCAGGGTAAGTCTCAACAAGTGATCAAGGTTTGGAAAAGTTATCAATTTATCTTTCAATAATTTCTTTAGAATAAAGGAGTAGGATCCTAACAACTTTGTTAATTATCTATTGTGTTTGACACCTTTGTCATTGGATGCAGTAACTAAATTTGTAATATTTTTACCCTTGATAGAGATTGACATGATGGCCCTACCCTCAAAATCACCAATTATATCTATTGGTGCTCTCATAATGTGACACATAGATGTGCCAAAGGCTTATTTCATAAAGGAAAATTTCTCTTGACAAGATGTCTGCAAGTTGTCAATAAAAACCTTTTGGACATCTGAGTTAGGAAAATGATAAGATATTTTAAAAATAATGTTTGATAGCAAGCTATAAAATTAGTTATCATTTCATGTTCTCCCTACTTACATTGTATGAGATTTTAGAAGGCCATCTTCGACCCGATTTTCACTTAGAACTATTTGAGAAATTGATTTACAAGCTGATCAAATGAGAATATAGGATTATTAGGAAAGGAATAATACTACTCAAGGGTTGTATCCTTAAGATATCTCAAAAACAATTTATCCATTAAGACATAATGGTGGAATAAATCCATACACATGTCATTGAATGTTAAGATGCATATTTGCAAATCTCCCTTACCACCGCATTTCTCAAATTTTGGAATTTTCATCCCCTATGGGATAGGAGTTCTTAGAATTACTAGAAAATTGGTTGGGAAGTGGCCTAGGAAAATTTCGCCAATTGACTTTGCATTTGGCCCATATTTATAGCAAGATATTCAAAATAGGATCAAACAATTAAATAGGACCAGTAGAGCCATAGCTAGAACCATCAGAACCACCAACCCCCATGTTTCCAAAGGTTCCACCATTTAAGCCAACATTTTTGTAGGGTTATTGCTAGGAGCATTAAGAGGAGTGGTGATGAATCCCAAAGGGACACTATTTACTTTGATGGTGGGAGATGCCTCAAGAATAGGGGTGGTATTGATAGAAGGGCCTATCTTAGCCATGTATAACAGTGTCTTGGGCATCAAGACTCCTATCTTTCTTTTAGATGTCTTGAGTCCAAGACCTCGAGTAACACCTGATCTAGGATTGTACGAGGGGATACATGTCTCCATTATGTTAGTTAGGCCTCAAAGAAATTCCAGACCTATCCAATCCTTGTCCAACATATATCTTATCTCATTAATGACCCTAACTTCCCTAGCCATGGTTTTGGGTATGTGCAGGATCATGATGGGCCAAAAAGTGGCAATATGATGGGTATTTGTATGGTATGTGGCTGACGACTTTTTCTTTACCCAAAATTGATGAAACGAAAAGGGTTTTTCAAGGAGATTCTTAGATTTCCATCAATATAAATTATGCTTTACTTTGACTTTAATAAATAATTATTATTCATTTTCTATTTGAATTATGACTAAAGCCCTGATTGATTGGCTAATTGAAAAACATCTATAGCTTTCAAATGGTATCACATATTTTGAATTTGAAATATGTGTCACATTATATGTTTCACATACTATAGGATTAAAAAAAAATGAATTTTATGAAGTTTTGACCAAGTTAAGGTGGTCAGACATACAAGTTTTTATATTTTTTAAAAGTTGTAATAAAAAATTCATAAGTAATTATTTACTTGGAAAAAAATTATAAAAAAATATGTATCACATTTGGACATGAATCCTCTACTTATGTCTAAAATCTTATAAAAATATACTATCATTTTATTGTGGTTAGGGTGGTTAGACAAACACCTACTTCTTATTTTTTTCCTAAAATTTAAGTACTACTATACTAAAATTTCAATTTTTTACCAAATAGATTTTTTTTCTTTTTAAAATAAACCTAGTAGTTTAGAAACTACATTCAATTTTCTATAGATTCTATTCTTACATATTTTTGAAATAATATAGATAACTTATTCAAATTTTTACATGAAGTTTCCTAACTCTGATTTTTCTAAATTTTTTGCCAATTAAGGGCCTATTTTTTCCATGATGATCCTGCACATACCCTTTTCTCTTTTTCCAAATGATTCCCAAGATCCATGAGCCTCTAGTCTAGGGAAGGAAGGTGCTCTTGAGGAATGACGAGAGAATAATCCTCTTCCAAAGTTGGGGCCATAGGAGAAATAGGAGTAGGTACATGAATAGTTTCCTTGAAGAAACACATCTCTATCCCTTAAATAATTTCAGGAGAAGTGAGACCAATAGTGATTTTTGGGAAGTCCATATCTAGATGTCACACACTCCTTCTGAAAATGTACTTAGAGGTTGTATATTGAGTTGTAAAGATCATAAATATTTGCAACATCCAAGTTTGCAACCCACATGAGACTCAACCAAGTGTGGGATCAAGTACAATAGGTTCAATACTTGTCATAGTTCCCATTAGTGTACCTTTTCTATAA
This sequence comes from Sequoia sempervirens, assembly GCA_007258455.2. NCBI lineage: Eukaryota > Viridiplantae > Streptophyta > Pinopsida > Cupressales > Cupressaceae > Sequoia > Sequoia sempervirens. Next base: position 19,814 of record VDFB02075368.1, read on the forward strand.
TTTTTGAGGTTGAAATTACTAGACTTTTTGTTTATACAAATATTTCTTTATAGAATATTGGGTAAGTTGGGTTCATATTCCTCCAAAGTATTTGTACTTGTGGCCAAGGTGTGATTTAGGTCTATAATTGTAATCATGGATGCACATGATTTTGATTGAATAGTCTATTCTAATGACCAGTCATGTTTAGCAACAAGTGTAGGTTCAGGTACAATAGGTTCAATACTTGTAGTAGTGCCCATAAAAGTACTCTTTCATATAATTTTTGAGGTTGAAGTTATTGGACTTTCTATTTATATAGATAGTGTTATATATATAGAATATTGGGTAAGCTATGTTCATATTCCTCCAATTGTTTTGTATTTGTGGTCGAGGTGTGATTTAGGTTTGTACTTGTAATCAAGGTTGCACAAGATTTTGAGTGAATATTCTATTTTAATGACCAATCATGTTTAGCACCAAGTGTAGGTTTAGGTACAACAAGTTCAGTATTTATAGTAGTGCCCATTAAAGTACTTTTTCTATAATTTTTGAGGTTGAAGTTACCAAAATTTATGTTTATGCAAAGATTGCTATATAGAATATTGCATAAGCCAGGATCATCTTCCTCCAAAGTGTTTGTATTTGTGGCTAAGGTGTGATTTAGGTCTATACTTGTAATCAAGGCTAAGTTGAGATTTTCTTTTGTATGTAGTGATGACACCTTCAAATTTTGCAAATTTCAAGTGCATATGTCCTTTTAATGTGTCAAGAGAGGCTATGCTGGCATACTGCTAAATCTACCCCAGAGCCCATCTTTGCCAATTAAAATTTTGTAACTCAGAGGTCATCTTGAAAATCTATGTGGTATAATGTTTTTTGGTACATATGTTAATATTCCCATTCATTTTTGTGCTTCTAGGATGAGTTTTGATGGGATATTTAATTCTTTTTTGATTGTGACTAGGCTAAAATTGTTGTTATGAAAAGTTACAAATTTCACAATTCTAAAGGAAACCCATTTCTTGATTTGGTCTAAAACATCTTCAACTCCATTTTCATAAAAAAGTGGAGGCCATATGATTCACTATTTTAATATATTTTGGTTGCAGTGAACACATTTGACATGCCAGTTTACAAAGGAGGTACCTAAATTATAATTTTTAGGCGAAATCTAATTTAAAATCCATGTTTTAAATAATTTTTAATGACCGCTTGTGAAAAATCACAACTCTAAGGGTCTTTGTTTGTGCATAGTGAATTTTCCCTGTTTGGGTGGCAGGTGAAATTAAAATCTCACTATTTATTAATGCTTAAATTGAAAATGTTTAAAGTATTTTAAATATTTAATATACCTTTAAAAGGAAAAATGCACGTGAATTGAGGAAGTTTTAGGGAAAATAAAATATTTTCCAAGTTTTATAAAGTTAAACTTTATAAACTTGATTTCCCAAGCATGATAGTATTTTCCCACAACACAACATGGTAGTGCTACCATCACCAGGTCTGGCAAGGAAGCGGGGAAGTATGTGGGGAAGGGTAAAGACAAATATTTGTTAAATCCTTTCCAATGCTCTTTTAAAACCTTTTGAAGTTTTTTCTCTTCTTTCCTCCCTACCATTGTAGCTTTTGCTACCATGAAGAATGGAAGCAGGGAAGCGAGGAAGTGATGTTTTGGCCATGATTTTGTAAGATTTGGTGTCTAGGAACTCCTTTTCTATTGTTTCCACATGATTTGAATGTGATTCATCACTGTTATAAGGGAAATTTTATTGTGGAAAGAGCAGAATGTAAAGTCTATTCACATTTTTTTCTTTTGAGTAGATTTTTGCAAGCATTTGCAAGCTAAAAAAAGTTGTTGTAGCCTCCAAAAAAGTCTCAACCATTCCTAATGATTTTAAAGAATTTATAACATGGTTTCAAATGTTTCTAAGTGTCTAGTAATGCCGAAAATACCCAAGATTCATTTAAAACGACCTTTACAGTGGCTACAATAAGATTTCTTTCTCCCTATTACAAAATATGTGGAAGTGTTTTCTTTTTTCAAGCATTGATTTGGTCATCATTGTGTTTATTTCCTAATCACTGACATGACTATGCTACATAGAGAAAGAAGTTTTGAGGACTAGAGTATTGTAGGTAAAATGTTCAGGGTACAATCTCCAAACAAATGTTTATTAAAATGTCAAGTTTATTCCACATGAAAATTGAAGAGTTTAGAAGGTTGGAGCATATGGTAAAATGATATTTTAATACCAGTATGTGGGTAAAATTCCCAAGAGTGAAATTTATCACTTGTAGGTGAAAATGGAGCTAATAAATGACTTTTTACATTCAAGTTAAAAGTTTGCACAAGAATTGCATATGAAGGAAGATATAAGAGGGAAAATAAAGAAGGATAAGCATTTTCTGAAGACCAGTCAGTTGAAAATAAAGGGAGCTAAGAGATGCCATGTGTGAATGGTCAGTCAATTTTAGGGCTTCTCTATTCTCTTATCTTTTCTCTTAAACGAGAAACTATTTCATTGTAAGTGGGGTTCCTGTTTCTCTAAGTTTAGAATATATTGCAATTTTTGTACAGGGTTGTCCCTAGATCATAATTTCTTAAAATTTTAGAGTTGAATGGTTTAATGTATTTTCTAATAGCAAGCAAATAAGTCTACAACTTGGGATTGAATCATGTCATACTATAATGTCTCCAGAATGTATGCATTATATTTTTAATCAAAGTAATCAAATATTGTGATTGTTTTTGTTACACATTTGTTGCAATAAGTGTTTGGATTGATGGGTTTTGTTCAAAGTACATGTAAAAGTGTGCTTTCAGTCAAATGTTGAATATGCTATGTTGCATTTAGGATCTAGAAGAATGTTGCAGATATATCCTAATTAGACCTCATTATTGTAATGTAGTAATGATTTAATGGTCACTAGTTATGTGTTCAAGCTAGATTACAAGATTTTTTACTTCATTTTGACTCTGTTATGGACAAGACACTAGTCTAGTCTATTTCTTTTGTGCAAAAATTGGAACGAATCACCATTCAAAAACTTAATGAATCTTTTTCATTTCCATGTTTAACTTATTTTTGGTTTTCTGTATCTTCATTGAGATTAAAGAGTATAGAGGTTATGATTTTTTTTTGTAACTTATTTGTATGCTTGATATGAAGATTTCTTTTGATTTATTTTCTCTATTTGGATTCAAGGTGCAAAGGGATCATGCTTGAATATGATCAAATGTATAACACTCTTTATACATTCATTTGAGAATGATCCACATGTTAGAAATATGCAATATGTTATCTAGTTCAAGTTTCATTAAATATGTAGATCTTTGAATAGGAACACCCTCCTAATTTTTGTGGAGTTCAAATTGTAGAAGGCTGATTATAGCATTGTTCATTAGCCTTTATTGTCCTTGATGTGTTGATAGTGCAAGAACTTTGTCCTAACCTCTTGATCCCTTGGTTTAGGCATTGTGGTTTTCCTTAGGATTGGGGGTTGCAATTAAAAAAACCAATAGATTGGTGACTATACTGGGGAGATCAGAAGAGTGTCTATTTGGAAAGAGTCAAACATTTGATGAATCTAAATATTTGGTTCAGACATGAATGATTTAGACCTAGAAGAGGTTTTGCTAGAACATATTTAAAATAATTTATGTGTGACTCTAATATTGGAGGAGACATAGAATGAAACTAAGATTTAAAAGTGCTTCATGCTATTTGAAGTTAAGTCCTCTACGAAGAGAGGTGGTGAATGTCAAAAGAACCTAATTAAGATGTGAAGAATATTTCAGATTTACAAAGGTTTCCAGTTAGGAAAGAAAATTTGCAGCAACTGCAACATATCTAGGTATTTTTTATGTTTTAGTGTTCATAGAGAGTAAGCTTGTGTATGAAAACCATATTTTAATGTCTAGAATTTTTTTTGTTCCCTATTGAATGAAACTAAGCACTAAGGAAGGGAATGATGGTGGTAATTATACATACTTTAGAGTTATAATTTGTATCCTATGTATTATGTTAAAGAAGTATGTGTGCTCTTAAATATGCCTACTAAAGATATCTTATGTATAGATGTATTTGGGTTGTGCATTGTATTATTTAAGGTCATGATGAAAGAAAGAAATAGGATAGTGAATGATCAACTATAGAGTTGATGTTTGAAGTTTGAAAGAGGTGTAAGAAAATGTATCATCCACCTGTATATCCTTGTGAGGTGTCAGACATAAGCATGAAAAGTGTTCATCCCCTATCATATGATCAAAGAAGTTTCTCTATGGAAAGATACAAACCATTAAATCTTAATGGTATTCAAGGTTTCCCAAACCTTGTTCCTAATGAAGTCAGATAACACTTGCCAAGGCTCAAAGGAAAATCTTAGAATCAATATCTTAGCATCTACAAGAGTTTTCTGATTTGGTGCCCGATATTATGAGATAAGCCATGAAGATTTTTTCATGAAGTTTTTTATTCAATCTTTGAAGGAAGATTCTAGATATTGGTTTGCATATTTTCTAGTATTTTCTATCTCTTTAAGGGATGAGCTAACTTCAACATTCATAGAAAAATTTGGTGAGAGAATTGATGCAATTTTAGTGAGGAAAAAATAATGAACATTCAGAAGGATGAAGAAGAGTTAGTCCCAACTTTTAATCTCAAATTTGCAAAGGCAATAATGGATATTCTAGAAAATATAAGACCAAATGATGCATTTTGATTGTTTGTTTATCTAGGTGAATTTGATCAAGAAATGAACTATTTGTTAAGAGATGCAGATCTTACAACACTTCATCATGCATATCAAATCACCATGGATATTAAAAATTGTAGACATCTAAATTTAATCACTTCCATATGATTAAATTTACTGCCTTTCCATTTATCGTATTAATATTAATTTATTAAATTAATATTACACCTTTTGTCTCATATCAGTAAAGTATTTAATTTAATAATTAATACTTTATCTTTCACCCTATTCCTCTCTAAATTAAATAAATATGCTAATTTATTTAATTTAGTCATTTTTACCCTTTTGATTTAAAAATCAAGTTAAAATTCCTCACTTTCTCTCTCCTTGTCACATCCTCCATAACCTTACCCTAATCTGAATTAAATTAGTTAATTCATGATTATGATAGGCATCCTCTTAATCAAAGATTAATGTCACATCCTCCTACATTTGCCACTTGCCTCTAATTTTCCATTAATTAGCCTAACCCAATGTTTGCACAACCTTAACCAAGGTCATTAGCTAGATTTAGCACCACTTTTTAGCCAACCTTTGCATTTACCTTCTTTTGGCATTGACCCCCTTTCCCATGTGAATTTTTAATTCACATTTATTTGTCCTAGATTCCCCTCCTTTATATGTGAATTTTTAATTCACATTCCATCCTTCCAAGGCTTCGAGGACCTTGGACTTGTCACAATCTCCACATGTGACCAAGTCCCGCCTTTTTTGGAGCCCACCTTTTATCCTCTAGATCATCTTAGGAATGTGAATTTTTAATTCACATTTATATCCCCAACCACCTTTCTTTTTCCCATGTAGATTTTTGAGGAATTCCAAAATTTCTCAAATGTCCCTCGCACTCCCACTTGGGGACAAGGAATACCTTTTTGAGGAAATCTCCTCACTCCCCAAGGTGCATGTCCTTCCTCCACCTCATGTACCTTTTTGACACCTCACTTACACCTCATCTTTCCTTGGCCACTTCACCATCCACATGTCAAGATGTGAGGGCTTGTGGGTTCTCAACCCACCATAGCCCTTCATCTTGGCCTTGTTGGAGCAATCTTGACCATTGAATTCTCTAGAGAATTCAAATTCTCCTATAAATACCCCCTCCTTAAGGGCATTTTAGAACAATTAGCCATTTGATAACTAGATGCTGCCAATTTGCATTCTCAATCCTTTACCATCATCTAGCTATCCATTCTAATCACTTTTCACATTCAATCTTGCATTTAGTGAATCAAGAAATCATCTAAGGAGCACACAAAATCATCCCAAGCAAGGGCCAATCAAGGAGACATCAACAACAAGGAAGGTGAAATCATTTGTGTCTTGTTTTGTCCATTTTCCTTCTTGTTTTATCACTCTTTTGGCTAATATTGAGGTGTCCTTAGTCTTTTATCATTCACATTTTAAGTTATTTTTCATGTTAGAGTAGGATAAAATTCTTAGGATCACATTTCTAGCATGCCTGGTGGGACCCACAAATGGGTTCTTGCATTTAACCTCCCTTTTTGTTAAGAATTTTGTAGGAAAAGGTCATAGAAAGGCAGCAACACCCTCTGCTTTACTGCAGAAAGGCGGAAGTGCCCCCATTTTAATGCAGAAAGGTGGCAGTGCCCTCTATTTTACCGCAGAAAGGTGGCAGTGCCCTCTTGTTCACTGCAGAAAGGCGGTAGCACCCTACATCTGAAAGTTTTATTTTCTTCTAAAATGTTTGCCGCAATTAGGGATATATTTAGAAGCTTTTTCTAACACTTGTAGTGGGAGGGGCACAAATTTCCTTTTTTCTTAAAAATATGACAAAGTTTGTTGCAAAAAGGTGGAAGCGCCCTCTTGTCCACTACAGAAAGGCAGCAGCACCCTCTGCCTTACTGCAGAAAGGTGGTAACACCCTCTTGTCCACTGCAGAAAGGCGGAAGTGCCCTCTGCCTTATCGCAGAAAGGCAGCAATGCCCTCTACCTTACCGCAGAAAGGCGTCAGCGCCCCAAAACAACACAGTTTGGAAGGTAAAATACGCATTTTGGCTTCATTTTTTGCTCTCATTTTTTGTTGTTTTCAAGTAATAACCCTCTAACATTTTTTTGGCAAGGATATTGGTGTTTTTTGGCTAGCGTGTTGCAGCATATTAGGGCATACTTGATCAAGAATGAAGAAAAAGATAATTAACATTTGTTTATAGGGCCATCTATTTGATTAGATCTGCAAGAAAGATTATCCTTGTTGTTCTGGAACATAGTCAAATTAGGGGGAATAAACTTCATTGCTTGCTGTGATTGTTTGTTCTTGTGTTACCCAAGGGGGCATTAATTTATTTTCACTTTCCCCTTGCACTTCGTGTGAGCCTGGGGAGTAGTTGGAAATGGTTAGTGTCTTCTTTTTAGTGGGACCTGCTTGGGGATTTTATCACCCCAAGGGACGATTCCAATCACATGTACCGGTAGGGTATATAAAGGGGGGAGAATGAAAGTTGTACCCCAATCCAGTCGTGTTGTAATTGGTGGTGTCAAAGCTAGGGTGATACCTAGATAGACATGAAGAGTTGGTCTGAGCCTTTCAGTATTTCGTTGGGGTTCCTGACTCATGCTTGTGATGGACTAGTGTTCACGGTTGTGCATCACATACCGAAAGTATATCAAGGACTCCCTAGAAGCCTTGTGCATCCTAGATTAAGACCTTGCCTTGCCATACCCTTGATATTAATCATAGGATTGTGCTTGCTTGAAGTGTTTTCTTGTGAAAAATATATCAAATTTTTGATACTTTGGCCTTACTTTATCTTTTTGCGTCCTTTCCATAGCCATTGCCATCAAAATAAAACTTTGTCTTACTACAGAAAGGTAGCGGTGCCCTCTGCCTTACCATAGAAAGGCAGCAGCGCCCTCTGCCTTACTGTAGAAAGGCAGTAGCACCCCCATTTTACTGCAGAAAGGTGGCAGCGCCCCCTGCTTTATCGCAAAAAGCAGTAGTGCCCCTGATTTTATTGCAAAAAGGTGGCAGTGCCCCTCATTTACTGCAGAAAGCTATCAACGCCCCTGATTTTGCTAGCAGTGCCCCCTGCATTACCGCAAAAAGGCGGCAATGCCCCTGATTTACTACAGAAAGCTGTCAATGCCCTTGATTTTGCTAGCTGCGCCGCTGATTTACTGTAGAAAGTTTTCCACACCCCTGATTTTGCTGACTATGCCCCTGATTTTGCTGTCAACACCCTGATCTTTGTTGCAAAGGGGTGGGTTTGTCCTCCTAATTACCCCAAATTGTCCCGATTGGATTCGTTTAGCCTCTAGGTCACTTTGAGCCTCCCAAAACCACCATTTGATATGTTTAAACCTCCATTTTATCACTCCAAATATTCATTAACCATTATAAATCCCCATTCATTCTCTACAATCATCTTTAATCTACCCTTTCATCTTAATTTTCCATTCAAAAGTCCATACCCTCAACTTTACCATTCACATCGCCAAACACCACCCATAACCAAACTGTCTTAACCTTGTATTACAAAGTGGTTACCCAAATTTACTATAGCACTTGAAGTTGATTATTAGTGTTTAACTTCGACCCTAATCAATTTGCTTCCATCTTGAGGTGAATTCGGTGTTGTAAGTTATCATCCTCGGCCCAATCAATCCATTCCTATCTTAAGGTGGATTCGGTGTCGTAATCATCCTCTTAATCAATCAAAGCTCTAGGGTCACCAAGGGTAACCTCCTGTGATCAAGCTTAAGGTCTCTCTCTGACATCTTTCATCATCCAACCATACCCATCCAATAGTCTAAATCTATCCAAACCGATCAAATTATCCAAATCCAATCCAAATCCAATCCAATCCAATCCAAATCCAATCCAATCCAATCCAAATCCAATCTAATCCAAATACAAATCCAATCCAATCCAAATCCAATCCAAATCAAATCCAATCCAATCCAAATCTAATCCAATTGAAATCCAATCCAATCCAAATCCAATCCAATCGAAATCCAATCCAATCCAATATATCCCAACAAAATCTGATCCAAATCCAAACCCCATCCAAATCACACCTTATCCAATCACTATCAAATCATTCGAAAAAAGCATTAATCTACTCATCTCACCTTTTCATGCCCGTTCAGACCCGTTCATAGGCAAAGAAAATGGCCAACCGTCAAGCTCAAAATTCCCAATCAAACAATCCTCAAGATCCCAAAAACACAATCAACATCTCATCAGATCCTAACAAGGGTACCAACGTCTCTCACGATCCTCATAATGGTACTTCATCACATTCTAACATTGAGAATCAGAATAACTCACCACATGATGAAGAAAGTATGGTTAATCAACCTAAACTCACACTTGAGGAACATTTTAGTAATCCTGCCAATGTACAAATGACTGACCATTTGCTTGAGAAACATGGGGAAGAAATCTTGGCCCACCTAATTGAGAAGGGTGTTAAACCCCCCTCCAATGTTGAGTTGTCCAAATATCGGGGTGCCCCATCTAACGTACTACAAGGGTCCCAAAATGTACTAGAAGGTTCATACTTCTCCAATGTTCCTCCGGTTGAGGGTTGGCATCAACCTGAATTTGGCAATGCCATTCTTTATCAGGTTAACTATCCCCCACACGCTTCAACTTCAGTTATAGGAGGACCTCAAGGGCCTGATCCCAATAATCCTTTTGCCTACGGTATGCCACAAAGTGTTCCACAGCCTCTGCCATTAACGTTAACCACACCCCCTCCTCTGAACCATCTTACAGTCAATATTGGGGGCACCTCCTTTGCCACATCGCTTGCACCTCCTGGGACCACCATTATACCACCTCAACAGGTTCACCAATCTACCATTCTGCCTCAAATACCTCCACAAGGCACACCCCAACTAAACATTCCGAGTGGTACCCAACAACCCCCTTTACAAAACACTTTTGTGCTACCTCCGCCATCTCATCCGCAACAACCTATACACAATACCTTGGCCTCTTCACAACAACCATCTTACCAATCATAAGGAAATCCATCTCAACCCATTGCCCAAACCATATCTCCCTTTCTCGCATCCCTTTTGCGTCCAAAGGCTCAACCACAACACAATATCCCATCTCAACCCATACAACACTTGACATCAGAACAACAACCTCCCCAACACTACTACTATCACAACCAACAAAAATTTCCCCAACAACCGCTTTATACGACCTCCCAACAATCACAAAAATACCCTCAATACCAACAAACCAACACGCAATGTCCTATCCAAGTTCCTCAACAACCTACCCCACACTTTTACCAAACAAATCCATATTATGCCCCACAACAACAGCCCCCGTATCAACATAATCCCCCATCTTACCAGCAAACCATGTCGTCATCCAATCATCCAAACCCATATTTCAACAATCCAATGCTCTTTCAGCAAGATCCTTCATCATTCTATCATCAATATCCCCCCAACCCACCACCAGCTAGCTCAGATTTGTTGGAAGTCAAAGCCGCACTTAAGGATCTTCAAGCCGGAGCTACAAAACAATCATTCAAATTTGAAGATATATGGCCATATCTATTTGATCCCTCCATCTCATTGATCCCATTTCCTAAAAATTTTGAGATACCAAAATTTGACAAATACAAGGGAGACAAAGACCCTAAGGCTCACTTGCAGGAGTTTTATTCCCAGTGTCAAGAAGTCATGTACAGTGATAACTATCTCTTGCACTTGTTCCCACAAAGTCTAGCAAGCCATGCCCTAGATTGGTTCATGACTCTTGAAAAGGGGTCCATAAAAAAATTTGTAGACTTCTCAAAAAAGTTTGTATCCTACTTCTCTTTCAATTTGCAGAAGGATACGAACACCTTAGATCTCCTCAAAGAAAAACAACGTGATGGGGAAACCTTTACCAGCTACCTACAACGGTGGCGTGCATTAGCAAGTCGAATGACAAATCCTTTGAAAGAAAAAGACATGGCCCACAATTTTAGACTACATTGTGTCACCACTTTCGCAGAGATAGTGGAAAAGGGACCAATCCTTGAACGTGCCCTTATTGCCAAAGGTCACATCAAAATACACAGTCATGATAAAGAAAGGTCATTTGGAGATAAACCATGATCCTGGAACAAGAACAAGAATGCGGTGAATGACGGTGTGACAGACAGCAAACATGTCCAAGTGGCTAATGCATCCCAAAAGCAATAGCAGTCTATACACAATGCCATATCTGTACCACAGGGGGTACCTCGTCCCCCTCAACAGTCAAACCAAAAAAGTTAGGGGAATACCAAACGTCAATACGCCCAATTGGGTGAACCCCTGAGTGTTGTTTTCAATAAATTTCTACAAATCAACTACCCCATCACATACCCTGTCACCAAACCATTTGATGAGTCCAAACCCAAGCCAGCATGGTTTAAAGAAAATGAATATTGTGACTTTCACAAAATCAAGGGACATTCTTTAAATAAGTGTCAGGGTTTGAAAAACTATGTCCAAGATCTCATTGATCGAGGAGATATCAAGGTTGACCCCAGTCAACCTTCATCGTCCAATGCTCAACTACAGATCTATCAGAATGCCTTCCCAAACCATAGTCAACTACACCCTCTTGTCCACTGCAGAAAGGCAGAAGTGCCCTCTGCCTTATCGCAGAAAGGCAGCAACGCCCTCTACCTTACCGCAGAAAGGCGTCAGCGCCCCAAAACAACACAGTTTGGAAGGTAAAATACGCATTTTGGCTTCATTTTTTGCTCTCATTTTTTGTTGTTTTCAAGTAATAACCCTCTAACATTTTTTTGGCAAGGATATTGGTGTTTTTTGGCTAGCATGTTGCAGCATATTAGGGCATACTTGATCAAGAATGAAGAAAAAGATAATTAACATTTGTTTATAGGGCCATCTATTTGATTAGATCTGCAAGAAAGATTATCCTTGTTGTTTTGGAACATAGTCAAATTAGGGGGAATAAACTTCATTGCTTACTGTGATTGTTTGTTCTTGTGTTACCCAAGGGGGCATTAATTTGTTTTCACTTTCCCCTTGCACTTTGTCTGAGCCTGGGGAGTAGTTGGAAATGGTTAGTGTCTTCTTTTTAGTGGGACCTGCTTGGGGATTTTATCACCCCAAGGGACGATTCCAATCACATGTACCGGTAGGGTATATAAAGGGGGGAGAATGAAAGTTGTACCCCAATCCAGTCGTGTTGTAATTGGTGGTGTCGAAGCTAGGGTGATACCTAGATAGACGTCAAGAGTTGGTCTGAGCCTTTCAGTATTTCGTTGGGGTTCCTGACTCATGCTTGTGATGGACTAGTGTTCACGGTTGTGCCTCACATACCGAGAGTATATCAAGGACTCCCTAGAAGCCTTGTGCATCCTAGATTAAGACCTTGCCTTGCCATACCCTTGATATTAATCATAGGTTTGTGCTTGCTTGAAGTGTTTTCTTGTGAAAAATATATCAAATTTTTGATACTTTGGCCTTACTTTATCTTTTTGCGTCCTTTCCATAGCCATTGCCATCAAAATAAAACTTTGTCTTACTACAGAAAGGTAGCAGTGCCCTCTGCCTTACCGTAGAAAGGCAGCAGCGCCCTTTGCCTTACCGTAGAAAGGCAGCAGCACCCCCATTTTACTGCAGAAAGGTGGCAACGCCCCCTGCTTTATTGCAAAAAAGCAGCAGTGCCCCTGATTTTATTGCGAAAAGGCGGCAGTTCCCCTCATTTACTACAGAAAGCTGTCAACGCCCCTGATTTTGCTAGCAGTGCCCCCTGCATTACCGCAAAAAGGCTGCAACGCCCCCGATTTACTACAGAAAGCTGTCAATGCCCCTGATTTTGCTAGCTGCGCCCTTGATTTACCGTAGAAAGTTGACCACACCCCTAATTTTGCTGACTACACCCCTGATTTTGCTATCAACGCCCTGATCTTTGTTGCAAAGGGGTGGGTTTTTCCTCCTGATTACCCCAAATTGTCCCAATTGGATTCGTTTAGCCTCTAGGTCACTCTGAGCCTCCCAAAACCACCATTTGATATGTTTAAACCTCCATTTTATCACTCCAAATATTCATTAACCATTATAAATCCCCATTCATTCTCTACAATCATCTTTAATCTACCCTTTCATCTTAATTTTCCATTCAAAAGTCCATACCCTCAACTTTACCATTCACATCGCCAAACACCACCCATAACCAAACTGTCTTAACCTTGTATTACAAAGTGGTTACCCAAATTTACTATAGCACTTGAAGTTGATTATTAGTGTTTAACTTCGACCCTAATCAATTTGCTTCCATCTTGAGGTGAATTCGGTGTTGTAAGTTATCATCCTCGGCCCAATCAATCCATTCCTATCTTAAGGTGGATTCGGTGTCGTAATCATCCTCTTAATCAATCAAAGCTCTAGGGTCACCAAGGGTAACCTCCTGTGATCAAGCTTAAGGTCTCTCTCTGACATCTTTCATCATCCAACCATACCCATCCAATAGTCTAAATCTATCCAAACCGATCAAATTATCCAAATCCAATCCAAATCCAATCCAATCCAATCCCAATCCAATCCAATCCAATCCAATCCAAATCCAATCTAATCCAAATCCAATCCAAATCAAATCCAATCCAATCCAAATCTAATCCAATTGAAATCCAATCCAATCCAAATCCAATCCAATCGAAATCCAATCCAATCCAATATATCCCAACAAAATCTGATCCAAATCCAAACTCCATCCAAATCACACCTTATCCAATCACTATCAAATCATTCGACAAAAGCATTAATCTACTCATCTCACCTTTTCATGCCCGTTCAGACCCGTTCACAGGCAAAGAAAATGGCCAACCGTCAAGCTCAAAATTCCCAATCAAACAATCCTCAAGATCCCAAAAACACAATCAACATCTCATCAGATCCTAACAAGGGTACCAACGTCTCTCACGATCCTCATAATGGTACTTCATCACATTCTAACATTGAGAATCAGAATAACTCACCACATGGTGAAGAAAGTATGGTTAATCAACCTAAACTCACACTTGAGGAACATTTTAGTAATCCTGCCAATGTACAAATGACTGACCATTTGCTTGAGAAACATGGGGAAGAAATCTTGGCCCACCTAATTGAGAAGGGTGTTAAACCCCCCTCCAATGTTGAGTTGTCCAAATATCGGGGTGCCCCATCTAACGTACTACAAGGGTCCCAAAATGTACTAGAAGGTTCATACTTCTCCAATGTTCCTCCGGTTGAGGGTTGGCATCAACCTGAATTTGGCAATGCCATTCTTTATCAGGTTAACTATCCCCCACACGCTTCAACTTCAGTTATAGGAGGACCTCAAGGGCCTGATCCCAATAATCCTTTTGCCTACGGTATGCCACAAAGTGTTCCACAGCCTCTGCCATTAACGTTAACCACACCCCCTCCTCTGAACCATCTTACAGTCAATATTGGGGGCACCTCCTTTGCCACATCGCTTCCACCTCCTGGGACCACCATTATACCACCTCAACAGGTTCACCAATCTACCATTCTGCCTCAAATACCTCCACAAGGCACACCCCAACTAAACATTCCGAGTGGTACCCAACAACCCCCTTTACAAAACACTTTTGTGCTACCTCCGCCATCTCATCCGCAACAACCTATACACAATACCTTGGCCTCTTCACAACAACCATCTTACCAATCACAAGGAAATCCATCTCAACCCATTACCCAAACCATATCTCCCTTTCTCGCATCCCTTTTGCGTCGAAAGGCTCAACCACAACACAATATCCCATCTCAACCCATACAACACTTGACATCACAAAAACAACCTCCCCAACACTACTACTATCACAACCAACAAAAATTTCCCCAACAACCGCTTTATACGACCTCCCAACAATCACAAAAATACCCTCAATACCAACAAACCAACATGCAATGTCCTATCCAAGTTCCTCAACAACCTACCCCACACTTTTAAAAAACAAATCCATATTATGCCCCACAACAACAGCCCTCGTATCAACAGAATCCCCCATCTTACCAGCAAACCATGTCGTCATCCAATCATCCAAACCCATATTTCAACAATCCAATGCTCTTTCAGCAAGATCCTTCATCATTCTATCATCAATATCCCCCCAACCCACCACCAGCTAGCTCAGATTTGTTGGAAGTCAAAGCCGCACTTAAGGATCTTCAAGCCGGAGCTACAAAACAATCATTCAAATTTGAAGATATATGGCCATATCTATTTGATCCCTCCATCTCATTGATCCCATTTCCTAAAAATTTTGAGATACCAAAATTTGACAAATACAAGGGAGACAAAGACCCTAAGGCTCACTTGCAGGAGTTTTATTCCCAGTGTCAAGAAGTCATGTACAGTGATAACTATCTCATGCACTTGTTCCCACAAAGTCTAGCAAGCCATGCTCTAGATTGGTTCATGACTCTTGAAAAGGGGTCCATAAAAAAATTTGTAGACTTCTCAAAAAAGTTTGTATCCTACTTCTCTTTCAATTTTCAGAAGGATACGAACACCTTAGATCTCCTCAAAGAAAAACAACGTGATGGGGAAACCTTTACCAGCTACCTACAACGGTGGCATGCATTAGCAAGTCGAATGACAAATCCTTTGAAAGAAAAAGACATGGCCCACAATTTTAGACTACATTGTGTCACCACTTTCGCAGAGATAGTGGAAAAGGGACCAATCCTTGAACGTGCCCTTATTGCCAAAGGTCACATCAAAATACACAGTCATGATAAAGAAAGGTCATTTGGAGATAAACCACGATTCTGGAACAAGAACAAGAATACGGTGAATGACGGTGTGACAGACAGCAAACATGTCCAAGTGGCTAATGCATCCCAAAAGTAATAGCAGTCTATACACAACGCCATATCTGTACCACAGGGGGCACCTCGTCCCCCTCAACAGTCAAACCAAAAAAGTTAGGGGAATACCAAACGTCAATACGCCCAATTGGGTGAACCCCTAAGTGTTGTTTTCAATAAATTTCTACAAATCAACTACCCCATCACATACCCTGTCACCAAACCATTTGATGAGTCCAAACCCAAGCCAGCATGGTTTAAAGAAAATGAATATTGTGACTTTCACAAAATCAAGGGACATTCTTTAAATAAGTGTAAGGGTTTGAAAAACTATGTCCAAGATCTCATTGATCAAGGAGATATCAAGGTTGACCCGAGTCAACCTTCATCATCCAATGCTCAACTACAGATCTATCAGAATGCCTTCCCAAACCATAGTCAAGGCCCTAGTACCTCCCACAGTAATCCCCAAAACAACAGCACAAATAATGTGAACTACAAGAATGTACCCTTCAATTATGAAGGTGTTATTCATTACATTGAGCAGGTGGAACCCCGAGTATCCATGATACATGTCAAAGCCAAAGACCCTCAATGTGCTATTACTACATGATGGGCCTGCATCACCGTCCCTGCAGCCTCTACACCCATCCAATTGACTCCTGTAAACCCTCAATATAACATCCTCGATCACCTGAGGAAGACCCCCACTCATATATCCATTTTGGATTTGCTTAAGTCTTCCCCAGTACATCAAGAAATCCTCAATAGAGCCTTGCAGGAAACCCATGTGCCAAATGACATCGACCCCACACAATTCCAAGCTTTGGTGGGACACTTGGCTTTGTCTCATCACCTACATTTCAGCCAAAATGATATGCCAAACATTGATGTCAATCACAACTGCCCCCTACATGTCGAAGTCATAGTTGCCTACCATAAAATAAAAAGGGTCTTGGTAGATAATGGCTCTACCCTTAATTTATGTACTTTGAAATTCATAAACTAAGTGGGGTATACCCAAGCAGACTTAAGTAACCAGATCATTACAATAAAAGCTTATGATAATGCAGAGCGAAATTTAGAAGGAATTATCAGTCTTCCTATCCAAGTGGGACCTGTACTTCAGTATACTACATGTCATGTCCTTGATCTGGACTTACCATATAATCTCCTCCTTGGCCGCCCATGGCTCCATGCTATGCAAGCTGTCCCTTCCACATATCATCAATGCCTGAAATTCTCCGTCAATGGACAAGAGATCACCATCTATGCCGACCCCCAACCATTCGAATACCGCCACACTTTAGAAGCGTCTTTTCCCCATTTACATTATTGTCCCGGGGTTGAAATGGGGGCATCCTAGTCATCATCCTCTAATCCACCATCAACCATGATAACCACTCCATCCTTTGCCACTAATCCTTCAGTCACCAAAGTCCAGATCATTGACAAAGGGTGTGGGGAATATGAAATGCATACGGCTCTCAATGTAGCCACCATGTCACCGTCGCCACACGAGTATGGCCAACCTTCGCAGGCTGCACAAAAAGAAGACAAGATCATCACCTTCAGTGGTAAAAGCATTCCTACTACCACTTTTAGATCTCCGAGTGTCAAGATTGATGTAATAGAGGAAGACATAAGCCAATGGGTTTACCGAGAAGAGCCCGAACCAAAAACTTCTCTAAAGAAATATTTTTAGGAAAAGTATCCTTGGCCAACAAAGTTCATGGAAAAACATAACTATCAAGGTTGAGGCCTAGGTAAAGAGGAACGAGGGTAGTTGCAACCCATTGATACACCACAATTACCAAAATAAGTAGGCATTGGGTATGATAGAAAAAAGAAAAGCCCCGCAACATCATCTAATACTTCTAATGGTATCACCATGGACGATGGCTCATTGGCAGACATACCCGAGGAGGAGTCCATCATACATGCGTACGATGACGTTGATCACACTGACTTATCCTCCATGTTCGAATGCCTATCCATTTGCACCATTAGCCTATCCCTTTGTCACCCTAAACTCATTAATTGGGACCTACATAACACTACACCTGTCAGTATGTCTGTGGACACGTATGTCAACCTTATGGGATTGGGGAAGGATGAACACTCTAGTCGCAAAAATAAAAATAAGAAAAATAAAAAATGGTCATCTAGTGAAAACCTCCTTGAGGCACTTCCTGACCTGGGAAAAGTAAAAATAAAGGACGCATCTAATGGCGAAAACCTCGAAGAGGCGCCAGAAGATGGAGATGTTCATCTTCCCCTTATGAGAACTCAACTATCTGCCAGATCATCTATTTTGATTGAAGAGACGCAAGAAGTTAATTTGGGAAATGCTAAAAGTCCTAAGATCACCTATGTAGCCAAGTCACTCTCCGAACAAGAGTATCCGGTCTTTGTACAGCTACTTCGAGAAGGAATCATCAACTTTGCCTGGTCATACTCAGACATGCTAGGCTTAGACCCTACTTTAGTAGTTCATCACTTAGACATTCGCCTAGACACCAAACCTGTCAAACAAAAACTTTGTAAGATGCATCCGCAAGTCGCATTGTTAGTCAAGAAGGAATTGGAGAAGTTACTAGACACGAGATTTATCAGACCAATTGACTACTCCGAATGGATCTCCAATATAGTCCCCGTGGCCAAACCAAACGGAGACATTCGGGTCTACACGGACTTCAGAGGTCTTAACAAAGCCTGCTTGAAAGACGATTTCCCTCTTCCTAACATTGACATGTTGGTCGACCTAATAGCAGGACATGAGATGTTATCCCTTATGGATGGCTTCTCTGGTTATAACCAGATTCAAATTGCACCTAAAGACCAACACAAAACTGCCTTCACAACTCCTTGGGGCACTTTTTGTTACAATGTTATGCCCTTTGGTCTCAAAAACGTGGGGGCAACGTATCAGAGAGCCATGAAGGTTATCTTCCATGACCTCATCCATATCATCATGGAAGACTATGTTGATGACCTATTAGGGAAATCCAAAACACGAGCAGAACATCCTGCCATCCTGAAAAAGATATTTGAGCGGTTAGAGCATTATAAGTTGCGGCTGAATCCAAAAAAGTGTCTTTGGGGTCACGTCAGGGAAATTGCTAGGTTTCATAGTCTCTCGCAGAGGTATTGAAGTTGATCTTACCAAGGTAAAGGCTATTCTTGACATGCCACCTCCACGCAATCTAAAGTAGTTAAGAAGCCTCCAGGGAAAGATGCAGTCCATCCGTCAGTTCATAGCCTAGCTCGCAGAAAAATGTTAGCCATTTACCCATCTTTTGAAGAAAGATTCCACCTTCTGATGGACCCCACAGTGTCAAATGGGTTTTGATAAAATTAAGGAATATTTAGCTCATCCACTGACTTTAATGCTGCCTATTCTAGGAAAACCTCTTCTGCTTTATATCTCTGCTACCTCAGTCGCACTAGGGGCATTATTGGCGCAACATGATGAGTCACTCAAAGAGAGGGCAATCTATTACATCAGCCGAACACTAGTTGGCTATGAGTTAAATTACTCCCCTATGGAAAAAGCGTGCCTCGCACTAGTCTTCAGTACACAGAAACTCCGCCATTACATGCTTTGTCACCCAATCAAATTAATCGCTAAAATTGATCCCTTGAAGTATCTGTTATCTAGAACCACTTTGACTGGCCACATGGCCAAATGGGTCATGCTCCTCAGTGAATTTGACATAGAGTATGTAGAGCGCAAAGCCATAAAAGGACAGGTTATTGCTGATCAATTGGCCGATGCACCATTGGTAGATGCCTACCCCTTAGACACTGAATTCCCAAATGAAGAAATCTACACAGTGACAGAAGTACCAACTTGGATGTTATATTTCGATGGCTCATACACTCATAGTGGATCTAGGGCAGGAATTCTATTAGTCACTCCTCAAGGTGACTACATCCCAAAATCATTCAGGATAGCGTTTCCATGTACCAACAATATGGCAGAATATGAAACTCTCCTCACAGGCCTTAGAATTGCAAAACAATGGCACATTACTCATTTGAAAGTCCTCGGTGATTCCTTGTTGGTCATTAGACAAGTTAATGATGAATTCCTCACAAAAGATGACAAACTGTTACCCTATAAATGCATGGTGGATGATTTCAAGAAATATTTCACCTTCATACAATTTGACCAAATCCTATGGGTACAGAATAAAGCAGCAAATGCCATGGCCACTATTGGTTCTTTGATTGACATGCCCAAGGATTGAACAGAGTATGAATTTCTTTTCGAACAACTTTTAATCCCTGCATATGATGTTCCTAAGACTGACATGGTGTGTGATATTGTAGGTCTCGCCTCCCCATGGTACCAAGACATATACACTTACCTCCATAATAATATCATACCCCCAGAACTTACACACAACCAACATAAATCCTTTATCCATCTTTCTTTCTGATACATCATTGTTGGTGATATGCCTTATCGTCGTGGGTATGATGGAATCCTCCTGAGATGTCTGAATAAGACCGAGGCCCAAACAGTATTAACAAAAATACATGGTGGTATTTGTGGGGCTCACTCAAATGGTATGGTTCTGGCCAAAAGGATCTTACGGGCTAGATATTATTGGCCTACATTGGAACATGATGCTTGCGAATTTGTGAAGAAATTCCTTCCATGTTAGCAGTATGTAGATTTGATCCACGCTCCAGCACAAGATCTTCAGCCTCTCTTAGCACTGTGGCCGTTTTCTCAATGGGGTTTTGACTTGATTGGCAAGATTTACCCATCATCATCCGATGGCCATACATTCATCATCACCGCAACTGAGTACTTCACCAAATGGGTGGAAGCAATGCCACTCTCACAAATCACCAGTACTTAGATTTCCAAATTCATCCTCTACCATATTCTCTGTAGATATGGTACCCCATCCACCATCATTTCTAATAATGGAAAGTTGTTTAAAAACCAAGCCATGAAACATCTCTGTGACACCTTCCATATCTAGCATTGTTGGTCGACGCCTTATTATCCTTAGGGTAATGGTCAGGCAGAAGCAACCAACAAGACCCTCATCTACATCCTCAAAAAGGTTGTCAATAACACTGGACGAGATTGGCACCTCCATATTCATCCTGCCCTTTGGGCATACCATACATCCATCCACACCCCAATAGGCGCCACCCCATACTCTTTAGTGTACGGTGCTGAAGCTGTCTTGCCAATTGAAGTTGAGCTCCCCTCATTGAGAATTTCTTTGAAGAACTTTATCAGTGAAGAAGATGCTCACGTTGCACGGCTTGCACAGCTAGAGTTACTGGATGAACGAAGAATACGAGCCTATGACCACCTACAAGCATACCAATTTCGTCTCAAATGTCATTACAATAAAAAGGTCCATCCTAGACAATTCCAGGTTGGTGAGCTTGTCCTCAAAGAAAACCAACGCACTCAGTAAGATCGTGACAAGAAAGGAAAATTTGAGGCAAACTGGCTAGGGCCATATATCATAACTGCCAAATATGGATCTGGAGCCTACAAGTTAACTACTCTGGAAGGAGATCCCCTTGACGAACCTGTCAATATTCTCCATCTAAAAAGTTTCTATGCTTAAGTTCGCTTGATCTACCCTATAAAAAAGCCAAAATCAAAAAAATTAAAAAAAATTAAAAAAAATTAAAAAAACTCAAAAAAGTAAAAAAAAAAAAATCCAAAAATCCAAAAATAAAAAAATTCAAAAAATCAAAAAGTGAAAAAATCAAAAATCAAAAATCCAAAAAAATTCAAAAAATCCCAAAAAATAAAAAAATAAAAATAAAAATATGTCCTATGGTGAAAACCACCTCTTGGGGGCGCCTTGGATAAGTATGGATGGTGAAAACCTATTCGCAGGCGTCATCCATAGAGGGCTTAATCATTATCTACCAAACATCCTAGTTATTTTATGTTTTAATCCGCACTATCATCCCCACCCACATCAACCTAGGCCACTTGGTATTTGTTGATTGAGCATTGGACGACCCACCTTACCTATCCCTCATCCTGAACTTTTTTATATCCCACTTTGAGCTTATGTCTTTCACTCCATTTGTCGGTTGGTCTGTGTCATCATGTAAGATCATCCATCATGTCAGTCTCCACCTAGGTCTCGACGCTTTCATCCCTTATTGAACTACATTGCCCTTGCGCTTTCATGTAGGCTTGGGCATTTGATCCTCCCTCGGGGCATTTGTTTGTCGCGTGTTGTGTCCTTCATCATCGGTCTGCATTGTCTTCTTTCCACTTTATCCATGGTCTTTTCCATGAACTACGAGGGCTCTACGCTTTCACGTAGGCAAGGCTAATCTCTTATCAGCCCCTGAGCCCCTAGGTCTTTAAGTTGTGTCTTGTCTCCCTTGTGTTGTGTCATCAAGTTATGCCTTTATCTAGCTGGTGCTTAACAAAAAAGACCCATTTGTACCAACGAATCTAATCAATTTTGAATATCCTATATCACATCGATCTTTTCACTTCGTATCCATCATAGGTCTCATCAGGATACATCCTTCCTAACAAACCTCATCGATTCCATCTATCCCTTTGATCCTATGACAATCAACATTTGAAATTGATTGTGATCTTTTGATGCTTTTGGTTTTGTTTATCATTTCGGCTCCCTATCATCACTTATCAAGGCCACCATAATCCATCATATTATGGCATATTTTGATTGGTCCACATAGGTGCATATCTTGATCTTTTCTTTGATTGTGTCTTCTTGGTTGTCCCACATAGTAACCGCCAAGATCCTCGAGGTCTTGTGTTATGTTGGGGCATCCTTTTGTGCTTGTGGTTATCTCAATACCGGACCTGAACAAGGTCTTCGTGACTTTGGGGTATTGGGATAGCTTTCTTGTCTGACGTGTTTGTCTCATGCATTAGAAACTAATTTACCTCGGTCCTCCATACCTTGGTGTATTGTGTCTTATGCTATAGCAAACACCAGTGCTCCAAAGATGGCAAATTGAATTAGGATTGCATTTTCATAATCATTGCATTAACACTCACCCTATGGTTTTGGTTGTGCAAATACTTTCCCCCATTCTTTTCCACTCTTCTCAAGATACTGATACCTTTTTACAGATGCCACATGACATCCATCTTCACAATCACCACATACCCACCTCCCATTATCATGTCAGTTCTTATTGGCACTTATGGTCGTGTGTTATTTCCTCTAAAATTACAAAAGTACTATTCCATATATCCATCGTCACCTGCACCATGTGTTAGGTCCATACATACATCGCCACCTGCATCACAAAGTGTTAGATGCATAATGCATCACATCCTGCATATATAAAATATCTATACAAAATCCATCATACACATGTACATACATGACAAATAAGTCAACTAGGCATCCATATATATATATAAATCATCATAGATCCCATAGGTACACACAACATATCACCATGCACATATCATATCACCATGCATCAATAAAACTATTCATATTCCATAAGTACATATATTCAATCATCCACATGAACATCTCAATAAACTAATGCATAAGTATACATAAACATAAGCATAATTATTCATATAAAATCATTCATATTCCAATCATCCATGTGAACATCCCATATCATGAACATGAGCATAAATAAACCAACACATGAGCATAAATAAACCAAATGCATCCATCCACATAAACATGTAACAATCACCCATCATAAAAGGAAACATACTACATGGTGTCAATAAGAACTGTCCCATATCAAAATAATATAATATCTATCACATGTCCATCATACATCACATGATAAAATACAAAATCTAGAGATATCGAACATCTCTAATCTCTGTCCATAAATCTTGCACACTCCATCCTGTATCTATCAAAAACTTAGTAGCCTGTCACCTCCCAAATGAACTCCCCACATCTAATCTTTGTGGAGACTCAGGTCCTGCTCCTCTGCCTGGTGAAACACCTGGTGAATCACTGTAACCACGAGTCTGCATCCCCAATGACTGAAATGGCGCTGGCATCTGAGGTGTTTGCTTGGTATAACGGAATGTCCGCTGTGTCAGATCAGGGAATGCAGAATAATAAGCAACCATCCCAAAACCTGCCTCCCTCATGCTCTCCTCTCAATCTGCAACCTTGACCCGAGTGGCATTCTACTCGTGACGATACCTGTCTCGGTCCCTAGTAATAGCTCTCCTCTCCTCCTCCCATGCCTCCTATGCCAACCGGCTCTATGCCAATTCTACCTGTAATCTATCCCTCATCTCCTCCATAGCCACCGCCCGCGCCACCGCTGCATCCCTCTCTCTCTCCACAATCTGCACATCTACTCCTGGCATCCCACCCACACCCTGACCTGTCGAAACACAAGCCATCATAGCATCCCTCTCTGCTTGTAGGGCCTACATCCGCATCTCTGTTGCATCCCTCTCCCTCTCAGCCCCCTGCGCCCGAGCCCCTACTACATCTCTATCCCTCTGGAGTGCCCGTGCCCATAACTCTATCGAATCCCTCTCTCTCCGGAGAGTCGCTACCTCTACTACTGCCTCATCTCTCCCCCTCCAAAATGACTATATCTCTACCTCTGCCACAACTCTCTCACTCTGAATACGTACCTGTGTCGCATCCCTCTCTACCTCCATCACCTGTACCTGTGTCTGTGCTACGTCCCTCTTGGCCTGCATAATGCGTGCCTGCTCTACTGCCATGGCCTCCCTCTCCTACATCAACCCCATATCTCCAAGTGCCTACTCAAGACAATGTACCCTGTTCTGAAGCTCATCCCAGTTCCGCTGGAGATCTCCTGACTACTGACTAGTACATCCTGCTCCCTGATCAGCTCCCTGCTCTGTCCTCCCCTCTAGCTCCCCTTGGCCTATAAAACCACGGCCTCTGCCTGTAATCTATCGCGGTCCCATGTTATACTAGTCAACTCACCCTGTATCCTCTGCACCTCTGCCTGTGCCCTGTCTCTCTCCTCCACCACTCCTCCTAGCTCGAAAACCATGTTCTCATAATCTCTCAATGACTCCCGCTCTACTCTGACCAACTCAGCCTCAAGAGCCCTCACCCTCTACTCTGCCATCCGTACTCTCACCTCTGCTCCTCTCGCCTGCACAATGGAATCCTTCGGTACATAAAGAACTAAAGCTAATGACTCTACTGCTGCAACATCCTTCACCACCACATCCCTATCTACATCCATCGCATCCTCCTCCCCAACCACCTGCTCTATCTCCTCCCCAACCATCACATCCTCCTCTCCAACCACCAGCTCTATCTCATCCTCCCCACCTGCTGGCTGCTCCCTATCCCCCTGCCCCTATCCCTCCTCTTGGTCCTCCACAATTTGGCGCACCCAAAATCATCTCGCCTCTCCCTGTATCTCAACCATGAATTGATGTTGTGGTGACCTCCTCCTCCTCCTCTTTACTCTCCGGCTCCTGCTGAGCCTCATGACTCTCTATAGTCGGCCAAACCCGTAACCGCTGCGGCTGCCCATGTCGTCCCACTACAAACTGTCTCCTCCCTTCCTCTACTACATCCTTCGCACCTACCACCTCCACATCTACCATATCATCCACATCCATCACCTCCTCCACCCTCTACTCCCCTTGGGCTCTCTATGTCTGCCCCCTCTCTCGCTGCTGACCCTCTTTGTCCACCCTCTACTCCCCCTGGGCCCTCTGTGGCTGCCTCCTCTCCTACTGCCGACCCTCTCTCTGGCCTCATCTCTGATGTCTCCTCCTCCTCCTCTCTGCTCTGCCTGCCTGCTCTCTCTCATCCCCCTCAGACTCCTCCTGTCTCCCCTCGTCTACCACTACCACCTCTCGTCACTGCTACTCCCCTCCTCTCCTCTCCCTCTGTGGTCTTTGCTCATCCGCTGGACGGACACCCGCTACCCTCAAAATACGCTGAACATGCATAATCCTCTCCCATAACCTATTCTGGAACCACCTCCGGTACCGCTCGGTCACCACTGGCACCTGCTCTCCTCCCACCCTCCCTAGATAAGCCGTCTGTCCTACTACCATCCATGATGTCCTAGATATTACTGGTGATATGCGACCTCCCTATGGTAGCTCTCTACTATACCGCCAGAATAAGATAGGCACTGTCAAAATATCCTGTATCACCCCAAACTATCTCAGCACTTTGTCTGGTCAATGAGACTCTACTATGCATGGTAAAGTACCAATAATAAAACACAGGCTCAGAAAATACCCCTCATAACTCCTCGTATCTGTCCATCCTCTGAACTGACGTGCCCTATATGGCCGCCACTCTATCTCCCCTGAACGTAGATCATCAAAAGCTCTCCTCCACCCCTCCATCTCCCCCTGCATCTCATAGCGAAAAACCCACCCTCTCTCCTCCACATACTCCTAAGCCACGGGCTCACGGTCATCCACTGTCCCCCTCCTCACCACTACCATCCTTGTCATGGCAATATGCTCCCATGCCCAAATCTACAGTAGTGTCATATGTGTCACACTCGATACCTCCCGATAGAAAATCCCATGCATATCTCTGTATAGTTGTGCCAATACACATGAACCCCATGAAAATGGTCCCCCCGCCACTCGACAATGTGGCAGATCACCTCTATATAGCATAGGTTACATAACCGTCTACTCCGATCTAGTAATAATATCCCACTAATCAGTCCGCACAGGAATAATGGTAAAGCTGGCACCCCTACTGCCAGACACCCGTCCAAATCCAACTGCCCCTTCACTAGGGGCAGCCTCACATGACCAAACAAAACTCTTAAGGTCTCCTGTAACTCTGCCCCTGTGGACATCACCTCGGTCACTAACAGGCTAGCAATCGGAAGTCTTAGGATCCGCCACACATCCTCTAACATCATGGTCATCTCTCCCGTAGGGAAATGAAATGTCGATGTCTCTGAGCTCCATCTCTCTATCAATGTTATCAACATTACCGAATGTGCTCTAACCACTGGAAACTGAATACAATGCCCTAAACTTACGTGATCCAACACCACCTGATCCTCCCCGTTCATCATTGCTATCATCACCGTCATCACCTCGGACCGTCGCTCATGCACTCGTAACTGCTCAAAGCTCTACACACAACCACTTTACCATTAGTCCGTTTTTTCTCTTTTTTCTCTTACTTCTTGCTTTTTTTCTTACCTTTGCCCTTTCCCCCTGCTGGATTGAACTTCCCCCTCGATCGGGTGGCCCTACTTGGCTGCAGCGGGGCGGATTCACCCCACCGCAGAGGGGCGGCTCCGCCCTAACCACAGCGGGGCGGCACCGCCCCGGCCGCAGCGGGGCGGCTCCGCCCCACCGCAGTGGGGTGGCACCGCCCCCGGCTGGGGCAGCTACACCCTGCCGTAGAGGGGCAGGATCGCACCCGGTTGAGGTGGCTGTGCCCCACCGAGGGGCGGGACCACCCCCGGCTGGGGCGACCTCACCCCGCCGTAGCGTGGTGGGACCGCCCCAAGCTGAGGCGGCTCCGCCCTGTGCCGGGGTGACCACGTCGCAATGCAGTGGGGCGGGACCACCCCGATCCGGGGTGGCTCGGCCCCGCACCAGGGCGGCCACGCCCCAATGCAGCGGGGTGGGACCGCCCCACACTAGGGCAACTTCACCCCATGGCGGGGCAGCCACGCCCCAATGCAGCAGGGCGGCCACGCCCCGACGCAGCAGGGCGGGACCGCCTCGCGCTGGGGCAGCCCCGCCCCGAGCCGGGGCGAGACCACCCCATGTTGGGGCGGCCCCGCCCCTGACCGGGGTGGCTCTACCCCAGGCCGTAGCGGTGGCGCCCTGACTTGGGGCGGCTACGCCCCGACCCAGCTTTTAGCCCCCTCCCAATTTTTCTAATAAATTTGCCTTTTTTTTACAAAACTAATTTCGACCCATTTTTCTAAATTTTCTCCCTGACCAAACCCACATTTTTAAATTTTAAATTTTTACGTAAAAAGTGCATAAATTCAATATGTGGGTTTCTGTTACTACTCACATGTTGTCCGCCTGCGCCCCTGCTGTACAATGCACGAACCTCATCCGCCCGGTGCATGATCACGGTGTCATTGTCCGTCGGCATTGTTTCTCCTCGTCCGCTTTCACTCCTCTACTCTCTTCCTCTCAACTGCTATAGTGCAAATGACCAAGGTAATTTTTAAAATTACCTTTTTAACCCCTTCCTCCCAAAAGGTATTTTTTACCTTGTATTTAACTTTTTATTCCTCTAACTAATCCCAAACTTCCTGAGGCTGCCATTTGCACACTGTGCGTTCGATCACCTCCATTCAAAAACAAAAACTGCTTAGTTTTTGAGCTCTATCCAATGGTGTCTTTCTTTTCTTCCTATCAAGATGTCACCTGGGGAGCCCCTTTTTCCATGACCGCCCTCTCGAGGGCGCATACCCTCTTACCATTCCTCCATTCCTTCAGCCTAGTCATTGGGGCATCATTAACCTTTTTTATACTAGGGTAATCACCATCTGTCACCTCTTGCCTCATTCACATTTTATTTTTCTTTGAAACACTATTATCCTAACAATATTTCGAAGAGGGGCAAAATGTAGACATCTAAATTTAATCACTTCCATATGATTAAATTTATTGCCTTTCTGTCTATCGTATTAATATTAATTTATTAAATTAATATTACACCTTTTGTCTCATATCAGTAATGTATTTAATTTAATAATTAATACTTTATCTTTCACCCTATTCCTCTCTAAATTAAATAAATACGCTAATTTATTTAATTTAGTCATTTTTACCCTTTTGATTTAAAAATCAATTTAAAATTCCTCACTTTCTCTTTCCTTGTCACATCCTCCATAACCTTGCCCTAATCTAAATTAAATTAATTAATTCATGATTATGATGGGTATCCTCTTAATCAAATATTAATGTCATATCCTCCTACATTTGCCACTTGCCTCTAATTTTCCATTAATTAGTCTAACCCAATGTTTGCAGAACCTTAACCAAGGTCATTAGCTAGATTTAGCACCACTTTTTAGCCAACCTTTGCATTTACCTTCTTTTGGCATTGGACCTCTTTCCCATGTGAATTTTTAATTCATATTTATTTGTCCTAGATTCCCCTCCTTTATATGTAAATTTTTAATTGACATTCCATCTTTCCAAGGCTTCTAGAACCTTGGACTTGTCACAATCTCCACATGTGACCAAGTCCCACCTTTTTGGAGCCCACCTTTTATCCTCTAGATCATCCTAGGAATGTGAATTTTTAATTCACATTTATATCCCCAACCACCTTTCCTTTTCCCATGTAGATTTTTTGAGGAATTCCAAAATTTCTCAAATGTCCCTTTCACTCCCACTTGGGGACAAGGAATCCCTTTTTAAGAAATCTCCTCACTCCCCAAGGTGCATGTCCTTCCTCCACCTCATGTACCTTTTTGACACCTCACTTACACCTTATTTTTTCTTGGCCACTTCACCATCCACATGTCAAGATGTGAGGGCTTGTGGGTTCTCAACCCACCATAGCCCTTCATCTTGGCCTTGTTACAGCAATCTTGACCGTTGAATTCTTTAGAGAATTCAAATTCTCCTATAAATAACCCCTCCTCAAGGGAATTTTAGAACACTTATCCATTTGATAACTACATGCTGCCAATTTACATTCTCAATCCTTTACTATCATCTAGCTATCCATTCTAATCACTTTGCACATGGGTATGTGCAGGATCATCATGCAAAAAATAGGCCCTTAAGTGGCAAAAATTTCAAAAAATCAGTGTTAGGCAACTTGACGTAAATATTTGAATAAGTTATCTATATTATTTCAAAATATGTAAGAATAGAATTTGTAGAAAATTGAATGTAGTTTCTAAAATACTAGGTTTATTTAAAATAAATAAAATCTATTTGGTGAAAATTTGAAATTTCAATGTAGTAGTACTTAAATTTCAGGGAAAAAATAAGAAGTAGGTGTCTGTCTGACCACCCTAACCATAATAAAATGATAATATTTTTTTGTAAGATTTTATATATAATTAGAGGACTCATGTCCGGATGTGATGCATATTTTTTTGTAATTTTTTCCAGGTAAATAATTAATGATGAATTTTTTATTACAACTTTTAGAAAATATAAAAACTCGTCTATCTGACCACCTTAACTTGCTCAAAAATTCATGAAATTTAATTTTTCTTTTTTTAATCCTATAGTATGTGAAGCATAGAATGTGACACATGTTTTGGATTCAAAAAATCTGATACCGTTTGAAAGTTATAGATGCTTTTCAATCAGCCTATTGATCAGGACTTTAGTTGTAATTCTAATAGAAAATGAATAATAATTATTTATTAAATTCAAATTAAATCATAATTTATATTTTTGGAAAGATGAGAATCTCCTCTAAAAACCCTTTTCATTTCATTAATTTTGGGTGAAAAAAAAGTCATCAGCCACATACCCTACAAATATTGCCACTTTTTGGTGCACCATGATCCTGCACATACCCACATTCAATATTGCATTTAGTCACTCAAGAAATCATCTAAGGAGCACACAAAATCATCCCAAGCGAGGGCCAATTAAGGAGACATCAACAACAAGGAAGGTGAAATCGTTTGTCTTGTTTTGTCCATTTTCCTTCTTGTTTTATCACTCTTTTGGCTAATCTTGAGGTGTCCTTAGTCTTTTATCATTCGCATTTTAAGTTATTTTGTACGTTAGAGTAGGATAAAATTCTTAGGATGACAAAAAAAATTCCAAATATTCAATGATCTAAAAAGATACATGGCTGCAAGTGTTGGTTATCCTAGCACACCTTATGCAAATAGAATCTGTGGATCATACAATAGAGATGATTGCCAATATGATAATGCTTTTGCTATTACAATTAGTTTATCATTACATAATGCAAATAATGATGAGCTCCAAACAAGTGAAAAAAATGAGCTTTGTTGATCCTATGTCTCTTTTTCAAATATTATCTAACTTGAAGAGGCACAAGGGAGAATCACCATATGATTTGTTTACCAGGTTTTTGGATTCTTGTTGGAAGTCCCAACAAAATTCAAACTTGAGGATTCAGCGTGCATTGACTTGTTTTGTAAAATCTTTTAGTCAGGGTTGGGTACCTTACAAAAAGAGTTGAAGCCTCATAGTTTTTATCAGGTACTTGATTAAATAGAGATTGTGGAAGGATCCCAATGTGATTATGTGCAAAATATGATGTCTCAAAATGTTGATAGCAGTTTTTCTATTGAGCAAAATAAAAATATGATGCACATACGGATGTGTCCAAGAAGTTGAGTCCACTTTTTGGCCAAAAAGTGGAAGTGTTTTCCCTAATTTTCAGCATTTGACACATTTGACCTTAAAATTTGAAGCACTTAGAGATGAAATATTTAAAAAAGTCACTAATCATAAAATATAGTGCTCGAAGTCTAGTTTCCAAATATATAAATTATTTCAATACCCAGATTGTACAAATTGAGTTTTAATAGGAATTTCTAAAAACCACTGTTTAAAAGTCATTTTCTTTACCATACCATGCATGTGTACGACATCCATATTTTGACTTAAATTATCGTATTTTTCTAAATTCTTTTGGGAAAAGTTTTATAACTCACTGAAGTTGTTCTTGATATTTTTTTGTAATTTTTTATTGAATATATTTTTTTTTGTTAGATTTTTATTAGGCAGATTTGTTGTTTTGAAAAATTGTCATGTACGACATGCATAAGATGACCTAAACTTATCATTTTCTATTTTTTTCAAATTGAAAGAATTGTGAAGTTTGTTCTCGTGCAATCGTTCGTCAAAATGTTATGTTGATCAAAATTTATTAAAATAGTAAAAACTCTTATATTTAAAGTTTATGGACCAATTTTATTAGAAATTAATTGAAAAATAGAAAAAATAATTCAATTGAATTTTTTTTTACATATTTAGAATCTGCATTGTTTCATCTAAAATGGGTTTTAATTTTGTCAAAAAAATTTGCAAAAAAGGTCGTCAGCCATATGTCCAAAGTTGGTGTTTTTCTTTGACATTGTTAGGGCCTTCAATTTGTAGGTCAAACTAGGTTGAAGGCCTAGGTTTGGACTTCCAATGCTTTTCCCAAACCAAAAACCTTGACAAAAACCCGACCACGATGCAAAACAAAATTCAAATTTTAAAAAATAGGATCCTGATTATAAAACAGGATCCCGTTTATTAGTAAATGGGATCCCGTATTATAATCAGGATCCCGTTCCCATCCGATAGTATTTAGACTGTTGTAAATGGAATGGGATCCCATTTCATAAACGGGATCCCGTTACTTTTACAACGGCTCTGATATTCAATGTCGGTGAATGGGATCTCGATTATATAGCGAGATCCCACTTATTAATAAATAGGATCCTATTTTATAATCGAGATCATGTTTTATAGTAAGCAGGATCCCGTTTATTTTTTTAAATACACTGTGCAAAATTACTGTGAAGTCTACAACTTTGCAACTTCATATGTACGGCCGAGAGCACTAAAAATGAATTATTTTTCATAAGTTATTGTATTTACAAGTGGTGAATTTGATTTTTGGTTGATTTTATCAAAGGGAGCATCAGCTACACCATTTTTGAAGTGAAATTGTGTTATTTTTGTGCTTGTTTGGAGGAACAAAAGGTTTCAATTTGCAATATGGATTGAATTTTTCAAAGGAAGCATGAAGACAACAATTTTTAAAGTGGAATTGTGGTAGTTTTCTACTTGTTTTGAGGAACAAAAGAGGAATAATTTTGTCCTAATAGGTATTCAACTTCCAATTTGGATTGAATATTTTAAAGTATTTCATTATTAATATTCATTTGTGCTTGAGAATTTTATAATTATGGGAGATAAAACTTGTAATAAGAGAAGAAAGACATTGACTCCTCAAGAAGTTGAAGCAAATAGAGAAAAAGAGAGACAAAGAAAAAGAGAAAGAAGAATGAGAATGAAATCAATGAACGATGGTGGAGCAACCAATTCAACAACTATTGAAGATGAAAACATTGAAGATACCATAGTTGTAGATGAAGCTAATTTGCAAGGAGTCAATTTGGAGAAGAATATGATTATAAAAACAAGTCCTACTATGTCTTCAAATCCCTCTTTGAATATTAAGGAGAATGTTTCAATCTACACAAATCTAGGTACGTCTTCAAATCCACATGTTAGTGAAATGGTAAATTTGTATGTAGAAGTTTTACGAGATGTTGGATTTAATGATGTTGACATTGACTATATTCAGAGAGATGAAACTTTTATAGAATTTGTTGAAAACAAAAAATAAAAATCTTTTGTTGCAAATGAAAATCAAAATAATCATTTTCTTGAAAATGAAAACAAAACCTATATTTTTGATGAAAATGAAAACCATTTTGTTGATGAAATGAAAGATGAAATGAAAATAGAAAACCATTTTGTTAATGAAAATGAAAATGAAAAGTGTTTTTATTATGAAAATGAAGATGAAAATGAAAATGAAAACCATTTTGTTGATGAAAATGAAAATGAAAACCATTTTATTGATGAAAATGAAAATAGTTTGTTGATGAAAATGAAAATGAGAAGCTTATTTTATTTGATGAAAATGAAAGATGAAAATGAAAATAGAAAACAGTTTTGATGAAATGAAAATGAAAATGAAAATAAAAATACATTTTGTTGATGAAAATGAAGATGAAAATGTAAATAGAAAATGAAGATGAAAATCTAGAATGTGATGTTAGATTTAATGAAAATGCTTTTTACTAAATTTAAGGTGGTGTTTTCGATAATCTTCCTAGTCAAATTTCTTGGAGGAAAATAAGAACACATGCAAATAGAATATACACCAAATTATTTTATCGTAAAAAAATTGCATTTCAATGTCAACTAATGATGCAATTGATGAGAATGCAAAAAATGAGGAAAGTAATGAAAAGGTTAGGCTTTTATATTAAACCAAAAAGAAAAGATCAATCATTAAAACATGTTATGTCTACAATTGCTAGTGCCATTCAATCTATTGGGAAAAATAGTTGATCTAAAGATAAAAACGCAGCAAGAAGAGCTATAACTACTACTATAGTTAATAAAACAACTTTGAATAAAAGAATGGTAAGCAATATTAGTGAAGTTTTAAAAATGCATCCTTAAACATTACTAAGAGCGGCAAAAAGAAGAGAAAGTATAGAAAATGATCCTATCAATCAATGTTGGAGTTTCAGTGGATGACTACTGAGGTCTGATATAAAATTTTAATGTTGAAATTAAATCTTTGATCAAAAAATATTGGCATGATAATACTAGGGTTTCATCTAATGCTAGAGATGTTTTAAAATTAAGGGTGGGGTCCAAAGTTCATGATCCTCACCCAAAACACCTATTAGATACAACAAAAACTAAATTTTATAGAAAATTTTGTAGTGATTCAGTGTTACCTGGTAATATTAAAAAAATTCAAAGGTCTTTTGAAAAATGTAAACCCTGGTATGTAAAAATTAATAAGCAATGAATATCTTATTTTTGTAAAATGCATGTTCAATTTCATTATTTTTATGATGTTTTTCGATATATACGTTGTACCTTGCATTCTAACATGATTATACAGGATTGTGGTATTGATATGCCACCTGAAACAATAAGAGAGTTTATTTTAGGTTTTTTTTGTAAAAAATCTAATGATAAATTATTTTATTTAAGTTCTTGTATTTTTGGACAATGCATTAACTGCGGATATCTTTTTTTTTTAAGAATTTGTTTGCATGAAAGTGTTGATCATTATTTTGGACAACAATTAGTAGATGTCAAAAGATTTAGGAATGTTCACTATTCTTTAAAACATGGAAAAATAGGAAAGCGTTGTGATTTAGTTATAGAAAAAAGTTAGTGTGCATGCACTTATGAGTGAATTTAATAATAAAAATTGTACCAAAATATGTTATGCACTCTGAACATGCTCGATGGCTTGATGGCCAATTTCGTGCATGTAGAAACACATTTCCAATTGGTACTATACTTTTAGTGGTTGATTTTGCAGAGAATTATACTCTCGCTCCGCAAGAGGAAATTCAATCTCAATAATATAATTTAGTGCAAGTAGCTATGTTTGTTCATATTGTTTATAGACATGCAGATGATAGCACTGAGGATGATAGAAAAGTTTTGAGGGAGTATCATTTTTATTTGAGTGACAATCGGTTACACTCATCAGAGTTTGTTCAATATTATTTTAGTATATTTTATAGAAATTTAAGAGAAAGAGGAATCCATATGAAAAGACACCTCATATGGTTAGATAATTGTACGGGGTAGTTCAAAAATTCTAGAATGTTCTATTGGTTAAGTAGGGTTCACAAGGAACTTAATGTTGAACATATATGGAGTTTTTTTGAAGCTGGGCATGGTAAAGGAGAACATGATGGAGCTGGTGCGTGTGTCAAAAGAATTCTTGCTAGAGAACAATTAAAATTTGAGGATTCAGTAAAATTTAAAAATGCACATGAGATTGTGGATTGGTGTAATAGAAGATTATCTACACCTAGTTTGAGTGATTACTCTATAGTTCATCAATTCTTTTGGTTGGTGGAAGAAGAGAACATTGTATCTAGAGTTGATTTTGAGACAATTAGTGGATCTACTAAATGGCATTCATTTAGGAGTGCGACAGCAAGAACATGGACTATTTGGACAAGGGATCTTGTATGTTTTTGCCATTTTTGTATCTCAGGAGATTGGGAAGCTTGTGAAAATACAGAATGGGTTGAATAGTGGGAGCAAAGATCATTGACACCTGTAGAAGCACATAATCAATATGAAAGAACTATTGAAGAAAATGATCAATTGTTTGCATTTGAAGATTATGATCGTGTTTCAGACCTTGTACAAGAAGGTAATTTTAATTTGATTTATTTCATTTTATTTTTCTTTATTAAGTTATTTTTTAATAATAAATTAGTTATATGGATATGCACAAGTTATTAAATTGAATTTTGTTGGCAGGACATGTGTATGCAGTTATTGCACCTAAGGGGAATGAAGAGCAAACAAAATATTGGTTGGCTCGTTGTGTGGAAACTAAACATAAGTTGTTAACAACTCGAGAAGATGATGATGGCTTTCATTATCCAATAGGTACGGCGATCCCCTTAAGACACCTCCTTAAGAAAATTTTGATAACAAGTTTTAGATCCCCTTAAGCAATTTTTAAGACCAAGTCTTTGATCCCCTTAAGTAAATTTTGAGAAGTTATTTGATGATGGTTTTTGAACATGTTTTCCAATAGGATCGGTGGCGGTTGTTGGTACTTGGCTATGAAAATACTTGAGAAGAAAGTATGGTCTACTTGCATTTGAAGACTATGAAACACATAAAAAGATTATGCATTATTCACATTTGGTGGTGGAAACAAGTATAAAACTAGAGCGGTATCATGGAAGACCTTCAAAAAAATTGCTATGGTCAATTTCTATGGAAGAGCATGAGGCAATCACAGATGCATTGCAATAAAGAGAGGATGCAGATGGTACAATGGATTAAGTAAATACAAGTAAATATAGTTTTAGTTGTATTTTGTCCTTTTAAATATATTAAATACATGTTTTGACATTGGTCAAGTGTGTTATTAGTTGAAATTGATTTAAATTGTTCTTTTATATATCCTTAAGGCATAATTACAAAAAGGATCTAGTCCATGCAAATTCAACCCAAACAACATGGAATACTTGGTAAAAACAGGTAATTATCAGTTAAATTATATTTAAATACATGTTTTGATTACATATTAATATTTCTTGGACATTAATATTTAAAATTGATTTATTGCCATTTTCTGTATCCTAAAGCCATCATTGCATTGATCTCATACTTTGAAACAAGATTCCTAGATTCAACCTACAAACATGTGTGGAATAATTTTAAATGCAGGTACTTGAGTTCTGTACATATAGATAGTTTTATATAAATTAAAATATGTATGTTTTGATGATTTCATTGATATTGCTTGTACCTTTTTTATATTAGGTGGTGTGAAGACTTACTACATTCTAGGCACGAGTTTGAGATATTTTTGAGATGGCATATCCAAATTTTGTAAATAATATTTTGAGATGACATATAGTACATACATACTTAAAAAATTAAACATACCTATGTAATTTCATGTACATCAAATCAATATTCTATATATTTAGCGATTATAACCCCTTAAGAAATCCCCTTAAGACGTTCTATTATGACCCTTTTAGACATCCCCTTAATTAACATGTTCTATTATGACTCCTTTAGACATCCCCTTAAGACCCCTTAAGACATCCCCTTAATTAACACATTCTATTATGACCCCTTTAGACATCCCCTTAAGACATCCCCTTAAGACTGTTCTATTAGGACCCATTTAGACGTCCCCTTAAATAACATGTTCTATTATGACCCCTTTAGACATCCCCTTAAGACCCCTTAAGACATCCCCTTAATTAACATGTTCTATTATGACCCTTTTAGACGTCCCCTTAATTAATATGTTCTATTATGACCCCTTTAGACATCCCCTTAAGACCCCTTAAGACATCCCCTTAATTAACACGTTCTATTATGACCCCTTTAGACATCCCCTTAAGACATATTATAACCCCTTAAGACATCCCCTTAAGACATTCCATTATGACCCCTTTAGACGTCCCCTTAATTAACATGTTCTATTATGACCCTGACATCCCTTAATTAATATGTTCTATTATGACCCTCGGACATCCCCTTAAGGCGTTCTATTATGACCCTTTTAGACATCCCCTTAATTAACATGTTCTATTATGACCCCTTTAGACATCCCCTTAAGACCCCTTAAGACATTCCCTTAATTAACACGTTCTATTATGACCCCTTTAGACATCCCCTTAAGAAACCCCCTTAAGACATTCTATTATGACCCCTTTAGACACCCCCTTAAGACATCATTATTTGTTTTGACAACTTATAAATTAGTGTTAGATGAACTATTATTTCTAGTATTTATTAATGCTTTTATTCTCTAATCTTCTATGGTATTGTTATGGTTATGATTAGAATTTTAATTAGAGTTAGAATTGAACCCTAATTCTAACTGTAATACTAATTGAACCCTAACCCTAACCCTTATTAGAACACAACCCTTATTGAACCCTTACCCTATCCTAAAATTAATCCTATCCCTAAGCCTTGTTGTATCTAACCCTAATTGAAACCTAACCCTAACTCTAGCTGTGTCCTAATCCTAACCTTTACCCAAAGCTTTATCCTATAACCCTAACCTTAATCCTAATCTTAAAGTAACCTTAATCTTAATTGAATTCTAATCCTAATTGAACCCTTTTGAACCCTAACCTTAAATCTAACATTGATCTAACCCTATGCTAACCATTACTCCAAGCTTTATCTTAGAATTTTGATTGAACCCCTATCCTAACAAAGTCATAATCATAATCATAACCCAATTGTAAATAATAATGATGTTATATAATTTTTTTCATATGATAAAGTTATATGTGAATATAATTCTTAATTATATTTATTTTTAAATATAGATATGCTAGCTTTAAATATATTGCTTTAAAAATTTATTTTATGTGTAATAATAAATTTATTATATTTTCTTTGTATTTAATTTTATAATTTTAAATTGATTTTAGATGTCCATTTATTATGAAAAACTTATCTATTTAAGTTGCTATATTTTTGTACAATAAAACCTTTAGTAAAGCCTTAAAATTTTAATATTTATTTACATATATATGTTAATTTTGAATAAAATAGAATATTAGTGATTTTTCCTTTTTGAAATGTTCTTAATTTTTTAAAAAATATTGAAGATTTGTTATGTTGGAAGATTTCTACTATTCATGTACAGTGTTAATTCATGTGTATTTTGAGCAATCATTATTATAGTTGAAGATTATTTTGATTTTATAACTTTTTTTTCCTTTTTGAAATGTTCTCAATTTTTCCTATAGTTAAATTTGACATGTTAAAGACTTTCATTACCAACTTGATATTAATCTAAATATGCAGTAATCCAAAGACTTTACATTCACATGATTATTTCCAAATAATATTAAAATAATAACTTATGTAGATTTTGGAAGTGCATCTGCACATTTTAAGCATAAGATCCATGTGCACTTGACCCATATTTTAACGCAATTCAGGTTTAGACCCTAAATTTTTGGTATATAAATAGATTGCTTTTGTTTGTAAATTATGATTTATTGACTGATTATTGTAAATATTAAAATGTCCTATATTAATCCATGTATGAGATCACTAAATTTCACATTAATGTCCTATATAGTATTCTTGACTGAGGCATAAAATGCATAAAATGTATGTAATAGAGAGTTAAAGATTTCCAAACAATAATGAAATTCATAATTTATGTAATATTAAGTGCATGAGAGGCAATTTTATTAAAGCATTATGAAATAAAGAGTCAAGGGTACATGATAAACAAAATATGATCCAAAATAAACAAATACTTAGCATGAAATCACATATTTCTAGATTAGTATGGCGTCTCTCTATAATCAAAGAGACCTCTTCTATAACACCATCTTTGGAGACTATGTGGTTATGACCTAAAACATAAATAAAGAGAGATGAGTAGATGTAAGACAATAAAAATGATTTGTGACGATTTAATTTATAATCCATCATAAAATTAAATTACCATCATATCTATATCCTAGATGCTTTCACAGAGATGCGGCCTAAAGAAACCTCCTAAATTCTCTAAATCAATCTACATAAACAAGACAAATAAATTCAAAATTAGATGGGCACAACTCTACGATTAATTTTTTTTTTTTAATTCAATTTAAATTCAAAATTTATCATATTTTAATTGTACCGTATTCTGAGGTTGTGCACTAGGCTCTTCTCTAGGACCTGTCTGTACATGCTCAACTACAAGATGTGTCTCATGCTATAAAAGAAAAAGAATATATGAAAATATTATATTATGTATATATTCAATTTAAAATTTATAATTCACTTTAAATATAATAAAAAAATTAAATTACCATTTGATCTAAAACCTGCTCTACATGTCCTCCTAGTGGTGTAACTATGTCTGGGTCAGGGCTAAAAGTTGCACTAACAAAGTCCTACAAGATCAAAATTAAAGCATGTGCAATTGAATTAGGTTAATATATACATATATATTCAATTTTGCACATTTTTTGTAGTAAGTTTTGTAAACAACCTGGAAATTAGTGGCCTCATGAGTAACTGCAACATCAAATGTTTGCCCAATTCCCATTCTTATTGTGGTATCAACATAGACATTTAACGCTTATAATATTTACAAGTGTACATGCATGCGTTTCATATATCTAGTGAATTCAAAAATCATAAAATTGTAACTATACTAATGTAAACTTTAAACAAATTTACAATATGAATGTACTTGCCCCTGATCTATGATGCTCAATAGTGGAGGAGTGCTTGACAATCCCTTAGGAGAAATCGATGTGGATACCGATTGACTCACCTAAACCAACATGAATATTTGAAACATATATGTGATTCAATTATAAATTTAAAACTCAAGTTAAATAATTTATGATTTCATACATAATTTTTAAAATTGAAATCAAAATACCCATAAGGGTTGTCGAGTACGATCGGTGTCAATGTATGTACTCGTGGAACAGATGATTTCCCTTGCATCGTTAGTGTCATTTGTACACCAAACAATTTGATTGTTAAAATGTATTGCAAACTTTTCTTTGATATATACAACCATCAAAATTCTTATAAAATGAGCGTGCATCTAGATGCATATTTATACCTATCAATGCGTAGTGTCCTCCAAGGTGATGTTCCATACTATGAAACTCTACAAATGAACTGATGCGACCAAATGAACCGCCAAAATCTCCACTTCCACCTGAACTAAGTGTGGCCTAATCAAGTCCATAGCAT
Source organism: Sequoia sempervirens (assembly GCA_007258455.2). Lineage (NCBI taxonomy): Eukaryota > Viridiplantae > Streptophyta > Pinopsida > Cupressales > Cupressaceae > Sequoia > Sequoia sempervirens. The sequence goes on from VDFB02075368.1 coordinate 60,291, forward strand.
ACTCGATGACAACTAGTACATATATGGGGGACGAGCCTCGACACTCTTGGAGTGGTACTCAGACTAGCTCCATAAAAAACTCCTCCATCATCATTGTCTCTATGCTCCCCACCTGCTATCGCAGAAGCATGTTGATCAAGGTCTCCTATGAGTGCACTATGGGAACCTAATGTCAAGACCACAACTCGATGATGCATAGGTGCAGGAATGGGAGGACCAGGAGCAACAACAAAGGGTTGTGCATGCACAAGGCATTGGGGATCAACCCTTGCCCCTAACCTCTATTGTGGCATGCCGCCACCAACACCCTGAAATGATCTAAAATCAAAATAATTGGGATTTTTCCCCAAAACAAACTCTACATCTGGTTTTCTCAAAATACAATGGGAACTCCCCAATTAGCATGTGGGGACTATCAAAAACCATATACCATCAGTCAAATGTGCACTCATCTATGAATGTATGCACCACCTCATGGATATTCTAGATTTGTTGGGTGGAATGGGTTGTCGAGTAACAAGGTCAAGAAAGTAGGGGGCTAGATGGGATTTCATTATTTTAAGGTCTAATATTTGTTTGTAAGAGAGACCGTCAGAATAAAATTGTCTCATTTGTTCTCTCTCTCGTCGATGCCTATCAAGATCATAATCGATCATCTTGATGGCATCAACAATGTTTTGCATCGTAGATGCAAAACGTCTCACATGTGGTGGAATCAATGCATATTCTTGCTGGCATTGATTTGATTTGTAAGGATGCAACACGATCATTTATCGTGCTTACAAGCAAAGCCTCGTCCGGATATGATAAGTGTTGTATATGTGGCATATTAGGTGGAGGTGGAGGTGGATGTGGTTGTGGCTGAGGGTGGTGGATTCATCAATGAAATCCCATTCACGTGTGAATGTTGTGTGGCACTAAATAATTGGTAGGTGCACATATATTACGATCATATAAACGTTGAAATAGGATGAGAAACATATATTCATTGAAATGCATATATACATTGAGAACGACAGGCATATCCATACAAAATTCAAAATTTAACATGCATTTAAAATAAAATATGATGCATAATTTGCATGCATGGGATCATTAAACTAAACTATATTACATACATACAAATTTTAAAATTTAAAATTATATGCCATGATTTTTAATACATGCATCTTCATGCCTAAACAATAAACTTGAAACATTCACAAAGCTCATTTTGTCTCTTTTTACACACACACATATATTACAATTTTCAACGGAGAAATCATAGCTGGTAGGCTGATTGTAAATACTGCTGCACTATTATTGTTCACTATAAGTTGTAATTCCACCAAATTCATAAATCCATGTCACACTAAAAATATCCAAAATACAGAACCAAAATCATAAATTCATGTTAAGCTAAAATATCCATCCAACCAAATTTATAAATTCTTCTCTGACATCTTCGTTCACTTAATTACTTAAATTCATAACTTCTTTGAGATCATTGTCTTAATTTAGAAACTATTGTGACTCTTTCTGCATCTTCATTCTTGTGTTTCACCTTAAATCAATTATACTCTCCTCTGTATTGTCAACGCTCTGTCTAAAGATCCCATCCATATACAGTAGCCAACAAGGGTTTTCTAGTGCAAACATCCTCACAGGAGGTGCAACACATTCTTCATTTTGAATAATGTTGATTTGATCTTGGATGGTTCTAGCAGAAGCATTGATTTGTGCTTGCAAACGAGCATGCTCATTGATTTCAGGTGGTGGAGGTG
>VDFB02075369.1:0-10059 GCA_007258455.2 Sequoia sempervirens
CTCTCTATCTCTCCTCTCCCTCCCTCTACCCACATCTCTCTCTCACTCTCAATCCCTCTCTTCCCCCTCTTTCTCTCTCACTCTCTCCTCTCTATCTCATAATTTCTTTCCCTCCTGATGGGGCTTTTAAAATCTTGCAGGATTATGGGAAAATCATACTTGGATCTTGATTTTCCAATGTTTTGTAACCTAGGTTGGTCCATTTATTTTGGTTTGCAAGCCTTAACTTCATGAAAATCATACTCCAAAACCCTCCATTGTTATAATTTTGCGGTGACATGCTCCTACCGGTTGGTGGTTATGTAATTCATAACTTGAGTCTTCAAGCCTGTATGGTTACTGACCCCTTTGGTAAGGAAAGTCGGTCTCTCTGCACATTGTTTCGCACCAATTTTTTTAAGAGTCGAGTGAAATATTTTTAATGGGATTAAGTTTTCTTCCCCAGGGGTCTTATTATCATCATCCTAGTCATGGACCATTCTATGAATAATGTTTAGTTGAGTGCAGGATGAATGAATTGTTGGATCTAAAGATTGAATCCCCGCCGCCCGTCTTTCACCACACGGGCAGTAATGAAGAGTTGTCTTGAAGCGTGCAAGGTTCATGAGATGCTAACATGTGTCCTTGCCGTATGGAGCCCAACCCTTGTATTGGTGCCTGATAATCGATGGTGGTGAAATTGATGGCTGTAATGATGGATTACAATTCAATCCCTGTTGTTCATCCCACACCTCATGGTACATGATTAATACCTGCTTAACAACTTGCGAGGTGTGTGAAATGGTGACATGTTCCATTCTCAACCACAGTGCGGAGCATGGCAGATTCCATGGGATGAGTGACTTGGCACCCAATCGACATCTTCTCATTGGTCAAGAGATGATGAGCCATAGTATTAGGTTTTCAAACCCAATTTGACTGCTTTTCGGCCACTTGATGTTCCATCTCATTCTGAGATCGATGACCAATATTCAAAATTCAAATCATGCATGTGATAGACGTTTTTGTTCTGCAACCATTGAAGCATTAATGGTGTGCCCTCTTCAGAAATGATTGAATCAAGTCCTTGTGCATGTGAGGAATTAATTCCCATCCATTATGAGGAAGGATTCACTGATCTCCTAGTACCAAGATGATAAAGGGTGAAGTAATCAACACCAGTAATTAATTGCTTCTTCAAGCGTGTGAAGGAAAAATTGATGAGCAAATACCATTAAGCTTGCTTGATAAATATGGGTGAAGTGATAGCTATTTTCACCATTGTATTCAGTAGTTGGCATCTCTTTGAATCCGTGTAGAATGAGAAATGTGCGATTGTGAGCTTGAGAGATTACTAGGCATTGGAAATGAATAAATCAATCAAGTTCGAGGTACCTGTAAGGAGGTTGTCCAAAATCAACACAATTTTTTTTTGGCGATGCTTCTAGGCACAAGACAAGTGAACGTGCTCCGATTGCAAAAGAGAAAGCCCCTACCAAAAGGCCTATGAGTGTTCCATCTAGATGTAGTAGGAGGCTACAATACCAAGGAATTGTTGCTAAGAAGAAAAAGGAGAACGATAAGGAGTTTTCCCTGTTCACCTCTGGAATCCGTAGAAAGATACGACATGGATGTGGCTCCTACGGGAAAAAGAATTCACCAATTTCTATTATAGACAACCCTTTAGAGAGTGTGACTGAGACTGAATCGGGTTATAGGAAATACCCCATGATGCTGAACCAAGCTATAGTCCTAGGATTGGAGGTGTTGTCAGTGCCACCATTGTCCATCAAAACTCCAAGTGGGCGGGATGGTTTTGTTCCAAACAAGGACAAAGAAGAGGAGGGTGTCGATGTTTCTTCTCCACCTCCTGCAAAGACGTGGATCATGCGTGTGTACCATGGGATGGGTGCTAATGCTAGTCGTGCTTTTGGTTAAAAGAATTGGTGTGTGAACTTTACAAATTTTGTGTTAATAGACAAAATTTTCGTAATGGTTTTTTGGATTTTATGCTAATAATGGGTTTCCAAGGTTATGTGGATGTTGGATATGTGGCCTAGCTAGTGGCTAAAGGGAATTTTGGCGGCACTTTGCATTTTTGTTTTGATGGTTGTTACATTTTTTTTGCTTCCTAATTTTCAACATGTGGGGGATTTTGAAATGCAACCCAAATTCAAGTTGAAATGAAACATTTTAGAAATGTAATTTGCATTTTGAGCTGAAAGCTTGTTTTCTCCCTTGCATTATAAAAGGTATATCATGGCTCATTTGTAGGGGTTCTGGATTTTTGAATCTTTGAGTCAAGTATACATGAAGGGTAGAAATTAGGAAGAATATCAATGAATAGAACAGTCGAATTATCTTGGCTTTGAGTTATGCATATGTAAATCTTAAAATAGTTTTATAGAAATTACTGACATCGAAACAAATCTTATGCATAAAGCATCTAATCTCCTTTTGTAAATTGTTTTTTGCAAATTTTGAATGAAATATCAAGGATATTTTGTTCATCATCAAATACTTTGTTTGAATGTATGTCCTTATTTCTACCTTGGTTCAAAGAATCAATTAAATGCTTTAATGAGGTCATGGATTTGTGAGAATTTGTAAAGGATCTGGAAAGAAGTAATGCTTTATGAACAGTGAGTTTTCATAATGTAAGGCATTATGAAAATAGTCTAAAATTGTCAAAGTTAAATAATTTCTATATTGCTGATTGCCAAATGTGTGACTCTATTGCCAAATTGATGAGACACTGATCTATTTGTTTAAGGTATTTGTAATTTGAAAGATAACAACAGTATACGAGATCATGGATTCAAGACTAGAACATAAATCACTTAAAATTTGTTAACCATGAGGCATGTATTTGAAATATCTTCTTGTTCCTGGTAAATGGACAATTATTTTCTCAAAGGCTAGCCAATCTTTTAGTAAATTATGTTTATTTTCCCTTCATGGGAACTGATATGTGAATTGATGTGTTGTGCACTGAAATTCATCAAAATGAACACAATAGGAATACCCTCCTAGGTCCCATAGAGCCTAAAGTGCAGGAATAGAGACCTCAAAATTCTCTATTCATTAAGTTGGCCATTCCTCTTAGGAATTCTTGATTATAGGAGCTAGCTACTCTTTAGAGAGTTCCAAGGGTGTACTGGAAAAAACACCAACAAAATGTCGACTCTACTAGGGAAACTCTTAACTCTCCAAATGCAAATACTTGTATTGTAAATTCAAATGGTGATGTAAATTTGAACATCTTTTTCAAATATTGATGAATTCTTGAGCATGGTAGAATACTTGATTGCAACAAAGTTTGAAAAATCTAGAAATGATTCTGCTATGGAAGACAACCCATAGCATATTCTATTTTTGAAGAAACTTCATCTAATTTGAAGTTCATTCCTCCATGAAAGAAGGTGGCGACTCTAACTAAAGAACCTAATAAAGATTACATCAAATGCTCATATCTGCAGATGTAAAGGAAAAGGATAGTCAACTACTACAAAAATTCTAGGTATTATCATAGAATTAAAGGATAATTGATCATCTTTAGAGAAAATTATAATAAACTTTCCATGTGTTGATGGTGTTTTCTGCAATGCCAACAACTCGCATTGCATCGCAATATTTCTGAAATTCTCCTTTGAAATATTTCCAACAATAACACCTAAAATCACCCCCAAGGTCTCTCAAAAGCGTTAGGTCATAACAACGGGCAAAACAACTCGTGATGAAATGTGAAATTGCCGGTAATCACAATCTGATTCCAAGCAACCTAACCTCAATTTATCGCATCTAACCTATCAATAAAAGAAATGGGTAAAAGATAGATGCAAGGAAGTAATAAAATCTAAACTATTGCATGGACAAGCAATGCAAATGACAAATATCTGGAATGGACCTATCTCAAATAACCAATTCCTGTTTGACCCGCAAGGCAATCTTACAAGAACAGTGCAATCTTCTGAGGAATACAGATTTTCAAATCATAGACTTACATCTACAACCGAACTTGAGCACATTTGAATATACGGTCCAGGTTGACTTTACCAGCCTACTACAATCAGATAGTTACTGGGAGTATAGACCAGAGATAGCTACAAACATTCCAAATATGAAATCACATACACTATTTATCCAACCAAACTAATTTATTTCTGAATATTAAACCCTAGATCTTCAAGCAATGTAAAAGATAGAACAAAAGAACCATGCAAGATGAGATAACACAAAGGATTTCACCAGGAAAACCACAATGCCTTCAATTGTATTAATCACCAAATGCTGCAACAATTCAACTGTTCTGAATATGGTATTTGCTTCAAGAAATTCTAAAAACTCTAACTATTGCGCCTGCTAATCTCTATTCTTGCTAATGTCTATAACCAATGTCTTCTAACCCTTATAATGAGGCAAGAATGCCTATTTATCAAATTCCCCCCAAAACATGTCGGCCCAGCCAAACATTTTTACAAAAATAATCAAAACCGCCAAAACAGGTCGGCCAAGGAAACAAACTAAGGCACACATTTAATGCCATCATCCAAGTCGGCCAAGGCACAGTCCCCAAGGAAGTCCGGTCCAATGCATGCCCTATAATAATAGGGAAGCACAAATCTCGAAAAGAGCATTAACTGCTACTTCCTTTATCTTTTCTCTTCGCTGGTGACCCTTGGACCTTCGAGAATATCCCCTCCAGCTCAGCAATAGGTGGCAACGGCAAAACCCTGAGTCTGCATTTAATTGAATCAATTCCCTCATTGGACCGTTCAACAGTTTTCTTCCAGTCCTTCATGCTGGTTATGTACCTGTCTATTATTGCCAAGTATGTAGCTGCATCATCAAGCAAATGGGAGGTGACAGCTCCATCAGATTCCGGGGCATAAACCTCATGCCACCATTCCTTCAATTGATCTAAGCTCAGATATTTGGGAGCTATTTTCTTCCTCCCTGTCATCACCTCAAAGAAAGCTATGCAACCATCATAAATTGCAGTGAGGTCAGCCTCAATTGATTTTCTCCATTTTTGTATCTTCTTCAGGCCTCCCTGCCTGATCTGCAATGCCTCGAACCATTCCCATGGTTCATCCAATCTGGCAGAGGGAAGGATTCCATCCTTGCCCAACTGTTCTTTGCCATGCCCTAGAATAATCCTTGACTTCTGCAGCAGGAGGTCAATATCATTTTTATCTTGAGAGAGGATACTCTCTAACAGTTCCTTTCCTCGGACTGCATCCCTGCCCACAGACAGGATCTCTTTGATAGCTTCATCCCCTTGTGCCTGAACACTCATCAACCAGTCGACGGCAGCCTGTGCAGAAGCCTTCATCTTTTCAATGCCGGAGATTGTCTCCTTTGGCAGAAATCCCGGAGTAGCAGAGGAGGACGGATGGAGAGACTGTAGAGGCTTCATGACCTCTTCCAGGCATTTCCTCAACCTTTCATTCTCTCTTTTCAGTTCTCATTTTGACTGGGTCTCCTTTTTCAGTCTGTCAACAATTACGGCACTTGACCCCTCAAATTCCTCAATATCCTGCTCTAAGGAGGCCGGCCCAAGGTTAATGGTTTGGACGTTGTAATCCTGGCCTGTTACCTCATCTCTTGTTTTGTCTGCAGCAGGGGTGGCAATGTGAACTACTCGGTTATGCACTTCATCTCTTTCTACCCGAGAAATCACCTTTGCAGCCTTCTTCTTCTTCCCTTTACCAATCTGAGACAACATTTCATCCCAGTCAAGAGGAGTGTCCTCTACAATCACCTGTTTCTTCTTTGTAATTTCTTTCTCTAGCCAGTCCGGGGCTACGGGGTCTGTCCGGATTCCCTCTGTTCTGGTTTCTCCCGAATCCTCTGTGGCTTTCTCCTCTTCTGCTACTGTCACCTCGACTTCCTCCTCAGTTGTTGCCTTGTCATCTTCTTTTTCCGGAGGTTGTTCACCTTGGTCGGTTTCCTCAAATCCCAACTCAGGAAATACCGGCGATGGAGTTCTAGCGGGGATGCTTTTCTCCGGCTCAGGCGATCCGCGGCCTTTCTCACTCTCCGGGGAGTCCTCGTACTGTACCAAGGGAGAAGTGTTCCTTTCCTCTGTTTCCACCTCGGGCTCGGCAGCCTCACTGAATAACGTTCCTTCTTTGAACGGTTCTACCTCTCCGCTGATTTCCTGCTCATCCAGATTCTCCGGTTCTGGTATGCTCTGCGGAGGAGAAACAGGTTTATCTTGCTCCTTAGCTAGCAATATTGGAGAAGAATCCTTTGGCTGTGCAGCATCCTTTGGAGAAGGGGTTCTAGATTTTCTGGTATACACCTTAGTCTTTTCACCTCCGGAGCTCTCTACATCAACAATTGGAGGTTCACCCTCCGAAGCAGTTTGGTCTTTCTTCTTAGCCACCCTTGTAGTTCTAGCTTTCTTTGGCGGCGGAGGAGCATCCTCTCCTTCAGCTTTCTCTGCTTCTTCCTCATCCGAGGACTTGCTAATTGTCAGGGTCTTCCACCTGCGCTTGCCGATAGGTTTCCTTTTTGCTGCAGGTTCTGTCCCTTTAGGACCTCTGACTTTGATCTTGAAAGGGGAGGTTTTAGCTGTTTTCCCTTTGGGGTCCTCTTCCCCGGATTCCTCAGAAGTGGACATGGGGTTGAGATTTCCCATCAAATCGAAGGTACAAGGTACCTTGGCATTCTCTAACACCCAGACTTCATGCTTTATCCAAGACAAAGTAAATCTTAGCACTGGAGCCATCAAGTCTTCCAACTCTGTCACCTCAGGCTCATTCCAATCAATATCCGCCACTGACCTGTCCTTAATGGGCTCATAAACATGGTCTTGGACCAACTTCCCATCGTCATCCAGCTGATCCGGAATCAGCTTCACATTATACTGTCTAATGGCCTCTACAGGCAGCCGGGAATACCTTTTCTTCCTCGCATCAAGGTCATCTCTGATGTTGACCCAGTAATCTTCCAGGTCCTCCTTATGCCTAAATTCCCGGGTAGCCCTCTTCTGTGCCTCTCCGGTTATGTCAAAGTTCATTCTCTTTGAATGGAAAGAGAATCCATATGCCGCCAACTCCTCACCAGCAGTGTGAGCTGATTGAATGGAAGGGCACATCTCACCCACGCCAATCCCAAGAGGGAAGTCACCTCCAAAGCCAGTCTTATGCTTCTCCCTCTTCACCACTGCATCAAACTCACAAATTTGTCTTACGACCTCCAGTAGCACTATGTGGTCAGTGGGATACCTAGGCAATCTGTAGGGTGCAACAGGGCATCCATCTATCCGGAGATAAGTGAAGGTGGGGAACTGGATAAACCATGCCCCGTAATTCTTGATCAGCCCCTTAGCCCCATCGGACAATCTGATGTGTTCTGCATTCTGAAGGGTCCGGGTAATGTGCATTGTAAAGGCATCGTTGGCCTGCCTATAATCTCTGTGTCCGAGATGCAGTTCCGGATAGATTTCATATATAATATCCTGCCCAATGGTTCCCATCGGAGTCAATCCCTTGTAAGGATAGGAGATGGCCAGTACATACATGATGTAGGAGGACATGGTGAATTTCTTTGACTCCAAGACATTCCTCAGTTGTTTGTCAATTTCCGCACTGATGAGTCCTGCCTAGTGATAATTTGTTCCCTGACTCATCTTGGTGATCACGTGAACCATCCAACTCTCCAATACTCTGGCAGTTTTAAGTCCGGCCACCCTGCTCAACAGTGTGATGGCATCATAGATATCCGGCCTGAACTTCACCCTGTGCAACTGTTTGGGCAATTTGGAGTGGTGGGACTTTGGCTTTTCCAGCCATGAATTAATGATCTGTTGAGCCTTAACTGGCTCATTCTCATAGTATGTTCGAGCTGTATCAATGTTTAAGGCACAGACCGAGGAGAGATCAGGCATGCTGAAGGCCCGGGCAATGGAGGCTGGACTGAAGTTTGCCAAGACTCGTCCCTCGGTGCTGACCACCATCTGAGTATCAAAAGCGTACTGTCTAGCACACTCCAAAATCAACTCGTAGCACTGGACCGCTGGAGGGAACCCTGCCACATGCACCAACCCCGAATTCATCATTCCTTGCCTCAAAGGTGACCGGTCCTTCTCAGCTGTCCTTTGTTTGAATTCCTCATACCGCCACGCACCAACGTTGGTGTCAGATGTCTCAGCCCACACGGAAGATATCTTACTTTCTGGAACCTGACTCTTCATGTCCGATTTCAATCTCTCTGTCTCAGAAACTGAAGATGCCCCTGCACCACCCTTAACTTTCCCAGTAGCAGCCTTGCTTGACTCGGCCTGCACATTCAAGAATTATTATTAGAATTCAATTATTAAGCTCATATCAATCCAAAGGGTTAGCACACATCATATAAAACCACTAAAATCCATTGCTAATTGCCAATCTTTCGAGATCCGGAGAAATCAAATAATCCGGGAAAATCACGTAAACCGGGAAAATACCGTCGGGGCGGAATTTCAGAGAAATCCGACCCAGACGGATTCCTGCTGCCAAAACACTGTTAGCCAAATAAATCATTAATACACTCCAAAAAATCAAAGGGGTAATCGTTAAATCACTCATTGGCAACAAGAAATAAGCATAAACGATCATTCCATCAATCCTATCATCAAAATATACAAAAGAACACGATCAAACAGGAAATCCGGAAAAATCCGGATGGAACGGATTTTCACGGACAGTATAAAATGCACCGGAAATTAACCCTGTCCGCGGAATAAGCCCAAACCGGGAAAATTCGGGAGCAAGGAAATTCCGCGACGGCCTCGGAAACCCAAAAAACGGAAAGACGTGTACCAAAACTTGAGCAACCACGGGATCTCCACTAGGCTCGAAGGATCCTAAAACCGACGATGATCAACAACGTCAAGTACGCAAAGGATCCAACTCTCAAAAGCTCTTAAAAAAAGGAATCCCCGTGCCAAAAAGATGATGCCCTAGAGCAAACGATCGAATTTCTGCCATTAAAACTAGAGCAAGCTTTAGGGTTAAAAATATCGGTTCAGGATTTACCTAAAAGCCCTCTAATCCTCATAGGACGGGAAGCCAACACGACGCGGGGTGACAGTCACTCAAGCACAAGATGAAATCATTGTTCTAGCCGAGACACCAAGGAAACCCCAACCTCGCAAGATAACACACTTCGCGCCCGAAACAAACAAGCAATCCGACCCAGAACGCCGTCCAAAGGACCCATACGCAATTCAAAAGGACAAACAAAGCTCATGGGGCACAGGAGATGGGTTCGACAATAAAGACGGATCAACCCCGACTCTATAAATATGAAAACAAAACCAAAACAAGGGCCGACCCCAAATTTAACAATACCCAGTGCAAGAAAACCCCAAATCATCTCATAAGCAAACGGAAGGGCAATGGATACATACCATGGATCAAAGCAAGCGGAAATCGAGCTCAGAAAATCGACCACGAGGTAAACACGTCCAAGCAATGCAAATACTGGCACCCGAACTCAAGCAATCCTTGCGCAAACAAGCCAAGATCAATTCTCAAAGCTCAATTGAAAGCTCTAAATCGCCAGAGCAGAAAGCAAGGAAGCAACGAAGTTGGAATGAATCAGAAAATGCCCTAAATTCAACCTTATACTCGTCTGAGCCAAGGTACCTCAACCATTAATGCGCGAAAAGACGTTTCTGACAAATCCGGAAACCCGAGCCCCAAGTGGAATTTCGGAGAATCCCAGAATGCGCGGAGACACGGATCCCGCGGAAATGCAGAAACCGGAAAAATCAGGAAGATCGGGATTTTGACAGGATCCGGGAAAATCCGATAGGACCGGAAAATCCCGAAGTCAGGCAGAAACCCAGAATCGGAGAATCCTACCAGAAACAGACAAGGAACCAGGGCCGGAAAAATCCGCCAGAGGTGGAAAATCTCGGATCCAGGTGAAAACCCGGACTTGGCCAAAAACTCAATTTAAATCAATTCCAACCTCAAGGCAAGGGCAAAGCCAGCAAGACCAACATATCAAGACCCTAAAAATGATAAATCCAATAAAATCAAAGGTCAAAGACATCAAAAGGAGGGTCCCCACTCCAAGTGGGGC
>VDFB02075370.1:0-21464 GCA_007258455.2 Sequoia sempervirens
AAATTTAAGGTTGACTGCTATAGCTTGATAGTTGAACTCCATCAAGATAATCCCGTTGCTGCAACATTTGGGCAGTAGATGGGGGTGGCCATCAAAACTAGCTAGCATAAAATAGGAAAATTTGGGGTATTGGATATACCAATGTCCCCATTCTGCAATAAAGGCCATGGCCTCTCTACTCAATCTATAACCAACATCTCATGTTAGCCGGTTAATGATGACATGCAAAAATGCATCATTAACCCTTCTATAGTGAGACTTAGAGGTTTACAAGGTGAGCTAATCATAGTGATCCCACACATTCAATTTTCCTTGAGCTTCTCCCAATATACCTACTACATTGAATCTAGGAAAGATTCCCCTTCTGGCTGCTGCATAAATCACATAAGAGGTCATAAAGAAACTCTTGGTTTCTCTCACTCTAAGCAACTGATTATGTATGCAATTTGACACAATCATAGGCCAATCAAACTGTTGCCTGCCATCTAGGATAGTCTGAATAAATGGAAACATCCATTTCTTAAACTGGGAAGCATCCCTCTTCCCAAATACCCTAGAGAGCATCATTATTATGTCTCCAATCTCCTTATAGAAGTCTTCCCTTTTAGGCTAGTCAGTAAGTTTAGCTAGAGATTTTTTCTCAACTCTCATCCAACTCTTGTTCATATGAGTTCAATTAGACTCCTTCTTATCACTATATAATTTGAGGGCTTCTGCTTCATTGAGCTACTTGAGATTTTTTGGAATAGGTGCATTGAATATAAATCTAATCATTTGTGGTGTTAAGTCAATAATAACATTTCCCTGCAAATCCACACATTGCCTAGTGGCAGAATTGTATGCTCCGACTGCAGTCATTATCAATTCATTTCATCTGACTGATAGGGGGAAGATGGCAACATGTGCCAATCCCGATTGGAAAATTCTTTGTGTCCTCATTGTTACCTCTTCACCAAATGTTTCCAAGAGCAACTCCTCATAACTGAATGGGCCCAAGTTGGTATCAGTGATGTCTGCCCAATAAGAATCCACCTTGCTAGTTGTGAGAGTAGCTTTCCTGTGTTTGTATTTCAGGGTGTAAGGGAGCTACTCCACCTTGATCTTCTTTGGATTAGCTCCTTGCCTTGAAGTTTCTGAAGGTTGGCTCCTTTGAGAAGCCTCTTTAGATGCTCCTAACATCTCCTAACCTCTGCAATAAACCCTTGTATTAGATGAACAAAAGGCATAAAAATAATACATCAACCAACATCTTTCTCTACTTCCTTAGGATGACTTTCATACTTAGGAAAATTTCAATATTCATCGGAAGTGGAGTCACAAAATATTAAGGAACAGGGAACTATTTGAACACAAAGTGGGATCGGGACCAGAATCGAGATGAGATCATAACCAAAATCGGAACAAAAATCGAACCCGAAACTAATTGCTAGTTCCAAGTTCGACTTCCACTCTGGTTCCACCTCCGCTTAAGGGAAAGTGTGAAGACAAAAATTAACAATGACCTGAAGCAGGATCATTCTAGGAATGAACCCCAATGCAAATATCTACGGGACTAGTATATTCCCGAGTTCGCTTCCACCAGTTTACTACTTAAAACAAAGCAATTTTCTTGAAGAGGTGGTCACATGGATTTAAGGATCTTGGTTATATGGGTTTATAAGGAAATCAAAATAAAAGGGCTTAACATCACTCCTTAACCACATAAAGACCAATTTAAACCCTAGGGATGAATATTTTGTAAAGGCCATCGAGTAAACCCTAGTTTGCACGACGTGCCGACTAAGGAAATTAGGGCATTACAAACCTAACATGGAAATCACATAATCGACACAGAAGAATAATCAGAAGGGTCTCTAAACAAAACCAAAAGAATTTAACACATACAGGACCCAACCAAACAAAACCCTAGCTAGAAAATAGGGCATGACAAAACACACCTGCCATGAAAGCGACAATAGAATAGAAAACAAACAAAACAGAAAGAAAGAAAACATAACGAAAAAATAGAACAGGACAAAAAAAAAGAAGACACCAAGAAACAAGAGAAGATTCATAGAAAAAGGTCCTATGAATGTGCCAAAACACAATGAGCAAGAATACAAAAATGAAACGACAAAGCACAATGGGAAAAGAAACCCTACCTTGAAATTCCCACAAGGAAAGACTAAAACTTGATTAAGATTTGCTTACCCACACGCCTCCGCAATAAAATATCTCCTCTCAGAGTTCTCCTAGCTTTGGTTCACTAAAATGGCTTAGATATAAAAGATAATGAGCTAGTTAAACACAATTAAGATTTTAAAATCATTTCGCGTGTGTGAGGAGGCTGCAATTAATGCAATAAATGCGATAGGTTAGAGGCGGAGCAAACAACGCAAATGAACAATTAACTCCCATGAACACCAAAGGCAAGGGGGATGCGGACCCAGATCCGAAATAGAAGAAGAAAATCAAGTTAACTAGCTTCTTATCAAACTCTGAACTTGGCTCCGGTCCCATGACAAAGACAAACAACAAAAGGAAACAGGGGCGGAATCAGGACCAAAACCAAAACTGGAACTTTTACGAAGTTCCAAGTTTGGTTCCAATTTTGGTTATGCTCCTGACAAAGGAACAATAACCGAGACAAGGACAACAAACATGATTGGAAGCAGGACCAGAACAAAAACCAGACCCGACCCAAACACCAATGGAAACAACAATACAAAACAAACGAGCAGAGTCAGAATTAGGAGGGGAACAAAATCTAGAAATTTTACAAAGTTCCAAGTTTGCTTCCAACTCTGGTTCCACTTCCGCTTGGGAAAAAGAAAACACAAGGAAAACAAGAAATGAACCAAGGGAGAAACAGACCTAAGAGTGCAAGACACATCGACAAACAACGAAAATAAAAAGGAAGGAGGGCGGACCCAGAACCAGGATCAAATCCGGACTTGGAACCAAACAAAATTTCTAAGTCTAGTTTCCATTCTGACTCCATTTCTGCCAGACCAAAAGAAACAAGGACTTAGGAGCAAAACAAACAAATCCTAAGACCCAAACCAAACACAAAGGACAAAAAAAAACAAAGGGGGACCCATTTTCTTCCAAAATAAAATGGGGTGGTTATGCAAGGCATAACAAATGGCGTATCAACTAGGAAAATGGTTTACGCATTTTCAAGATATTGAAGAATTTAGTCACCTAGAACCTCTGATTTATGAAGCATGCTAACTTAAGTAGGATTAGATATATCGAGTAAGGTTGAACTGGAATCTCATATGTATATCAACATGAACTACTTTGAATCTGAGTGTGTGCATATATGGTGCATCTTTCTTCATAAAAACTTTCTCCACCCCTGAACAACTACACCTAAAATCCAAGCTACGTAGGTTGAGACCTTCAACTGTCGTACAATAGAATCCTGGGCATTGCTCTGCTGCCAGTCAGGAGTCTATAGCCCCGACAAAGATACCTCTAGTTCTCTCAAAGCATTGCTCTACTGCCAGATAGGCATCGATAGCCCTGATAGAGATACTTGAATCACCCATTTGATATTGAGTTTTCCTTTTCTTTTCATAGTTTTCTTTTCTCTTTCTTTTACAAGTTTTATTTATGATAATTATGTATTTAATTTGCTCAATACTTAGATATAACACATCTGAAATGTGGGTTGAGAACTACAGTGGACCTTATGACAGTTTTGGGAATCATATTTTTCACTTGAATCAGAGATATAGTCACCCTGAGATGAATAGGAACTTTACACAGGTAGATGTTTTATCTATTTTGTGACAGACTTCAATCATAGTTCATGAGATTATCTATAATGTACCTTATTCTTAATAACTTTTCAAGCCAATGTTATAATGACCATAAGACATAAGTTTTGAATGAAATCTTTCAACATATATGCCTGAAAATACCCAAATCAATTTCTCTCCTAGTGCCTACAACATACTTTGAATAACAACCCCTTCATTTCAAAATGGAAAGAAATGAAGGTCCCAAAAAAAGAAGACAAAACAAAAAAAACAACAAAAAGAAACAAAAGAAAAGAACAAACAAACAAATAAACAAAACACCCAAAACAACGGAACAATTAATTATATATAATAAAACTGATTCAAAAAATTAGACCCTCATGGGCCAAAGTAATGCTTGAGAAACTGACCATTGATGGGAAATGTTACAGGTTCTCCTGTTAGGGTGGTCAGTCAAAAATTATTCTCACCCAAGATCTCAGCTATTTGATACTGACCCAACCAGAGTGTATCAAACTTCTGGTGGTCCCCCTTGTTCTCTTTAGCTTTATCCCATAGCAACACAAGATATGATATTCTGAAAGCCTTTATTTTGGCTCTTTTGTCAAACCAACATTTGATGACAACCTGGTGTTTAAAGAACTATTGTAAAGCAACGTCTCTCTGTTCTTCCATGTTTAAAATATTATTTAGCCTTACCTCAATCCGATCATCCTTTGAATAAAATTCCTGCATAAACTTGAGAAAAAGTATCTACAGATGTATGGGGAAGACCAACTCTTGGCCGTAGACTAACTTAAATGGTGAATTTCCTAGAGCGGCTTTAATACAGGTTTGATCTGCCCATAAGGAAAATCTCAGCTGGGTATTCCAGTCCCTAGGATTGTTTTCTAACAATTTCTTTATCACTTCCAATAGGTTCTTGTTGGTAGACTCTACTACGCCATTCCCCTGAGGGTAGTAATTAGATGAGTAGTTTAAAATAATTTTATGTTCATAGGTCCATTGTATGAACTCAATAGACGAGAAAGTGGGACCATTGTCACATACCAGGGCGAATGGTACTCCAAACCTCGTTATGATGCTTTCATTGAGAAATATGATAACCACCTTTGTGGTTCTATTTTTGCAGGGCCGAGCCTCGGTCTAACACGTGCAATAGTTAGTTGCTGTCAAGATGAACTTATGACCTGTATAAGAGTTTGGATTAATTACCCCTACGAAATCCAGTGCCCATTGGGCAAATGGTTTGACCTCGTAGACCGGTTGTAAAGGAATTGTAGGATTATGCTCCTTGGGTTTAGAGGTCTGGCAGGTGTGACATGTTCTGACTATTGGTGTGCATCCCTAAACACGTGGGGCCAATAGTAGCCTAACCTAAGAATTTGATGGGCCAAGGAATCTGCAGATCCATGCCCTGTGCCATGTCTACCATGAAATTCAACAATAGCATGTTGTTGATCCAAACAACGTAAGTAAACTCCATAATTTTTTCTATATAGGGATCCTCCTTTGAGCATGTAATGAGAACTCTTCATCCTCAATGCTCTCCTTTGGGTAGCATTCATTCTCTTTGGGCATTGGTTATTAAGGAGGAAGTAGATCAGATCGGTATACCAGGGATCCTTTGTGAACAACTGCACTATGTACTGCTGGAAAGTGATACTTTTATCCACATCTACCGTAGCCTTTGATAAGCCCTATCCTTGAATGAGCTTCATTGGATGGATCTCTAGATAAAATTCCTATAAAATAGCCATCATTTTCCTCTTCTCTCCCCTAACTCACTCTGCATAAGGAGAGACTTGACGGCTGGATTAGGAACTATGGTGACGATTTGACTCTGAAGGATGTAATGCCTAAATTATTTTACTACTCACACTAGTGTGAAGGCCTACTTTTCAAGGGGCAGATACTCGACTTCTGCATTTTTGAATGGGGAGCTCATGAAAGCAATAGGCCTTTCATCTCCCTTGCCTCTTCATTGTGTTAAAACAACTGCACATGAGTGATCGGATGCAAAAGAATATATGCAGAAGGGATTTAGATAATATGGGCTAGTCAAGACTAGTGCCTTAGATATTGACTATTTAATCTGTGAGAAAGAAGATTTAGCCTCATTGCTCCATTCTATTTTTGCATCCTTTCTCATCATTTCGTTAAGAGGTTTGACAATTTCTACAAACCCCGTTATACATTTTCTCACAAAATTAATCCTTCCGAAGAAGGATCTCATCTCCTTTTTACTTTCGAGCATTGTCAGTTTTAAGATGGCTTCAACTCTGTCAGGGTCTATGGATATCCTCTTTTCTGATATTATATGGCCTAAGAGTTTCCCTTCAAAAAATCCAAATACACATTTTTTTTGGATTCAGGGACACACCATAGGCTATACATTTCTTAAGGACTTTTGGTAAATCTGCAGCATGGTCCTTTCTATTCTTATAGAAGATAGTTAAGTCATCTACATAGATAATGATACACTTACCTATTAAATCTTTGAATGCTACATCCATTGCACGCTAAAAGGTAGCTCTAGCATTGATAAGGCTGAATGGAATTCTTCGATAGGAAAATTTCCCCCACTTGGCAGTGAAGGAAATTTTCATTCTATTCTCATGACTAAAAAGCACTTGATTATACCTAGAATAGCCATCCAAGAATGACATCATCTAGGATCCATTGACAGTTTGTCATACCTCATCAAGAGAAGGAAGTGGATACTTATCCTTCTTAGAGGCCTTATTTAGGTTCCTGAAATTGACACTGAATCTGATCTCACCATTTTTCTTATGCACAGAACCAAGTTTGCAACCCAGGTGGAATGCTATACTGGGAAGATTATTCTTGCGGACAACAAATTTTGTACTTCCTTATGAATTAATGGCTCAATCAAAGCATTCACCGGGAACTACTTTTGATGGAAGGGCTTTGCTTCTGGCTTCAGAGGTATGGTATGTGTGATCACTGAGGTGTCAAAAGTATTTAAATCCCCATAACTCCAAGCAATTGTTGCAATGTCTTCTTTTAACACTTTAACTATTTTATCTCTGATTTCTTCAAGGCAGGTTTTTCCTATATAGACATTTCTTTCAGGACTTGAATAAGTCAGATTAATAGATTTGTACTTCCCTCCATCACTTTTTGTTGGCACCCTTTCATGAGCCCAAGGATCAGAGTCAAATATTCTTTCCAAAGCTACCATCCCCTTGGGAATGTTGTTCCTTTTCAAATTCATTATCCCTTAAGTGTCACAACTCTCAGGGTCCCAATCTATGTGATCTCTTTCTGACTCATCAATTATTTGTCCCTCGAAGACATCAGAACTTGTCAAGAAGGTGAGTATGTGTTGGTCATCATCAAAGACCTAAAAATTTTAGACATTATCTGGGACTATTGGGATCGAGACTAGTTCGATTGAAAATATTTTCAACTTAGCGTCCTGCATGGGCTCCAATGTGCTAGCAGTGACTACCAAGGCATTTACAATCTGATTATCTTCACTTGGAATCAGAGTAATTCCAAAAGAATTGAAATCCTCAATCAGATTCCAAACTCTATTTCTGTAAGCAGCCAATCTTTTGTTATGACAAGTATATTGGTTGTGGACTTGCTTGACAATTACTTCAGAATCCCCCATAACAACAAGAGATGTGACTTTCTTTTGATGAGCGAACATCAGACCTCAAGAAATTTCTTCATACTTTGCCACATTGTTAGTGCAACCAAACTGTAACCTGTAAGAAGCGAAGGAAGTCTTCCCCTTCGGGTTGGTTAACTCAATCCCTGCTCCACTTCCTGATTTGGACTTGGAGCCATCAAATTCAAGAATCCATAATTGATCTAGAGCTGGGATCTCTTTCTTCTTTAGGGTTACAGGTATTTTCTTGCTAGAAGCATGTGGTGGCTCAGACTAGTGCTGGCCATCAAGATTTAAAGGTAGCTGGGGACAAGGTTTACCAAAAGGTTCACCTAGATTCAAAATCTATTCAGGAACTGTTCCCTGAACCTCTTCTTGGATTAGATCACAATTTAGTACATTTTTCACCAATTCCTTGGGCATTGGAAGGGTATCCAGGGTAGGTGTAACAAGTAAAGACTTAGATTCATTAGTCTCTCTTTGTAGTTCAAAGCACAAAACCCGAGTATGCTTAAGTTGGGAAGAATCTTCCTTTTGAGCAAGACTGGCTCTCATAAGGATGGTTGCATCTTTTTCCTCAATTTTTTTTTTATTGGTGGATGTTTGAGGTTGAAATTCACAAGTTTCCTCAACCTGGGAGACATTATTTAAAATATCTACACAAGGTTGACAAGTTAACTCATAATGATTCTAATAATGGACCCTACACCAATTGGGAAGCAACAAACTCCATAAATCAGCTTCTTCTCCTAATACCAGCCTATCCTATTACAAATTTTTGATTAGGACTTGTTGGTTGACTGTAGTCATCGGGTCACTCAGTTCTAGAGGCAGTGGATCATCAGAATGGAGTATAAAGAAAGTCATGATTTCCTCCTTCTTGTAGTCTCCTATCTCGGTTTTGAAATAGGCTATCTCATTAGGGGAATCATACTTTGTGATCATATGTTTGAGGCTAGGCTCACTCTCAATTCTGATATGTGTTGCTATCCCTTTCTAGGGCAGCCACATGTGCAAGAAATCTAAGGACAAATACCCCCTAATACTCTTTGTGTGATTGAAAATATGTGCGTATTAAAATGAAATAAATACTATTCAAGCACACCAATGAAACTTTAAATCAAAGGAAAACTGATTAAACAAAGTAAAGCAAACTCTCAATGCAGCAGCTCCTCTGAAGACGTCCCATTGTCCTCTATCTCCAGTATTTTTGCTAAAGCTCTCCGATTTGTATGCTAAGCTCCACAAAATGACTACTAAAGAATGAGATTTAAAAATAAATGCATACTATACTAAGAATGCAATATTTTGAAGGTTGATAATGGAGGAATGTTGGTTGCTCAATTCTGCAGCATAACAATGCAATGATGAAGAATGATGGAGATGGATTTGAAAGATTGAGGAATGATTTTGGCAGAATGCGGATGTCTGAAGAAGATCCGATGCAAATGGCCTGTGAAAGGTTTGATTTATAAATTTTCAATGTGGACAAAGACAAGATTTGATAAGATTGATAATGATTTGATTTTTTGTCAAAAGAGGAAAAACAATGAGATGAGATAAGATTTTCGAAAGATAGAAAGATTTTGATTTATTGTTTTAAAGGAATTAAAACAAGATAAGATAAGATGTGAAAAAAAATAGAAAGATTTTGATTATCTTTCAAAGGAAATAAATCCTGAAAAAGATGAGAAGGATAATT
This sequence comes from Sequoia sempervirens, assembly GCA_007258455.2. Classification (NCBI taxonomy): domain Eukaryota; kingdom Viridiplantae; phylum Streptophyta; class Pinopsida; order Cupressales; family Cupressaceae; genus Sequoia; species Sequoia sempervirens. The sequence goes on from VDFB02075370.1 coordinate 9,089, forward strand.
GATGAATTATCTAATTAAATAAATTAATTAGATACACATGAGTTCAAATTTGGAAAGAAAGCGACAAGATCCTTTTAAGATTTTATTAATTAAACAAATTTTGGATTTATTTAATTAACGTTGAATTTATGATTTCATTAATTAAATAATATAAATTATTTAATTAACATTAGAGGAATGGATGAAAATGATTATGAATTTAATTAAATAAATAAAATTTATCTAATTAAATATATGATGACATGGGTACCTAGGGCAAAGCATGCTACAAGGTGTCCAAACAATGCAATGTTGTGACAAGGTATCGTAAGAGGACAATTTTTTGATGTCTACACTCTTCATTAGGTCTCTGCTCAAGAGCATACCATATGTTTCTGGGATATCAACAACTTGGATATCCATGTAAGCTTGGATCCTTGGGTCAAATCCAACCTGTACATGAATATTTTTAAGTTCTCCTACCACATTGACTTTTGTTTTATCTAGTTGGATGACCTTTTTATTTTTTTGGAGTGGAATCATACCTAACTTCCTACAAATTGAAAAATGGCATGACATTTCCTGATGCCCCAGAATCTAGTAGACAGTTGTGCAAATTCTTTCCAAAAATTCTTAAACTCAAAAGGAAAGGTGGGGTATCGGTCTTACCTTTATAGAGGGTTGCATTCATCTCATTCGTGGGAGTCACCTTACCTTTTCCTTTTGTTCGATCCACCTCCTCCAAGGCTCTTAACACAATTTCCTGTTGGGCAGGGCACCACTTCATAATGTCGAAGAATGACAATGAAGTCTTTTGCTTCTGCATCTTTACAATGAAATAAGACTCTGAATCATTCTTTACCTGATACTTAGGAAAAGAAGGTGAACTACCTTTATTCTAAGTGTTAGATGGCCCCTTTGGTGGTGGTGGGTTATTATCTGCATTCTGATTCGATGGGACCATGTTATTAGGAGGAGCAGATGTAGTGAACAACCCCTTATTTTGATTTTTGAGGAAATGGCCTCCCTTGGTTTGGAAGGCTTGGGCATCGTATACGTCTTCCACTATTTCATTGTCTTCCTGGCCGGGGAATGGAAGTTCTTCATCAAAGATGTCATAAGCTATGGCGGTATCCATCAATCCACCAGACTTGTTGGATGCACCTTGAAATGGAGCATCAACCTGTGCAATTTTGACCACCTTCTCCATTTCTGGGTAGTTAACCTCAGAATGAGCTACAGTATCATGCAACCTACACCAATTCATCATAAAGTTGAGATTTGCCACATTTGTAATGTGTGGATTTTCATCACCCGCTTGATAATTATAGGAAACTCCCCCATTATTAGGTCCAGTATTCCATGGTCTATTGTTGTTGGACCTTTGATTGTATCCCCTATTCTAATTTTGATAATTTTGGTTAGAGGGATTTTGGTTCTGGAAGTTCCTATTGGTGTTATAATTCTGGTTGGAGTTTTGGTTGGAGTAACCACCTTGATTAGAATACCCTCCCTGATTTTGAAAACTTTGGTTATGGTTCTTAGGGAGGTTCTGTCTAAGTTGGGCCATATCATTAAACATCTGAGATAGAGTCTTCTTGAGAGTTTCCATCTCATTAGTCAATTGAAGAGTTATTTCACTTTCTGCAGTCTTCACTACAGATGGCTGACTAACAAGATTTGATCCTCCAACTTGATTTTGGTAATTTTGTGTTTGCTGGGAAGAGTCTTGAGCACCATTAGTGAAGAATGGTAGGGGAGGTGGGGCTTGAAACTTAGACATGGGTCCATATTGGGAATAAGACATCCTTGGGATAGTATTAAATAGAGGGGTTCGATTAGGCATCTGATATCCTATGAGAGGAAGAAATCCTAAACTCCCCATTTGTAAGCTTATCTGTTGTTGCAATTTGATGGCTAGGTGATAAACTTTAGACAACGAATCAATTTCATTGGCAACATACGTCCTCTACAAGAATAGGCCAATCAAAGGATCCACGACCCTTAAATATGCCAAAATGGCAATATTCTTAGCAACCAAGTAAGGATCCTATATCCTTCAGTAAATTCTGTAGAATCTTGTGTTGAATAATGGCAATGGTTCATGGGATTACTTCCTTATTGTAGTAAATTGGTGATATAGAATTGCTGGGTCTACATAGACCCGAACCTGATTAATAAAGGAATTTTCCAAGTTTTTCCAACTCAGAATAGACCCTTGGGGTAGGTTTAAATACCAGTTGTATGCCATGTCACCCAAAGAATAGGGGAACAACCTGCACACAACATCATGATGGGCTACCTGAGCATGAGTATAGGCATCCTTAAAGGCCTGTATGTGCTCTTCGACACTCCTTGATTCTCCATGCATATACTTGGGACAAAATATTTTTGGATTCTTGGGAAGATCATGCATACCCCTAGTGATAGTCCCTAGTGGAGAGGGGTTATTCACAAAGAAAGCCATGAGTGGTGGTGGGATTGGTTGAGCAGGTTGTGGAATGGGCGAGTTTGGCCGGTGAGGTGGTGTGGGTGGATTTGGTGGAAACCCAGGTGGGGTGAGCGGTGGTGATAATGGTAGCATCAAGACTCTATGAGCTTGGGGCCTATACCTTCCAGGGGTTTGGAGTTCAATGAATGGTTTAGGGTTCTAAGAAGATCTAAGAACTCTTTCGTACCTATCAGGTGAGAATGATTCGAGCCAATTTTTTCCTCAGGCCCTCCTTCTAGTGCATGATCTATTGATGTTCAAAATAACACAACATTAAACAAAATATTTCTATTCTATTTCTCCCAAAAAATAAAGATAACATATAGTAATCTAACTCCCAAGGTCCTGGTAGTTGGTTCTCAATTGTGCTGATATTGCTCAATGGTCAATGTAATTGTAATGTTCAAGGGGACTTTGCCGGTAATAAGGAACAAAACTGCATTAAATCAACTAACCTATGTTGGGGGGGGTTTAAATAAATGTAAAAAGATAGATCGGAGCTTTAAAACAATAGAATATGAATAAAACTTCTTAATATGTAGACATGCATATCAATAATGAGTGTTTCTCTATCCAACCAAAATCACAACATGATGCAATCCATAGAATAATATACACCATTGCACACATTCATAGAGCTAATTCACAATCACAACCATTCACTAAACCTTTACTTTAAGACTTGAAACAGATCATTCACTCACCATTAAAACACAGATCAAATAGACATAACAACAATTCCATTCACAGATAATTCAATGAGATAATCTTGAATCTGGTTTTCCCTATTGATTCCCATCAAATAGAAAAAATTTAGGCACAATAAATCACTAGCATACAAATTGATTATGATTCATTAATCTTATGAAAGAGGTCCAAAAATAACATGTAAACTATATAAAAACTACAAAATGTATCCAAGTTCAACTAAACTTTCAAAGTATCTTACTAACAACTGTGAAATTCTAAGACTATGATTCCTAATTGCTATCATTTAGGTGGCTAATCTTTCTCTAATCAGTTGAACTTTACAAAATAGAGCTCAAAAATACATATAGACATGCCATGCGCAAGTTCCTCTCAATCAAAAACTTAGATCCATAAATTCAGGAACGAGGATTGCATGAAGGAACTAGACTACTGATCTTTCCTTACAAGGCTTGATTGCTTTGTTACACAAAATTCTGATGCCCAAGGAAGAAGGTGGAACTGGGGAATGTGAATTGGATTCTAACTTTTGTCAAATCCTATAAAATAGGAGAAGAGAGGTTGTTGTGTCAAGAGGAAAGAATGTTCTGCTGCGAACTCAATCCGGTGTTGCATGCTCAAGAAAATACTCATCATAACAAGAGAACACTTGTTGAAGGATATCTAAATCAGGCCCATCTAGCCAATTGTCCTCAAATTTGATCCTCTTTAATTCTACTAAGGAAAATTATTGCATATACTTTAATTTGATTAGTTCCCTCCCAACAGCTTTTACTTCTTCCCTGATGTCCATAAATCTATCCAACAATAAGTCTTCTCCATAATCTCCTTTTTGCATTACTTCTTCAAATCTACTACTCCACTTTTCCCTCAACCTGTCTAAAGGAAGACTCTCTTTGACTGGGATGTCCACGTTTACCAGAATGGCAACTACTACCTCCAATTCATCAATCTGCTCATTCTTGAACCTCATTCTTATGCTCATAGATAAATTTGGATTTGAATCTTATTATGCTCACAGTCTTCTCAATAAAATTTGCATTGTCTTCTTCAAGAATTGATTTCTCTAGGAGATTTGACTTGGGCACTTTGCTGATGTATTTAAGATTTTTAACATATTCTATGTACTCTTCATCTTCCTTTTCTAGGTCTTCAGCATGCTGGTTCATATTCCCTACCAAATAAAGTGCTACTTCATGAACCTTAAAACCATCAGCTAACACTTCACCAACCTCCTGATTGAGTCTATCAATCCATCTTTCAATCATCCCCACTTTACTCCTCATCTATACCAAGTCACCAACTTCCTTCTATATCAGTAAGACAGGGGATTTGGGAGCAACAATTTGTTGAGAAATTGGAGTGGAAACATCTTTTAAGAACTTGTGCAACTGATCCAATTGGGCTTTAAGATAATCTTTCTTTTGCTTATCTTTAATCATTTTGGATTTGGTGGAGGAAGCTACAATATCAATGAGATTCATTTATTGGTTCCTTGTAGGTCTCCCCAAATTCACAGTACCTAATTGGTAATTAGTTATTTTCATATCATCCCTGTCCTTATCCACCACTAGAATTGCAGATTCAACAATAATTTCCCCCGTATCTGTGAGCTTGGTGGAGTGAAGAACTCTGGCCTTCATTTTAGGCTTTTCCTTTTCAATCTCCTTCATCATCTCATCCCAATTGAGAGGTTGAGGTTGAACTATCCGTTCTTCTCTAAATCAAGCTTCAACCATGTAGGAGTAGTAGTAGTGACCATTTGTGTTGAAGAAGAAGCAACAGTGGCAGAAGACAAAGGTTGTAATATTGTGTTCTTAGGTTGAGAGTCCACCTCTTGCACATTTTTCTATTCTCTTTGTGCTTCTTCTTGTGCAAGTTTATCAACCTCTTTCTTAGCTTTTTGTTCTTGCAACCTTTTGGCTTCCAACTCCTTCAAATGCTCTTCTTCCAGCTTCTTTTCCTCATACATCTGGTCTCTCTACTTCTCTAGTTCCTTGGCATAGTCCCATGATTCCTTAGACTTCTTCTCATATAGATCAAGTTCTTCAGCCTGTTTGTCTCTCTCTAAGAATTCTTTCTCTTCTTTTTTTATGTGGGCCTCTTCCAAAGCCTTGAATTTAGCCTCAAGGGCTTCTTTCTCTCTTCTTTGAGTAGCCTTTTCCTCCTCAAGGTAACAAATATTTTGTTGCAAAGCCAATTTGTCCCTTTCCTCTTTAATTTTGATCTCTTACTCTCTTTGCTGCTGCTACTTAGCCAATTCATTAGCCTTGGCTGGAGCTTCCAATTCTTGTTGTTTTCTTAATGCATCAGATTGTGCCTTAGCATCAATCTCCTATTATTTAGCCATTGCCTCAGCTTGTTCCTTTGCATCTGCTTCCCTTTTGGCCTCCTCAAACAACTTCCATTGGTATTCTTCTGTTAACACATGTTTAGTCCCTGCATCTTCAATCTCATCAAGAGATGCCACCACATGAGCCCCTTTGTCGAATGGGGTAGCCTTAGAATTTTTCTCTATGTCATGAATTTCTTTTTCAGGCTCCTTGTCCTTTAATAACTCAGCTTCTTTGTGGAGGGTTCCCATAGGCATTTCTCCACTTGGCTACTCTGTGATAAACGGCTGAGTTGATGCTTCCCCTGCAAGAGATGTTGAAGCGCCTGGTTCTGTTGCAACCTCTTCCCCATGTGTCTAAGGAGGGTCCTGAGCAGGAATTTCAATTTCCTCTCCAGAATTAGGAGGAAAGAACTCTAGGGGCTCCTTAGGAGCCATTCTTCTCTTAGTCCTTTTGTACCCTTGAGTGGTACCTACTACCTTCCTCTTCTTGGAAGTCTGAGCCTCTGGCTCCTTAATCCTCATGACAACCCATTGAATGCTCCTGTCCAGTACTGGCCTTGCAATCTATTTTATGTTAATGGATTCTTCTGTATTCCAATCTAATGGATTGATATCCTTGGTGCCTATATTTTTTGCATCATATTGGGGATCCAATGTTACCCCATCATCTAATAATGTCTCAGGTATGTATTCCTTTACCCCATACTCAACCATGAGTGGGATAGGAAACCTTTCATAGTTTCTCCTTTTGAGATCATATTCATCTTGTAAATCCATCCAAAAGTCCTCCAACAAATTGAAGTGTTTGTCAAAGACAATAGGAAGGAGCGCCTGCATCTTATGTTTAGGGTCAAAATGTTTCCTTGAAGTGTACAAACCCAACTTCAAGTAGATTAACTCATCACAAATTGCCTTAGCTACCACATTGTGTGGACATCTATATTCACCCAACTTCGTGGTGAATTTGTGGCATCCAGTCTTGTATTTGTTGGTAAATTTAAGGTTGAATGCTATAACTTGTTAGATGAAATCCATCAAGACAATCCAATTGATGCAACATCTGGGCAGTAGATGGGGTTGGCCATCAAAACCAGCTAGCCTAAAATAGGTAAATTTGGGGTATTGGATATACCAATGTCCCCATTCTGCAATAAAGGCCATGGCCTCTCTACTCAATCTATAACCAACATCTCCTGTTAGCTGGTTAATGATGACATACAAAAATGTATCATTAACCCTTCTGTAGTGAGACTTAGAGGTTTGCAAGGTGATATGATCATAGTGATCCCACACATTCTTTTTTCCTTGAGCTTCTCCCAATATACCTACTGCATGGAATCCAAGAAAAATGCCCCTTCTGGCTGCTACATAAATCACATAAGAGGTCATAAAGAAACTCTTGGTTTCTCTCACTCTAAGCAACTAATTATGTATGCAATTTGACATAATCATAGGCCAATCAAACTATTGCCTACCATCTAGGATATTCTGAATAAATGGAAACATCCATTCCTTGAACTGGGAAGCATCCCTCTTCCCAAATACCCTAGAGAGCATCATTATTATGTCTCCAATCTCCTTATAGAAGTCTACCCTTTTAGGCTGGTTAGGAAGCTTAGCCATACTTTTTCTCAACTCTAATCCAACTCTTGTTCATATGAGCTCTGTTAGTCTCCTTATCACTATATAATTTGAGGGATTTTTCTTCATTGAGCTTCCTGATATTTTTTGGAACAAGTGCATTGAATATAAATCTAATAATTTGTGGTGTTAAGTTAATAATAACATTTCCCTGCAAATCCACACATTGCCTGGTGGCAGGATTGTATGCTCTAACTGCAGTCATTATCAATTCAGGACATTGGACTAATAGGGGGAAGATGACATCATGTGCCAATCCCGATTGGACAATTCTCTGTGTCCTCGCTGTTACCTCTTCACCAAATGTTTCCAAAAGAAACTCCTCATAATTGAATGGGCCCAAGTTGGTATCAGTGATGTCTGCCCAATCAGAATCCACCTTGCTAGCTATGAGAGTAGTTTCCTTGTGTTTGTATCTTAGGGTGTAAGGGAGCTACTCCACCTTGATCTTCTTTGGCTTAGCTCCTTGCCTTGAAGTTTCTACAAGTTGGATCCTTTTTGAAGCCTCTTTAGATGCTCCTAACATCTCCTAATCTCTGCACTAAACCCCTGTATTAGATGAACAAAAAGCATAAAAAATAATACATCAACCAACATCTTTCTCTACTTCCTCAGAACAACTTTCATACTTAGCCAAATTTCAAAATTCATCAGAAGCAAAGTCACAGAAGATTAAGGAATAGGGAACTATTTTAGCACAAAGAGAGATCGGGACCAGAACCAAGATGAGACTGGAATTAGAATCAAAACAAAAACTGAACCCAAAACTAATCGCTAGTTCCAAGTTCAACTTCCACTCCGGTTCCACCTCCGCTTAAGGGAAAGTGTGAAGACCAAAATTAACAATGAACGGAAGTGGGATCATTCTAGGAATGAACCCCAATGAAAATATCTATGGGATGAGTATATTCCCGAGTCCGCTTCTGCCAGTTTTCTACTCAAAACAAAGCAATTTTCTTGAAGAGGTGGTCACATGGATTTAAGGATCTGGGTCATATGGGTTTATAAGGAAATCAAAATAAAAGGGCTTAACCTCACCCCTTAACCACATAAAGAGCAATTTAAACCATAGGGCTGAATATTTTGTAAAGGTCGTCGAGAAAACTCTTGTTTGCATGATGCGTTAACTCAGGAAATTAGGGCATTACAAACCTGACATGGAAATCATAGAATCAACAGAGAAGAACAATCAGAAGGGTCTCTAAACAAAACTAGAAGCATTTAACTCATGGAGGACCCAACCAAACGAAACCCTAGGTAGAAACTAGGGCACGAAAAAATGCACCTACCATGAAAGTGATAGTAAAACGAAAAACAAATAAAATAGAAAGAAAGAAAACAAAACGGGAAAACAAAAAAGGACAAAAACAAAACAAAAAAAAAGACACCAAGAAATGAGCGAAGATTCATAGAAAAAGGTCCTGTGAATGCGCCAAAACATGATGAGCAAGAATACAAAAATGAAACGACAAAGGACAACAAGAAAAGAAGAGAAAAGAAACCCTACCTCAAAATGCCCACAAAGAAAGACTGAAACTTGATAAAGATTCGCTCACCCGCACACCTCCGCAATCAAATCGCTCCTCTCAAAGTTCTCCTAGCTCTAGTTTGCTAAAATGGCTTAGATATCAAAGATAATGAGCCAGTTAAACACAATTAATATTTTAAAATTATTTTGTGCATGTGAGGAGGGTGCAATTAATGTAATAAATGCGGTAGGTCGGAGGTGGAGCAAACAACACAAATGAACAGTTAACTCTTGTGAACACCAAAAGGAAAGGTGGACGCGGACCTGGATCCAAAACATAACAAGAAAGTCTTTAACAAGCTTCTTATCAAACTCTAAACCCGGCTCTGGTCTTGCGACAAAGACAAACAACAAAAGGAAATGGGGGTGGAATCGAGACCAAAACCAGAACTAGAACTTTTACAAAGTTCCAAGTTTGGTTCCGATTTTGGTTCCACTCCCAACAAAGGAACAAGAATCGAGACAAGGACAACAAACACGATGGGAAGTGGGAATTGAACTAAAACCAGAACTGACCCAAACACTAATGGAAACAACACAAAACAAACGAGTGGAGTTGGAATCGGGAGGAGAACAAAATCTAGAAATTTTACAAAGTTCCAAGTTTGCTTTGAACTCCGAATCCACTTCCACTCGGCCAAAAAAAAACACAAGGAAAACAAGAAATGACCCAAGGGAGAAACAGACCCAAGAGTGCAAGACACACCGAAAAACAATGAAAAGAACAAGGAAGGAGGCCAGACCCGGAATTGGGATCAAATCCAAACTTGGAACCAAAGAAAAGTTCTAAGTCCAGTTTCCATTTCGACTCCGCTTCCGCTAGACCAAAAGAAACAAGGACTTAGGAGAAAAAAAAAAACTCCTAAGACCCAAACCAAACACGAAGGAGAAAACAAAAGAAAGGGGGACCCATTTTGTTCCAAAATAAAATGGGGTGGTTATGCAAGGAATAACAAGACCGAATGCGACAAGTGACATAATACCCCATTTTGATTGAATGACTAGATTGATTGATTGACTGATAAGATGATTGATTGATGAAAGATCGTGGTTGGTTATGTTGTCTGTTGATTTATGATGTGGTTTGAATGATGATTACTTGCGGTTCCAGAATACAACCAAACTCGACAAACCCTAAGTGACTGACCTAGGTGGTCAGGGGCTCATCAATTGATGGCCTTGCCTACGTTATACATGTAGAGACCTCATAGTTCGACACAACTTGGCTTTGCCTTATTTGAAAAAAGATTGAGTTATGATTTTATTTGTACAACCTAAAAGGATTGACCTAATGTCTCAGGGGCTCATTTAAGATGAACCTTGCCTATATAGAAAATGCGTAGAGATAATGTAGTTCGACCCTAGAAACACAAACTGACTCAGACTCGGACTTAGACTCGGTTTGTGGAGTTTTTTGATGTTTTTTGATTTTTTTGGATTTTGATGGTTTTCTTATTTTTTTTTGGATTTTTATGGTTTTCTATTTTTTTTTGGATTTTGAGTTTTTATGATTTTTTTGGATTTTGATGTTTTATGATATTTTGGATTTTGATGTTTTATGATTTGTTTGGATTTTGAGGTTTTATGTTTTTTTGGATTTTGATGTTTTAAAAGGTTGATACCATGTGTTATTTCCCAAAAAGATGTGAGTCAAGGAACTGCCCCTAGTCAGGTATAGGACCACTATATTATTTGTGAGGGAAAGTGGTGAATGCAGAGGATGATCATAAAGGAAAAGGATGCTAAATGTCAGTGGTTCTCAAGCCATGGAGAGGATGAAAAAGCTTTATTATGAGTGAGTGACATGTGAATGGATGAAAGGATTAGATATAGCGATAGTAGATGGAGGACCATAGACTGGCTACAGATGGCGCCTGTTTGCCAGGTTTTCACCATGGTACTTATCTAAAGCACCACCGAAGTGGTTTTCACTTTTGGACAAATTATTTCTCTTTACTATTTTTTTGATTTTTTTGTTGTCACCAGGATGTATGTTTGGCAAGTTTTCATTAGGGTGACCATTTTTTTGAATTTTTAAGGGGATACTCTGAGAATCAAGTGTAGTACTTGCGAAGATGCATGCTATTGATAGGCCCAGACAATGGTTCTCCTTCAGGAGTGGAAAGTTGATAAGCACCGGATCCATATGACGCTGTGACAATATAAGGGCCCAACCAATTAGGTTCAAACTTTCTAGGCTTCTCTCATTCTGCTTGATTCTTCAGATTTTCTTTCAAGACTAGGTCACCAATGTCAAAGCTTCTAGGCAAAAATTTCTTATTGTAACTGTATCAAAGGTGATTATGATATGCTTGCAAATTTGTTAAAGCATTTTGTCTCTTTTCATCCAGTAACTCTAGCTCATGTAGACATGATACATGATATTCTTCTTGGTCAATCAAGCCTTGCATGGAGACTCATAGGGATGATAACTCAAATTCTATAGGAAGTATTGCTTTAGATCCATAGACAAGGGAATATGGTGTGGCTCCTATAGGGGTGCAAACACTGGTGCGATAGGCCCATAAATCAAGATTAAGTTGTAGGTGCCAGTCTCATCCAACGTCATTAACAGTCTTCTTTAAGATTTTTAGGATTGTCTTATTAGATGCCTCAACTTGATCATTACCTTGGGGGTAATATGGAGTAGAAAAATGGTGTTGGATATGGAATTTTTCACAAAGTTTACAGATATCCTAATTCTTAAAAGGGCAACCATTATCTATAATGATGGACTACGGGATACCATAGCGCTAAATGGTACAATTCAGGATGAACTTGGCTATTTGCTTTCCAGTAATGTAGGTCAGTGGGATGGATTTGATCCATTTTTTAAAGTACTTAGTAGTGACAAGAATGAACTTATGTGCATTAGAAGAGGTGGGATGGATCTTTCCTATGAGATCAAGTCCCCATTGAGAAAATGGCCATGGAAAAGTGAGCGACTGCAGTTCCTAAGCTGGTGCATGTATCAGATCTCCATGAATTTGACACTGGTGACCTTTATTCACAAAGTGATAGGAATCACATTCCACTGTAGGCCAATAATATCCCATTCTCATGAGCTTCTTAGATAAGGTTGAACCAACAGAGTGAGCTCCACATATATTGTGGTGTAGCTCTTGTAAGGCTATTTGTGCTTCATTTGAGTCAAGACATCAGAGGAGGGTATTATCTAAGCTATGATGATAAAGGGGATCTCCGATGATGGCATATTTGGATGCTTGTTGGATATAGGATTTGCGTTGGTTGAGGGACAAGTCAGGAGGGATAATTTGGTCATGCAAGTAACTGTAGATGTCTTTGTACCAAGGAGATTCGAGACCAACAAGTTCACACACAGGTTCGGTTTCAGGGAAATCGAAGGTAGGGATCAATAGTTGTTCTACCAAGAACTCATATTGCGAGGCATTGTTAGGAATATCCAAGAGAGATCCAATTCTAGCCATTGTGTCAACTACTTTGTTATGGATTCTCGGTATCTATTCAAATGTAAAATTGTCAAAGTATAGTCTGAAACTATCTACCATGCACTTGTAGGGTGTCAATTTGTCATCTTTTGTGTCATAATCTTCATTGAATTGCTTAATCACTAATTGAAAATCACCATAGACTTGTAGATCCTTGATTTTCTATTTTATTGCCATTCATAATCATGTTAATAATGCTTCATACTTAGCCATGTTGTTTGTGC
>VDFB02075371.1:0-42270 GCA_007258455.2 Sequoia sempervirens
TAGACAATCTAGCAACACTAGATTAGGCTATTATTTTAAGTTTATTCAATAATTTGAGATGTTTATATGCTTTGGTGTGTTGTAGATCACTATGTTTGTAGACTTTAAGTTATTCTATGACTCACAACATTTATTGAAATGTTTTAAAGAAAGGAAAGCAATAAAAAATTAACTAGGTTCTAATTAATTAGCTAACTATTGAAAAATATCAATGAAAAACTAAACTAATGTAAATTTAAATTATATGTTAAACCACTCTAATTAAATGAAAACTCAAAGATATTAACCATTGGATCCATGCTTCTAGTTAAGAGAAAGTTAGATTAATGATTTATAAATGCTTCATGTCAATGTAAGTTTTGTCCTCAAAATAACACCAAACTCTTTATGCTATTGTGCATAACATAGTGAATTTGACATCTAAAATGAGCTTATGCCTACTAGTAGATGTTTGAGAGTGACTAGGAATGTGTTCAACATTATAAGAAACACATAATTGTCTAATATGAATAAATAGATTGACTAATATAAATAAATGCAAAGATAAGGCTAACTAAGAAATTCTAAATTTGTATCACTTCTAGTTTTGATTGTGTAGAATTTTTTAGCATCAACGTTTTGTATCACTTTTGATTTTTTCTCCTCTTGCTCTCTTTCATCCTGATGATGGATCATAGAGTGTGATCCGAAACGTTGATGCTAAAAAATTCTACACAATCAAAACTAGAAGTGATACAAATTTACAATATGGATTGTGGAAACTTGATATCTTTAATTAAGAAATTCTAACTCAAATGGATTCTTAAGGATTGAATGAGTTAAGAAGCAACAAGTTAGGGTTACATAAGAATGGTTTAGATAACATGGGTAGTTTTTTTGTGTTGGAGCACTACTTGCCAAGTATTCTCCTTAGGAAAAAAGTGAAGTGTTAGAATTCTTTAAAAAAGAGACTAAAGATAGATTATACTGCATGTTGGAGGTGAATAGGAGGTGATGACACATATAGAGGGGACAAGCAAATATAAATCATCATCACAACACTTTAAATCACTTTTTCATGAGCTTGGGTGAAATTGCCCCTTTCCACAATTAGTGGTTTAAAAATTACAATGAGGACAATTTGTAAGTGTTAGGGCAATAACAAGATCATTGAGGTGTAATGATACTACCATGGTGAATTATGAATTTACTATTGTGGTTTCAAAAAACTGTCACTATAAGGGAATGACAACTTCACCAAAGTTGGTGAAACACAAAATTTGAAACACATAACCAAAACAAGAGCCAGGGGATAATAGTGGCCCCAAATAAGGAAAAAATAAGTAAAACAAGGCTTATCAATTGATTCATCTATCACAACTAGTCATTGTGTTCTATGCCATAATAGCTATTTCAATGACATCAATCATCTTTGGACTCCAAAATTTGACTTATGTGAATTTAGTTACTTATAAGAATCATTTAGGATTTCATGATCAATTGATTGTGGAGTCATATTAGGATTAAGGTGAGGACTTCTTAAAGGGAAATGATGATGTTAGTGAACCTTGGAATAAAATTAATGCACAAACCTTAAAATGGATAAGAAAGATAAAATACGGGAAATAATATTGCTACAAATCTTAGAAAATTAGATAATTTCATATTTGAAAAAGAAATAAAAATAAAACCCTAAGGCAAAGACCTATGGGGTGTAAGATTAGACATGTTCACTAGAATTAAAAGGAAAATAAAGTAGGGAACATTTTCAAATATATCCAAATAATTAATGCAAACACATTAACACATGCCTTAGATATGTGAGAATAATAACGCATTGAAATAAACACTTATAAATTGAATGAATAAAATAATTACAATTAGGTAGAAATTTGATGAAGACACAATGTGATAGATATTGCTAGTTGATTCACCAATTTGATTAAGAACTTGTGTGATATTAGATGAACACTTTTGAATCTATGAACCTTCTTGATACTTTGGTTCACTTTCATGACTACATAATCAACCTCTACTATTGTGAATATGAACATATACACGTATCTATATGAACTTTATTGAATTTGAATTTTGGATCCTATTCACCTTAATGTTTGTACCAATATTTGGAAGGGGTGGTGTCTATAGTTATTGATTATGAACCTGATAGACAAGGAATGACCTCCTTTGGTGAAATAATGATGACCAAGTCAATGATACATAATAATGATTGAAACACAAAAAATAAAAATCCAAGGATACTTAGGAAAGATGATGCAAGCAAATGATGTAATGCTAATGCTCTATAAATACTTGAATGATAATGTTTTGAGACTCCTGGATAAGTTTTAGATATGTAATAGTGAATTGGGGTTCGTCCTTAAATACAACACTCTAACACATAAGTTAACAAATTTTGTGCTCAAGTTGGCTCCTAATAGGTAGTTAGAAGGAGTTATTAAGGACCTGAATTTAAATTTGAATTAAAAAATTATGGAGTCATTTCTACACCTCCAAAATTAATCTAATTTAATTTAACAATTATAGATTTAACTAAAATAATAAAAATATATAAAATGAAACACAAAAAATAAAAATCCAAGGATACTTAGGAAAGATGATGCAAGCAAATGATGTAATGCTAATGCTCTATAAATACTTGAATGATAATGTTTTGAGACTCCTGGATAAGTTTTAGATATGTAATAGTGAATTGGGGTTCGTCCTTAAATACAACACTCTAACACATAAGTTAGCAAATTTTGTGCTCAAGTTGGCTCCTAATAGGTAGTTAGAAGGAGTTATTAAGGACCCGAATTTAAATTTGAATTAAAAAATTATGGAGTCATTTCTACACCTCCAAAATTAATCTAATTTAATTTAACAATTATAGATTTAACTAAAATAATAAAAATATATAAAATGACACAAAAATAAAAATCCAGGATAGGAAGATGATGCAACAGTGATGTAGTACTGTGCTCTATAAATACTTGAATGATAATGTTTTGAGACTAAATGGATAAGTTTAGATATGTAATAATGGGTGAGTTGATCATAAATACAACTTACTCTAACACATATAAATTCTTAAAATTTGTGCTCAAGTTGGCTCTAATAGGTAGTTGGAAAATTTATTGAGACCAATTTCATTGGGTAAAAATTATGGAGTCATTTCTACACCTCCAAAATTAATCTAATTTAATTTAACAATTATAGATTTAACTAAAATAATAAAAATATATAAAATGAAAGTTAAAGCTAATTTTTGAACATATATACATACAAAAATAAAAATAAAAACGATGATATTATTTTCTATTTTTTTTACTAAAATAAAATATACAACTTATATGATATTCATTACACTAAAGATATTCTAATCAAAATATTTTCAAAATGAAGTAACACTAATTTTATAACTTAGGGGTATCCATGCAACCCGACGCCATAGCTGAGGCGAAACTAATCCCCTAAGGATGCACACAGTTACCCACCAGCTATGTACATCGGGTTAACCCGGGCCTCAGAATTGAACCCGAAACCTATGGAAAACAAACCCATGACCCAAACCAGCTCCACTACCGACAATATTCAACACTATTATATCAAATTTAATATCCTAAAAACTATCTTTACCTTTGTATTACCTATAAAAAATACAAATAACCTCTTCCATATTATCAACCGCTTTAGATGTTAGGTCACCCTCATCCCAAAGTTGTACTTGCATAAACCCCACTATATCAACTAAAAAGTCTCCACTACCACGAAATATGACTTACCATAATTTAAATTTTTCTGCCAAAGCACCCCACTTCCTTTGCCCAAAGTCCCGGTCACCGGGAATAAGGGGTCAGCTGTGCACAGAAAGGCGGACACCTGTGAGTCGAATTGCGGTTCAAATTTTTTGCCTTTTCTCTGAGATGTCTACAGACGCTAAAAAAGCTTTTGTACTGTCTAAAAACAGAAAATTACTCTGCTTTGAATGCCTGCAAATTTGGTAGCTTAAATAATGCACAGGTATTTTTTGGGGTATTTAAAAAGAACTTTCAACATGAGTGCTGCGCTCGAATTCCTCAAATATTGCAATGATAAGTTTTTATTTTCTGCCTTTTTTAACAGGCAAGGAAGATGGGTTTTGTTAGTTATTTTGGTAAGGCTTGATTTGGAGTGAGAGGAGGAAAGGGTTTCTGATCTTACGGGCCTCTTTAATTAGGGTTTGAGGTAAGTTTTAAAAGATTTTTTACTTAAATTTTTAAAGAGTATTTATTTTTTAGATTTATTGCTTACAGTGCTTTTATTGGCTTCATTTTTATGTAGAAATTGTTTTTGTTGTTAACTAATTTGAATATTTTAGCCAAAATAAATTTGAGGGTTTCTTTTCTCGAGAGAATGTTGAGTTAAGCGAAAATGAATTTATGCTATTGAACAGGTGTTGTTTGTTTCATTACTTTTTTAATTTCTCAGTGCTTTCAAATTCTGATAAATATTTTTTAGTTCTTGGAAAACTTGATTTTGCTACCTATTTATTTGAATTTTTGGTCGAAATGGATTTCAAGTGTACTGTTTTTTTCCCTAAGAATTTTAGTTCACTATTTTATTTCTTGTATTATTACTTTTATTTCTGTGTGCATTCGAATTTTGGAATGGTGTGCTATCTTTTTGGAAAACTTGCCTTTGTTGTCCATTTATTTGAATTTTTAAATATAAATAAATTTTAAGTGGGTGGTATGTTTTTTCTTTTTATACAAGAATTTGAATTTCTTTCAAGTGAAAATCAATTTAGTTTTAAAAATAGATATGCATATATTTGATTACTTTTATTTCTCAGCGCTTCCATGTTCTATTAATATGTCTTAATCTTGGAAATTCTGTAGTTGTTTTTATTTTTTCAGTTTTAAATTTTGATAACTTTTTTTTTTCAAATTATTTTCCAGATTATTTACTTTTCTATTTTGATTCGGCAAAGTCCCTATTTTTTGAGGTAGCCTTGGCTTAGTTGTAATTGCAATAACTGGGTGGTATCTCTTCGGTCAACTTCATTTCTACATAAGCCTCCCAAATTTGACAATCTGCTTTATTCTTGGAAAATTTCTGTATTTTTTTTGGAGAGTCAATTTCAAATTCTGATATGATGCCTTTTGATTGCAAATTATTTTCAAGATTAGGTTAATGTTCTTAAATTTTCAATTGGTTAAAGGCTCCTGTTTCTTGAGGTAGCTTTGGGCTTAGTTGCAATGACTGAGGGTATCTGTTTGTTCAATTTCATTTCTATGTAAGCTTTCAAATTCTGACTATCTGCTTTATTCTTCAAAAACTGCTGAACCTTTATATGTATATATATAGTTTCAACTTCTGATAAAATGCTTTGCTTTTCAAATTGCTTTCAAGATGTTGTAAGTTCTTTCTTTCGATTTGGGAAAGTTCCCCATGTTGTGAGGTAGGCTTAGTTGCAATGCCCAAAGAGCATCTCTTCAGTCAATTTCATTTCTATGCAACCTTTCAAATTCTGACAATCTGCATTATGCATTTGGAAATATGCGGAAGTTTTTTAATACATTCATCTTTTAGAATAATTTTTTGATTTGGGAAACTCCCCACCTTTGTGTGTTAAACTTTCAGCTTATTTGTCATGACAGAGGGATATCTCCACAGTCAACTTCTGATAAAGTGCTTTTTTTTTTTAAATTGCTTTCAAGATTTTGTAATTTTTATTTCATTTTGGTTCCCTTTTGAAGTAACTTTCTGCTTGTTTGCCATGAGCAGGGGTATTTCTTTCATCAAATTCACTTGTTTTGGTTATGCCACAAGGTATTTTTACCCAACTTAAACACTTTATGTTGTTTCCTGGGATTTGAACATTGGGCTTCATAATGATCACCCTATTGAACAATTGTTTTTGAACCTTTGGATTCTGTGAAATTGCCTTATTCTTTAAGTTATTCTCTAATTTTTTAATTTAAGATTTTGAATTCTGATAAACTATTCCATTGTTGAAAAAGGCTGTAGTTTTTCATTTTATCTACATGTCAATTTCTGATAAACTCCATTATTTTTATAAAAAAATCTGGAAACATCGTTGTTCTATAAGCTTTTCTTTATTGATGTGTCTAGATTTCTCTTCAGGGGTGAACAGGATCATGAAAAATATAAGAGATTGATGGTTTTTTAATGATTAAATTCTTCCATTAAGATGGGTCACTTCTTGTTTTCTAATATTTCTAGATTTCTCTTCAGGGACAAACAGGATCATGAAAAATATAATAGGTTGCTGATCTTTTTTATGATCCTGTTTGCCCATAAAGTCTAAAAGATAGAAGTGAAACATTGTTGCAAAGAAATTGGTAGAACATAAATGTTTCCAGATGTACCATGAAAATTAGAACCTGTGAAAAGAATGCCAAGGATCTAAACTGCTTTATTGTTTAGATTCCTTTTCAATTCTTTAAAGTTTACAAGCTCCTTTTAATTAAAACTACTAAATTTGTTTATTTACATTTTTAATTTTAAAAAATATGATAAACTGTTTTATTCTAGAAATTTCCCTCAACGATCTTGAGGTTTCTTGATCTGATGAACTACTTTATTTTGAAAATAAACTTCAAATTGGGTATTAAAGTATCAACTTCTGGTAAACTGCTTTATTGCTTATTTATTTTAGATTAATTAGCTGGGGTATCTGTAGGGGTTCCTGTCCGGAAAGGAAAAGCTTAAGGTGTGTGTTATATATAACAGAGTTACAGCAGCACAAAATATATACCCGAAACAACCATAATGATCAGGAAGGACAGTGAACAAAAATAAGAGATATCAACTTTGAGGCTTCACTGAAACACATCTGAAACTCCTGGGACCCAAAGTCTAAGTAAAAGAGATCACAGAGAAAGGGGAATCAGTATACTGCCCACCGCTTCATACCAGATGACACCTGATCTCGTCTTGCAACCTCTTCGACTTGCGCCCAACTTTCTTGCTCACCTACTTCCTCCCAAGAATTTGGAGAAGATACATCCAGTGAGGGAAAACACACCCCCTGAAAACTTGAAATACTTCCTTGAGTCATCATAAGGCTCACCAGGACCTTGCCAACATCATTATAATAAGCCTGAAGCAGAAACAGCCCATGGCATACATATCTTTCCTCTTTAGGGTCTAACATTCCTTCTGTTGTTGTCTCAACTTTCATGGGAGGAACCTTCATCTTCGCAGACAGCTTCTCGATCTCTTTAACTGAGCCATCTCAATAGATGAGGACAACACCATGTCACCAAATTCCACTGGCAGGAAAAGCTTTAGCAGCCAAAATGGTAGTTTTTGAATTGGCAAATCCACTACTAATTTACTAATTTAGAGATGAATCCCTTGCATATAGCAGCCCTAGAACGTGGAGCTCCACCTAGACCCATGCCTTCATCTCCATGCTACAAGCCACCATGACCTTGCTGCCAATTGAGAGTGCCATGACATCTTAAAAAGAGAGATCACCGGACATTGACCAGACATGACACAATTATAAAAGAAGAAATGATACTGCCTGAGCTAAACAAGCTTATAACCTTTCACCCTTATACCAACATCAAACAAAATCAATAATCATAACCAGTTGCCATATGCGGACATGATGCCACCTTTGCAGAAATTAAACACACCTCAAACTAAATAAACCACTGCCTAAAAATAACGACCTTGGTCATCAAACAATTTAGAAAATAAAATTATGGGGGTTATAAGTGAGAGGAATCCATCCTTTACCAAGAAGATGGGAAATTTCTGTAAAGGGCCATTAACAGTCCTGATCAATTCTGCATTTTGCCACAAAAAGTGCTAGCCTTTGTTCTGCAATGTTGGAAAATAACTTCTTTAAATGTAGTACCCAAAGCAATCGCCTCTTAGGAATATTCCACTGAAGACAAGAGCCCTTATTAAGAGCATTGATTACCATCATAGGATCATCTTCAACCACTAAATTCTGTACATCAAAGGATGTGGCAGCTTCAAGACATGAAACCCCTCTTTACTATTCTGCTCCATTAATAGTTCCAATTCCCAAAAAGAAAGAGCTACCATGTGAAAAACTTCCATCATCTTTCCAAATTCCAACAATGAAATCTGTACCTACAATACCTAGATGACCCTGGGATGCACCATCAAAATTCAACTTTACAAAATTCAGGGGGAATTTGCATCTCAGATTCACTTCCTTAGCTTGAAAAGGGCAGGAAGCTAAATTATTTCTTGCAGTCTTATTGCCTCTTAACCCTTTAGTATGGGGATAAACTGCTTTATAGTTAAGTAGGTTGTGATCTTGTTTTATTTATTTAAAGTTTTTAATTTTTTGATAAAATTGATTGTTTTTGAAATTCCTTTAGTATTTTTTGGAGCTTTTAAACTCTGATAAACTGCTTTGTTTTTGAAAGGCTCAAATGTTTATTATTGTGAGCTGCCAAATTCTGATTTAAGTGTTTTGTTCGTGGAATCCCCTTCAAATTACTGTTTTAAGTTTTCAAGCTCTGATAAACTGTTTTCTTGTTGAGAACTTGCCAAATTTTTTATTTACTTATTTTTATGCTTTCAAATTCTGATAGAATTATTTTCTTGTTGAGAACTTGTCAGATTTCTTATATACTTATTTTTATGCTTTCAAAATCTGATAAACTGCTTTATTCTTGGAATCCTTTCAAATGGTTTTGAGCTTTCAAGTTTTGATAAATTACTTTACCTTTGAAAAGGCTATTGGAGGCTTCTTATCTATTATTTTAAGTGTTCAAATTCTCAATATTCTGCTTTATTTTTGTGATTCCTGCCAAATTCGGTGCAAATATGTGTACATGGTTTGAATCCTTTGTGTTGTTAAGGATTTTTCTTTCTACTATTTCAAGTCACTTTAGAGGTCTAGGTTGTTTCATAATGGCCATTAACTATTTATTCTGCCTTTTGGTTTGCATTTGTACTTGCATGTGAACAGAGTTATAGCTTTATGCTTTCATAATTATGAGAGGATGATGGGCTAGCCATTTTGTTGTTTTGGTTATTACAGGGTTCAAGATTTTGTTGATACTGAAAATCAAAGTTTGTTGTGGAGCAACATGCATTTGGTGAAGAAGCACAAAATAAATCAAAATGAAGTGGTTGAAGTCTTGAAGTTATGGCTGATGACTGAGTGTAAGGTCAATGAAGAGGAACTGAAGCAAGTTTGGAAAAGCCTCTTATTTAAGGCCAACAAACACCTGAGCTGCTGTAAATTGTTTGAAAAATTGTCAGCCATTACCGAAGCTCTTGACATAAATCTTGCTCGACAGTATTTTCAGGTCCTTTTGATGGCAATGAAAAGGGAACGGGGTGTTATTGATTATTACAATCTTGATAACTTCAATCATGTGCTTGGTGGGATTCTTTGTCACATGCATTTTATGCTTGACAAGAATTGTTGGGATTGTGATCTTGTAAATAGATTCATGGGTGCCATTGTGCAGAGAACTTTGTTGGCTGTAGGCAAACCTCAGGGAATGAATTCATATTTTGCAGACAGGTACCTTAGTGAGCTTCATTGGTTTCTTCCTGCGCCTCTTGATTCTTGTGGGTGTTTGATTGAGATTAGGCTCCAATTTAAGAGAGTAAAAGACAATACATTTACTTGCCTTGGGGAAAATGGACAAAACCTCTTAAAAGGAAACCAAGAAGGGCAGGATGTTGACACCCAAGAGGAAAACCTTGGATCCATGGGAATAATTAATAGCTTCTTGCAGTTGGTTACTCTTCCTTATAGCCTGCAAAATAATGGACCATTTCTGGACAAGTTAGGCAGGGATTTCATCAAGCTTTATGAACAATTAGCTGCATCTGGAGTTGGGGTTTCATTCTATGGGGCTATGACACCGAAGATATATTACAATGTTTCTACACAGCAACCATTAGAGGTGAAATCTCTTTCTATGCATGAATTACAAGCTGATTCTGGTTTGCCAATTAACCATTGTTGGGTGAACAATGCAGAGATTGTTGATCAGGTCAGTGACTGTGAACATAATTTGAATAGTGAGATAAAGCCACGGAATCCAGAGCTGGTTGAAAACACCATTGAAAGAAGTTTGATGTGCAAATGCAATGTAAAATATGGGAATAGCCTTTTTGGAAGTCTAGAAAAGGAATTAAATGCACAAGCAGAAGAGGTACGGGATTCAATGGATGAGTTAAACCAAAACCATGCATATGGTTACCAGAGTGTCATCAGTGATATTAATAAAGAACAGAGTTTGGAAGTCATGTATAGAGATGCCGGTGATACAATGATGTTGGATGCTTCAGCAATCTCAAATCTTGAGCAGCAGGCTGAGGAGGCTGATGATGATGTGGACAACTTCAATTCACCAGTGCCATCTCTTCCAACTCCTGTTTCTCCTTTGAATACTGGATCAAAGAAGAGGACAAGGGAACTAAATTCAGAAACTGGACTTAATGGAGGTTTAAGCCCAGCAAGTTATCATGAAAGTGACAGAGATATTGTTTGTTCTGACCTTTTCTGTGAGACCACATCTGCTGGTAGAAGTGTACAGAAAATAGCAAAGAGGGTTAGGTTCTCTTTAAAGAATAATATTGTTTGGAGGCCTCATAGCCCTCTGCCACCAGAGAGCCTGAGGGTCCCTCCATCCGCTACTCCAAGAGGCAGTGCATTGAAGAGGGGTGTTCCCCCAGGTCCCATTTGTATCATGAAAAAATCTCCAAGGAAAAAGCCGCCCCCTAAACAGAAGTCTGTAATTGTAGCTGTCCGAAAGACTGCTAGAAATACCAAGAGTTCTTCAACAAGTGCAATTGTTTCAACCAGCTCCATGGTTTTACGAAAACATCGGTCGGTTGCTCGGTAAATTTGGTGCAAAGACAAGAATATCTTCAAAATATTATTTATGTTGATCCATGTCCATATGCGTTTTGACAAAGGGAGTGGTTTTTGAGTAGAATTGTGTGACAGCTGATTGTCATTAATGTTTTCACTTCAATCATTATTATTTCCTGAAAGTCTCTTGCTATTGTGTGCAAAATGAATCACGAGAAAATTGTAAGGGAGAACAGATTGTGGAAAGATGCATTGCTTTTGTGCTTCCTGGGTATAGCAAAGAGGTGGAGTTGGGTGCTTGTTTTGTTCTTTCTTTCTTGATTTCAAAAGGGTTTAAAAGAAAATAGGGAAGACAAGGTTGTGGAACTCGTGTGAAGATGCAGGGAATAGAGATTAGCATGCATTGATTGCCTACAAATTTACTTCAACACATTTTGGAATTATTCGCCTGAGGGATCACTTATCCTTGTTGAGGATTCCTGTTGCTCTATTTAGTTCTCAAATACTTGTTAATTGAAGACAAGGTTGAAGTGAGAACCACTCAAATCAGTATTGTATTACATAAATACCTAAAAATGCGCTCTTATGAAGTTAAAACATCCTATGATCTTTTGCTTATAGTGCCAAGAACTAATTGACGAAATTTTTATATAACTAAGATGTTGCAAGGCTTTATGTTTTTACAGAAATGTGATTTGCATAGTTTTCTTTGGAGAAGTTTCTCCATCAATTGTTGTAAACTAGAGGAGAAGCCATTTTACTCCCGATGTATTGTGGTTGACAATGTTGAAAATGTACATCTGATGGGAATGTTCTAGACATGTTTATTCATATAATGACTATTATTGTTTATTACACAATCCCATCTATTTTGTGTACTTTGTCAATGAATGAAGTGCTATATGATATGAAATTTATATGATGACAGATGCTACTGGATCGGTGGATAGTTTAGCTTATTTAATTGCTTCTCTAGCGATCAATTTTAACCTTGATTATCTGATACTCTTTTGATATGAACCTTGAAGTTCTGTAAATGAAGCATCTATTTGCGTTTGTCAACTTCAAGACAAATGATGCTATGACCTTAAGCTTTTCTTAAATTATAATGAGTCAACTTTTGTTGTGTGCGTAAGTTGTAAATTACTCAGCACAGTGGCTATTTACACTAGATTTTTTGGCTTCCTTCATAACTCCAATGATCCTTTGTCTTTTTGAGGATTCAGTACAAATTCAAGTCATTTGGTTAAGCTAGGTATTTTGTTCTCTAGTTTGGAACATGCATGTAGTTGTCAGAACTAGACAATAGCTTTTTGAATTTTTTGTTAGAAATTGCAATTAATCTTTATGGTCTTGCACGTACTTTTCATACAGCTTTTGCTATTTTTGGTCTCTGATTATTCAATGCTATGATCTGTGAACATTGAAAATAAAGCGACAAGCTATGATATGATTCACTTGAGGTATGGTCAACACCATGCTTTGCAGTTGTTCAACTATAAGAATAATATAATGCTCTCCATTGGTTTCAGGTTCAACTCCGCTCTCGGGTTTATCCAGTTGGGACTAGCTTGCTGGCTGTTGGGTCCCCCTGCAGGGGACTAGTCTCACCCCCGCTCGCCCCTGGTACCCAAGATATGGTTGTGGGGATACCCCTGTCGTTATCAAAATGAAAAAAAATAATATAATGCAGAAGTCAGAGCAAAAGAATGAACTAATGTGTAGATATTTACCCCCTTTACTAATTCTAAATGCCTGAACTTGAATCATATCTATTGTACTGATATTATATTGCTTATTAGTCTTTAACTATGCATTGACTAGGTACGTCAAGTTTTGTGATAGGAGATAAAGAAAGTTAAGAGTTGATTTAAAAATGTACGTCTCTTTCAACTTTTATGAGAGGTGTATATCTAAATGCACATTAACAATGCTTTGAGGATCTAATTTTGCAATCTGATACAAGTATTGCACATTGTCCTGCAATGCACCGTGAAGCTACAGGAAATGCTTTTACATGAATTTGAGTTAATATCTGTCCAGTAACTTGACTTCGAAGTTCTTAACCCTGTTAATCGAAGATAGTTTTATAGAGAAATGTTTCTAATTGTGTGGAAAGAGCTTTGTTTTCAACATGGACTGGCTGTTAAAAGCCTTGTTCCATGGGGATGCGTTCCCCCTTTGGATAATGACAACAATTAAAACAATAAAATATTTATCTTGAAAACACAGTTTTTTTAAGGAGTTAGTATATAATTTTCTTAAGGGAAAATTTAGATATTTCTAAGCTTGAGAGTGGTTATTATCTTTAAGATATTATATATGTCTTTGTTGTTTCGAAGGAATTTTAATTTTTTAATAGCAATAGCTACACTATGATTGTAGTTATTCCTCTCAACAATAAAAATACTGATATTTATGTCGAAGGTGTCCCCACGTTGAGCTTTTCCAACCCCTTTTGATGTCGAACGGTGTAGATTACAATGGATAATTAAAACAATCTCAGTTGTTCATAATCTAATCTTCTTTAGCTGTTTTCGTTTTTTTGCTCTTTCTCGTTCTGTTTTCTCTCTTTTGCTGCTTTCCTTTACTACTGGTTCCGCTCCTCAAACTCTTCCTTATAGTATTGACCCTTCTTCTCCAATTTGGTGAGCTGCAGCCAAATAGATTTGGTTTTAGAGTATGTTTATTAAAATATTCTGACCAACATTTCAAATCGTTGAACAAACATTGGAATGAATATTCAAGTATATATTTTAGGCAAAGTTGAATTGTTTTCATTTTGTTCTGTTTAGGTAAGGATTTTTAGTATAACATAATTAAAACTATGGTGCACTTTGGTGTGTGCAGTAGTGCAGTAATGCAGATCTTTGGGAAGAATCATTTTTATCCATTCTCTAAGGCTATGAGGTCAATTGGTAGGTCATTTGTTTCTTTGGAGACATTTAGATAAAATTGGTAGATCATTTAACAAATGATGTTTGTGTAACAAAAGTCTTAGTAGAGAAGTGATAGCTTCAAATAGACTCCACTTACATGAACTTTATATATTATTTATTATTTTAAATTTAATCTCCTAAGTGCTACATCCCTGAAATTAAAATAAATAAATAAAGAGTTGTTATGCACTTTAAGTAGTGTAAGCTTCATGTTTTCATGTCTTCCTACCTAAAAATTGATGAGAAAAGTTCATAGTATATGACATTCAAAGCTTGTAAGAATATGAGTATATCCATGTGAAGATGTGTGGACCAATTAGCAGTCGTTACATCAAGAAGGATGTTGACATAGGTTGACACCTAGTATGGTCGCTATATCTTTGATATATCTTGGACCAATGGTAATAGTTTTGATGGAATATTGTATTATTTGTAATAAAGATATTTGCCTTCATTTTTTTTTAGTCACATATGTAATATCCTTTAGTTCCTTGATTCCCTTATCCTTCTCAAGTGAGGGATTAAAACATTAAACGAAGGGATAATTTGTCAAAGAAAATTTTACGTAACCACTTGGAAAGTTGGAGCCAAGAACAACAATACCATCCACAAAATCTCACTTGTATAAATGATTTCATTTCTAAATGTTCTTTCCTTTTATTGTAAAGTAGATTGATAGGTTTCAAAGAGAGTTACTATTAAATATTTTTTATTGTTTGTATAGATTAGTTGAATGAATTGCAACACCAATTAACCAATTTCAAGTGCCATCTATTGGATTCAAGTGCATAAAGCAACTCACTTGTTTGCTTTTAAATAATACATATTTCATGTTAAAAACTTCAATTTATTTTTGTGAGAAAAAGTGTTACCATAACTATTTGATGAGGTGTCAAAAATGTCTAATTTTGAAGAAATCAATCATATATTCATATTGGATTTTTAATATATTTGAAACCAAACATTCCAAAAATGCATAGATGATGGTGTCAAAACATCAATAAATACAATTCCTCTCTTTAAACGTGGCTCCAAATGTAAAATGAGTCTAGTGCAGGCTAATGGACTTTACCTATTTTCTCAGCAGGAACTCTTGCCTTGACCATGTTTCCACATCACTTGCAAACAACTTAGGTGGCTTGTCTACACTCCCACAACTTACGTGGCTTGTCCACACTCCCACAGACGTTGCATGCAAACAACCGAAAAAACCATCCACGTGCCTTCACAGATGTTGCATGCAAACAACCAAAAAAACCATCCACGTGCTTTGATTATGTTCAACTTTTTCATGCATATTGAATATGAAAATGTGGGGAAGAGGGGAGAGGATTATGGAGGCGCATTTCCTGCAATGAGTGTATTTTGTCAAATAGTTCGCGTGCCCTGTCAATGCTTCCAACCTTTTTCATATATGTCTACCATGGAGAACTAGGGAGGTGGGTGGAATAAGGCATGATTTTGACCGCCTGACTTTTGCTTCAGTGCTATATATAATTATCAAAACCCATTTGTATGTATACTGGAATCGTCACATTTCTTGAGACAACATTCTTTTAAGGGCGTTTAGTCAGACAGTTCACATGCCTTGTCCATGCCTCCATGTCTTTTTTGCTCAAGTACAAGAGCAAGTATAATGGCGCTACTGTGAACAAATATGTATAGTGTATACGGGCTATGAAGAAGAATGCAATAAGTTTAACATATGAAGATATACCTGATCTCTACGATTCACTATATGTGAAGATAGCGTAGTAAGCCATTGCATTTAATTTATGTCTGTCTAAACTTCCTGTCTGTGAACTCTAGATATTTTAGCCACTTTACTTTCTATTTGTCTAAACTTTCTGTTTGTCTGTCTAAATGTTTATGCCACTTTACTTTGTTCTTATGATATTTTAGCTCATCCTTATTGGCAGGAAGAGGATCATCCAACTTATGGCCTTTTGATATCACAGATGTTATCTCCGAAGATCCACTAGTTCGACTCGTATATGTCAGATGTTATATCCATATGACTGTGTATATAAGGTTAGTGATTGTACATATTTAAATTCGATTTTGAGTGTTTTCTTTCAAATCAAACTTTAAAGAAATAAGGAGGCGTAAAATTCTTCCAGTAAGGAAAGTGGTACATGTAATTTGAGCTACCAATTACGCGGTCACAAATAAAGCATGAATGATTGACATATCAGTGAGATTGGGTTTTCAACTCGCGTGGATTCAGAATTGGTGAAAGAGTATTGTGCTAACAGTGCAATTCCAGTGAATCATGAATGATCTCCCTGTAACTCGGTCTCCCTATTGGGCCTTTCACCCGGTGGTCTCAAGCTAAGAATGGGCTCTTCTTCCTCATCCTCGTTTTGAGGGAGGCGCAGCTTGTGGAAGGAGGGGGAGGATGATGAAGTTACACAGTCTTGCTCCATGAAAGGAATCGCTGTGGGTAAGTGGGAAAGGAGAGAATCCATGACGCCTAACCTCCGGAGGCAAAGAGGATCGGATATGATCACCTGGGTGGGAAAATGGGTTTCTGGGTACATAGAAGTGGTGCGAGAAGCAAGAGAGAAGAAATGTTTAAACAAGAACACAGCTTAGAAGAAGCGCTTGAGGTGGGTGGGATGTGGGCGTGGATTTTAGTATAGGAAAGGCAGGAGTTGCACTCGTTTGCCATGCCATAGAACGACTTGTCACTGGCTGCCACGCAGTCTCCTCACTAATCTTAATCACCTCATCACAAGGTAGTGAACAAAGTTAAATGCGATCATTATTTCACTGAGGTTGTCTGCATTTTGTTTTGATATCTTTGGCCAGGTGACTTTTGCAACTTAACTTTGAATTAAGCCGAGCGATGGATGTAACCAAGCCAGTTCAACCGACCTCATTGTAGTAGGACTAAGTATCAATGGATTGAGGATCATTCTAATCATCTCCCAAACCTTGCCTGTAGTGGATTGTCAAAATGCAACAGCTCACTCCAAAATAGGATCGCCTTGATAAAAATAATTATATTTTATATAATAAAAATAAATTATAAATAATATAATTATACTACTTATTATTATTCTATATTATATTCTTTAATAAAACTATTAAATACATATATTAAATTATTATAATTAATAATTAATAATTACTATATTTTTATATAATATAAAATATAATTAATATATTATATATATTTTATATAATAGACTACGTCGATAGAGAATTATATGTATGTTAATATGTTAGAGAGTATGTGTTTGTGCATGCGTGCGCTGCAAATTTTAGCTACATGTGGTTAGATTAAACAATTAATAATATATAATTTATATAATAGATTACATTATATATAATATATTATATTTTATAATAAAAATTATTAAATATAAATATGAAATTATTATGATTAATAATTAATATATTTTAATATATAACAAATTAAATTAATATATAAAAAGTTTGATAATTTAATTGATTTTTGAAGAGATTAGGAAAAAGAAAGAGAGATAGAGGGGGAGACAACTCTATAGAGAGAGAGGTATATATACTAGCACTTGGACCTAAAGGAGGTTCAAGGATTACATTGATAGAAAATTGTATGTATGTTAATATGTTAGAGAGTATGTGTTTGTGCATGGATGCACTCCAAATTCTAGTTACATGTGGCTAGATTAAACAATTAAAAATAACTGCTAAATAATGGAATGAAAAAAAAGGACAAATCTAGATTTTTTCTTTAAAGAAATTAAGTATTATTTGATTATGAAATATTTGCATACAAAATTAAAACATAAAGCAATGCAAATGAAAAAAGAAATATTGCAAATGGAAATAAAATGTTCCAATCCAGTTGTCCAATCAATATTTACCTAGCTTTTATGTGATAAGTGAGATTTTGAAGCTTTTATATGATATTTTAGAGGATTTTACCATTAAACGACAATTGGTTTAGCATTAAATGACAGTTGAAACTTGTTTTCCAACGAATCAATAGTGGTTTGCAAGTGTGAGACTTGTTTTGGACTCAAATCTCACACTATATGTAGCCTATTGGCTAATAAAGACAAAGAAACTCAAAAGAGAGAGAATGACATAAAGAGACAAATTTAGATAGATAGATATCGAGATCGAGATCGAAATCGAGAGAGAGAGAAGTAAAAGAGATACAAAGAAAAAGAGAAAAAAGAGAAAAAAGAGAAACTAAGTTTTGATTGGTTGTTTCATGTCAACAATCGAAGGATGGCATGTGTCTTTGGGGAGTTATGCTTAAGGTAGTATGCCATTTGATTAAGGATACGATAATTCACCTTTAAGACCTCTTCAATGTACCAATTACACACTTAAGGAGACAAACCTATAGAGAGAGAAAGAGAGAAAGAGAAGAAGTGAAGAGGGAGAGGGAGATAGAGATAAGATATAGTTAGGTTGAAAGAGAAAAAAGAGAAAGAGAGCAAGAGAGGGAGCAAAATGAGACAAAGGAGGAGAAAGAGACAAAGATAAAGAGAGGCACAAACATAGAAATAAAGGGATAAAAAGATGTATAGGGAGAAAAAAGGAGAAAAGAGAGAAACAAAGCTAGAGATAGAGATAGAGATAGAAAGTGAGATAAATAGAAATGGAGAGATAAAGAGGGAGACAAAGAGATATAGAGAGATAGATATATAGAAAAATAGGTAGAGATATAGAGGAACAAAGAGGGAGAGAGAAAAATAGATAAAGGAAAAGAGAAAGAGAGGAGGAGAGAGACATAGATAAAGATAGTCATATAAAGAGACATGGAGATAAAGATAAATAGAGGGAATAGAATAAATTTAGAGATATTAAGAAACATGCAAGTAGAGGAGAAAAGAGAGACAGCAGGAGTGAGAGATGAAGATGAATGAATCCAAGATATGGCTTGGAGGTGATTGATATGTCATCACTCTTTTATCTCTCTATATCTCCCACTATTTTATCACTCCCTCTCCCCCTCTCTATCTATTGAGCTATCTCTCCCTCTCTCCCCCATCTTATTCTCTACTCACCCTCCCTCTCCCCTCCTTCTTTCCTCTTTCCTTCTCTCACTGTCCCTGTCTCCATGCTCCTCTCTCTCCTCTACCTATCTCTCTCCCTTTCTCTCCTCCTCTCTGGCAGCCACTGTGTCCTCCTCTCCCCTCTCTATTTATTGACCTATCTTTCTCCTCTCTCCCCCTATTCTTTCTCTCCCTCTTCTCTCTCTCCCTCTTCAACCTATCTCTCTCCCTCTCTCCTCTACCTATCTTTCTCCCTTTCTCTCTCTCCCTCCCTCCCTCCCTATCCCCCTATATATCTCTCTATCTCTACCTCTCTCTCCCTTTCTCTTCTCACATATCTCTATCCCTCTCTTTCTATCTTTATCTCTTTCCTCCCCATATATCTCCATCTCCCCCTACTTTTTTCTCCCTATCTTTATCTCTCCTATTTCTCTCTCCCTCTCTCTGTCTCTATTTACCTATCTCTAATTCTCTTTGTTTGTCTATCTCTTTGTTTCTCTCTCTCCCTCTCCTTTCTCTACATCTCCTTATATCTCTATCCCTCTATCACTCTATCTCACCATCTATATCTCTCTATTTCTCCCTCTCCCTCTTCCTCTATATCTTTCTATCTCCCTATCTCTCTTTGTATTTCTCTTCTATCTATTTCTCTCCCTCTTCCTCTCACTATCTTCATCTCTACCTCTATTTTCCTCTCTCCCCCTTTATCTCTAGACATGTCCACTCTCTCGATCCATCCATCTCCCTCTCTATCCCTCTATATATTTCTCTTCCATCTCTATCTACCCCTCTCTCTCTCTCTTATCTCTCATTCTCCTCTCCTCTCCATATCCCTCTCCTTCTCCTTCTTCTCCTTTTCCATCTCTCTCTCTATCTTCCTCTCTATCTCTATCTCTTTATCACTCTCTCTCTTGCTCTTCCACCTTATCTCTCTCTCTCTCTCTCTCTCTCTCTCTCTCTCTCTCTCTCTCTCTCCTTATTGCAAACATAACATGAGCTTGTTGGTAATGGAACCTGATTATCTTCTTGATTTAGAGGTTTTATTTCAATCATGTTTGGATCCTTGTAAGTGGATGCATAGTTAATTTGAAGATATCACTTCTCTACTGAGACAGTTTTTGCACAAACAACATCATTTGCTAAATGGCCTACCAATTGACCTCATGTACTGCATAAATGTATGCAAAAAATATACCAGAATTTATCCTAATTAAACTTCCACACATCTTCGGCATACCCATTGCACATAGTAAGGTGCAATTTCTAGTTTATTCCATGGATGTTTTTTGGGCATATTATCAATGCTTTACCATGTAGTTCTTCATGTTTTGTTGTTAGTTATTTTGCTATTTTCTTTTATCTTTTCTATTATTTCTTCACAACTAATTTGAGCTGCAATATTATTTTATTTTGTGATTTTACGTTTCCACAACAAATGGTATCAAAGCAATTATTTTGTAGTGATTGTGCTAGAGTTTGGTGTTTGTTTTTCATCATCAAATGGTGAAGGTTTTGGATGTAAGGTTTGAGGTGGAGAAGTTCAATGGGAAGAATAATTTTGAGTAGTGGAAGCTCAAGATGTGTGATTTCTTAGTTCAACAAGGACTACAAAAAACATTGATAGGAAAGTAAAATAAACTTGTGAATATAATTGATGAGGATTGGGAATATCTGGATACAAGAGTTAGCACAACCCAATTGTATTTAGCACATGATACCCTTTTCAATATTGTTGGAGAGGAAACAACATGAGACTTATGGAGCAGAATGGGGGGTCTTTACATGACAAAATCATTGACAAATCGAATCTACTTGAAGAGACAATTGTACAACTTGTAGATAAAGAAAGTACAAAAATTGTTGATTATTTAAACGTTTTTAATACTTTTATGTCAATTAACTAGTACAGGTGTAAAAATTGAAGATGAAGACAAGACAATGATGTTATTGCTTGAATATTGGAATCACTTAGCCACTTTCATTAGCTTTAGCACAATTGACACCCTTGAATTTGATTCTATTGTGGGAGTTTTGTTGTATGAAGAGGTGCAAAGAAAATCTAATATAAAAACCTCCACACCAAAAGTAATGGTGGCTAGGGGTTGATCCATAGAAAAAGGGGAGATACATCCAGATCTAAGTCAAAAGACAAAAAGGGTAAGATAAAATGTTGGTATTGCAACAAATCAAGACATCTCAAGAAAGATTGTTTGAAGAAGAAAAACAAACAAGGATGACTCCAAAAAGAAAGCAAGTTCGATTGAGACAAGTTTATGTATGGTTGATGAAGTACTATTTGTTTGTAATATCTTAAAATATCATGAGGAATGGTTATCAAATTTTGGTGCTTTTAATCACGTGTCCAAATTGGAGTTGGTTTTCTTCTTACCAAGCTATTGATGGTGGTGTTGTTCTTATGGGAAACAATGTTTGTAAGACTTGCAATTGAGAGCATTAAGATTAAAATGTTTGATGGTATTGTTAAGACCATTGATAAAGGTAAGACATGTACTAGAACTTGAAAATAATTTAATTTCCTTGGGAGTTTTGTATTCTAGAGGTTATAAATTTACATGTCAAGGTGGAAAACCGAAGGTGTTTAAAGGCATTTTGGTAGTCATGAAGGCTACAAAGATTGAAAACATTTAAAAGCCAAAAGGAGGTACTTGAAATAAGTGAAGCAATGATGGTATCTAAAAATGTATATGAATCTACTTGTCTATGGCATCAACAACTAGGGCATATGAGTGAGAAAAGGCTAAAGATATTGATAAATCATAAGTTACTTCCAAATTTAACATCTCTGAATTTGAATTTTTGCAAGTACTATGTTTTTGGGAAACAAAGTAAACAAAAGTTTAAAACAAGTAGGTCATACAAGTGAGGGTATTCTAGATTATATTCATTTAGATGTTTGAAGACCATCTCGTACAATCTTTTGGAGGATCATCATACTTTTTGACATTTATAGATGATTACTTTAGAAAGGTATGAATCTATACTCTTTAAAGTAAAGTTGATGTGTTTAATGTATTTAAGTATTTTAAAGTTTTGGTTGAAAAGAGTACTAGCATCTCAATTGAGTGTTTAAGAATAGATAATGGAGGCGAGTTCACATATTTGAAATAAAAATTATTGCAAGGAAGTTGGGATTGAAAGACATAAAACCACAATTCACACTCAAAAAAGTCGTGATGGTGAATGCATGAACATGACTCTTTTAGAGAGAGAAAGGAGCATACTCAGTGATGCCAAGTTGTAACAGGAGTTGTGGTAGAAGTAGACTTCTCTACAACTTTCTATTTGGTAAATCGGTCACCATCAGTTGCAATATATTGTAAGATTCCTAAAAAGGTATGGACAAGTCATTCTTTTGATTATTCAATTTTTTTTTTGGTTGTGGTGCATATGTTGTTATTTCTAAAGACCAATTGTCTAAATTGGACCCCATATCCAAGAAGTATATTTTTGTTAGTTATGGTGATGAAATTAAGAGATATAGATTGTGAGATCTTACTAACCACAAAATTATCATTAGCAAAGATGTATTATTTGATGAATCTCCTTTTATAAAATTAGACATAGAAGTTGATATAAAACAAAAATAAGTACCACAATATTAACAAAGTCAGTTGGAAACTCACCCATCTGCATAAAATAAGGAGTAAGAAGAAAATTTTGAAGAAGAAGATGAGGATGCAAAAAATATATAGGAAAATGTGGAGGATCTACATGGGTCATAAATCCACCTAAGAGGTATGATGATTATATTTCATTTATTCTTTTGATTTCTAATGATAAGGAAACTAGGTGTTACCAGGAAGAGATGAATGGTATTTAAAGTGCTAAATGAAAATAATAATGAACGAATAAATTAATGCCTTAAAAATAATAATAATACATGGGACCTGGTAGAGTTGACAAAGAGTAGGAATGTTGTTGGTTGCAAATGGGTGTACGAGTTGAAAGGTAAGCAAGGCTAGTAGCAGAATGATATTCTCAAAAGGAAGGTATTGATTTCCATGAAATTTTTTCACTTGTTAAAATTGTTTCTATTCAGGTTGTATTACCACTAGTTGCTTTACTTGATCTTGACTTAGAGTAGTTAGATGTTAAAACAATATTTTTACATGGAGATTTCAATGAGGATATATATATTGAACAACTTGAAGGATTTGTTCAGGATTGCAAAAGAATATGTGTTTGCAAACTCCAGAAGTCATTGTATGGACTAAAGCAATCCCCTAGGCAATGGTACAAGAAGTTTGATTCCTTCATGATGAGAGAAAATTTTACAAAGATTCAGTATGACCATTGTGTTTAAAATTTTGAAAAATGGTTTATTCATTAAATTGGTGTTATATGTTGATGATATGCTTATAGCAAGCAAAAACATAGTTGATACCAGTAGGTTAAAGGCTTAGTTGGCTAAGACATTTGATATGGAGGCTCTAGAAGTAGTAAAATAAATTTTGGGCATGGAAATACTCAAAGACAAGGAGCATGGTAAGATTTGGATATCACAACAAAAGTATATGGAAAAGATCCTCATTTTTTCAGTATGATGAACTTGAAACTAGTATATATCCCTTTGGCTTCCCATTTTAAGCTTTCTTCAAATTTATGTCCTAGTAATAAATAAGAAAATGATTATATGTTTCATGTACCATATACTAGGAAGTTTAATGTATGCAATGGTATGTACAAGACTAGATATTTCACATGCATTTGGTGTTGTTAGTGTAGTGTAAAAAATTGTATGGGTGATCCCACAATACTGGTTTACAATTTTTGGGAGATCCCAATTTTGTGCTGAAATCACATATTTTTAGAAAATATAATGATTTAAACCTTGAAAAGTTTGATTTAAAGGATTCCAATTGCAGAGAGTTTGATCGAACCACCTTAGATCAAACCCCCTTGGATAGATCCTTGCTAGTTTTAAACCATACCTATAATAGAGTCTCCTTTACACCTATCAAAATGCTGAAAAAAAAACCACTTTTGATTTTCCTTTGGGGGATCAAATGAATTCATTTAAAATTTATTTTTTGTAAGTATGTAGTCCTTATTATAAGCTTCCCAAAAAGCATAATTTTAAATAAATTTAATTTAATTATTATATTTATTTTTTATTTCTTGTGAATGTAGGTTTTTCACTGAAAATAAAGCTCTCTGTTATGCACGTGAAAAAATAGTAGATTATCAATTTTTTTTTGAAAAATATCGTTTCACTAGATATTGAAGTCCTTGATCCAACAAAAAGAAAATTGAATTTTGATACATACATAAAAAGTTATGTTGTATATAGTCTGCCTATGTTTGAATTGTAATTGGTTTGACTTCAGAACTTGATTAAGGAAAAAATATTCAATAAAACACTATGAAACCAAATGAAAGCACTAGATATCGTAGTTACCAATCTAAATTCAAAAAATTTAGAATTTTATCCTTCATGGAATAAATGTTATATTGTATACGGTGAGCTCACTCCTTAAAAAAGGTGTTTACTGAAAAAAACTAGTTTTCAAAGGAGATGGAAAAAGAAGTGCAATCTAATTCCAATTTTTTTGAAAAAAATATATTTAGAATCTACAGAAAAAATGTCACAAATCAGTAGTTTGCATCATCTTAAAAGTCCTCACGGTTTAGCCACTATAGGTGTCTAAAGATTTAGTT
Source organism: Sequoia sempervirens (assembly GCA_007258455.2). Classification (NCBI taxonomy): domain Eukaryota; kingdom Viridiplantae; phylum Streptophyta; class Pinopsida; order Cupressales; family Cupressaceae; genus Sequoia; species Sequoia sempervirens. The sequence goes on from VDFB02075371.1 coordinate 24,426, forward strand.
AGAAAAAAATAGTTTAGTGTCTAGTTTGCTAAAATTTGTAAACCAGTATTGTGGGATCACCCGTATACCTTTAAAATTTCACACTATGTTTGGGTCCCTTAATTAATTGGACTTAGTTAAGTTACTAATTTTCCAAATTATGCATTCCAAAGCCTTATTATTCCCATTTTCTGAAAGGGAAGCCCACATTAAACAATTGCCAACATTAACTTAAACACCTTGGAAATTAAGTGTCCTAGATTTAGGTCCTAGGACCCATTCACCCAAGGGTGTATGGGTCATCTTTAAGTGTCAAGACCCAATTTTAAATATGTTTTTGGGAGCATTTTAATGATTCAAATTTCATATACAAACTTGTGGAATCTAATTTTTAGGAAATTAGATAAAAACCTATAAATACATAGTTATTTTATCAATTCAAATCTAACAAGCTAGAGGTGAACTTCACAAGAGAAAATATTATTGTTGAGAGCATTGAAGAGTAGATTTATTGGTCATCTACAACAACAATCAATATCATATTGTTATGTCAAAGTTTATGCATATTCATGTCATGTCTTGGGGCTAACATTGTGATGTAGGTTTCAAGCATTCAAGCATCAAATCAAGCAATCAATCAAGCCTATTCATGCAAGATCCAAACCTTAGAGTGATGTGTTAAACTTCATTCCTCTAAGGGCATCCATTAAGGGTTTGGTGAGTTGTGACATAACATTGTTCATTCATCAATTCCTTCCATTTATCATTATTTCATTATCAATGTTTAATTATCAACATGGGGTTTGACTAAGGAAAACCCCTATTCACCCAAAAACAAACATTTTTCTTCTCTCTTTATATGTGTAGATTTACAAGTGAAGAAGGATTGGAAGTTGATCAAATGAGTGATTTTACAAAGTTATCAAAGTTGTCATCATTGTTGTCAAGACACAAAAACTTAGATCCAAAATTTATTTTTGAATTTTCGGTAGGGAAACCTGGGGCAAACATAAGCTCAGATCTTGCACTAGAGGACCCCCCGAATTTGAGGAAAATTCTTGTGCAAAGACTCATTTTCCCAAGTACCTATTCAAAGACCCGTTTTCCCTTGGGCGAATGAGTCTTGCTATAGGTCTTGAAACCCATTTTTCTGGGTAGGTACATACCACTTTGCACTCTCTAGATGTGCTAGCAAATTGTCATTTTCATTTCTATTATCATAGGAATTTGCATTTCAAGTGTTAGGTCATGTAATTCACTTAGTTAACACATTTTAATTCATCTTCCAAAAGTGCCAATCAGTCATTTCTATCATAAGAAAACAATAGATCCCAAAATAAGGTTGACTCACCTCAAGGTTGAAAGTCAATCATATTCCCATGAGATCACTTTTTCTAATGAAATTAAGGAGAAAGGCACATAAATCCTATTGTTCTAGACACTTGGGACATAGGATCCCTTTTTCTTTATTTCATTTTGGTGAACTCGACATATTAATATTACATACCTTTTGAAATTTTCCATAGCTCACCTTAGATCTAGGTTTTGCATTACATTAGTTTGCATTTCTTAGTTAAGGTTTCATCTTTGCATTCTAAAAAGTCATAAAAATTTAAAAACATTGCATTCCATATTGTATTATAGGTTGCATTAGGGTTTGTTTCAGTCATATTGAGATCAAATTTACATTCATATTGCATTCATTAAGTGGTTAAAATTTGAAATTGCTCATTGCATGTTCATTGGATCTTTCATTTTAGCTCAAAAACGAGTCAAAAATTGTACAATTTTATTTCAAATTTGCATCAAATCATTATGTTCAGAATTGTGCATTTTTAAATTAGTTAAGTATTGCATAGTAGATTTAAAAATTGCTAATAACAACCAATATCATCAATGCATATTTTTGTTTTTGCATTTCCAAAGGAGGTAATTCATTTTGATGAAAGACAATGTCCAAATTAGGTTGATTCATATTCTCAATCAAAGCTATTGCATCATTTGGTTGCACACTCAGGAGGGATAACAAGGTTTTACAAAATATTTTGAAGCATGTCATGGTAAGCAGGTGATGTTTGAATGAAATCCCAAAGGGAGATCTTTAGAGTGTTGCAAAGTTGTTCCACAAAATCATACTCCTTTCCACTGTGTTGAGGTAAATGAGGGGCACTAGGTAAAACTGGCTGTGGGAATAGTATCAATGAAGGAATGGCTTGCATTTGCGTTGGTTTCCTATTGCTCCTAGTGTTATATGTGTGATCTATAATCTGATAACTTGGTTCTTGCGACACATGATTATTAGTATGTTATTTTGCAAAGCATTGGATATGGTCATGAGGTTTAGGTCTTATAATGAGAAGTGGCTTAGGAGGTCCAATAATTAGATGACTCTTAAGAAGTCTAAAAGACTTTTTAGGAGGTCCAATAATTAATTGGAATATAATAGCCACTTGTGCATTCATAACCTCAACAGATTTGAATTCTTGTTGATAATTTTCTAACGAGGGGGATCTAAGTTCACCTTATCATCTTTATCTAAGCAAGGCATCTTATCATCTCTTGAAAGAATTGTATCAACGCTTCCATCCTCTTTCCCAAAAATATATTCCTAAGTAGGAGAGGTAGGGGGAGAGAAATAAACATGATTCTCATGACACTCAATGATTGGTCTTCTATACCAAGATACCTTCGTCACAAGTAGGAGAGGTATCAAGAGAAGAACCATTATGTTTGTCATGATTGTCTATGATTGCAACCTTTTGAACCAAAACACTCTCACAATTAGGAGAGATGTTAGGAGATGAGTGAAGGATAGGAAAAGTGATATTAAGAAATGTGGCAATGATTTTGTTCTCTTGCACCAAGGTATTCTCATAATTAGGGAAGACATTAAGAGAATGACTAACATGCTTGTGAATGAACTCATTTATTTTCCATAGATTTCACTCATAACTAGGGAGATTGTACTTATACAAGCCATGCTTTACCATATCAAAACCACATCTTTGAAAAGAAAACATGTCTCTAATTTCCAATGTGTTGTAACAATCTAGAAATTTGAAACTATGAAAAAATAAAAACTAATCTATCCAATTTATGCATCACTTCAAAAAATGTAAACGATTATCCTATTGATTTGATGATTCTCAATATTGAAATGCAACAAATTTTACCAAATTTGCAAAAAATCAAGAAAAATGACACTTTTCTTGCACATGCCATAACATTTTTCTAGAATTTCAAATTAGACAATTGCAAGCTGAAATGGATTGATAATGCAGAGAGAAAATTATGTTTAGAAACTTCTTGAGACACCTGTACAAGGACTGGGTCGCCCAATGGTGATTGGGTCCTTGATCAAGGTTCAAAAAATTGAAAAAATGAAGTTTTATGTTGCTATTTAATGTATCATTCTCTAGTTGCCAACAAGTTGAACAATTGATGTTTTTTATAGGTTTTGCTCAATTTAGGATAATGTAATGTAAAATGCAAGTGTGAAACAAAGGTGAAAATGTATTGACAAGTTTTGAATGCAAGTTGTAGATCTAAAATACAATAATTGACTTATTCTAAGATGCCACAAGCTAAATATGATGCTTCTTGATAAAATTTTGAAATCAAACATTTTTTTTTTCACTTTTTGAACTAAATGAAAGATGCCTAAAAAGACGCAATTATGAATTCTAATTCTACATTTTGTAGGCACAAATAGATTGAGAAAATAGAGACAAAAAGGTGTGTAAAAGCTTCCAAAAACACTTGTACAAGGATAGGGTCTCCCAATGGCGATTGAGTTCTTGATCAAGGTTCTAAAAATTGAAAAATTGAATATTTAAGTTGGTGTTTAAGGTTGCTATTTATGTTTGCAAACTGGTTTGATAGGCGACTATTTTTCTAAAATTTCTTCAATTTAAGACAATGTAACTCAAATGCAAATGTGAAATTATAGAGGAAAAATTTGAATGCAATTTGTGGATCTTAATCATGCAACAATTTATTGATTCTAAGATGCAAAGTTTTGAAAATGAAGATTTGATGCAAACTTGAAACAAAACAATGCAATTTTTTTCATTTTTGACCTAAATGAAAGATGCAATGCAATGAACAATTTTAAAATTTAAGAACCGAATGAATGTAAATTAGATCTAAAGATGATTGAAATAAATTATAATGCAAGCTATGATGTAAGACAAATGTATTTTTTTTGAATTTTTGATCTAAGAATACAAAAATGAAACCCTAAATGAGAAATGCAAACAATGTGATGCAAAACCTAGATCTAGGATTTGAAGGACTTCTAATTTCAGAAAGTTTATAGTGTTAACATGTCAGGTTCGCCAAAATGAAACATAAAAATGTGGGGGCCCTAGAATTAATATTCATAGCCTAGGGCTAATTTCCATTATTTCTATGATTTCATTGGGATAGAGACCAACAAGTTGTATAGATTGACTATCAACCTCAATGGTGAGCCAGTTGGACCTAGATCTATATCCAAGGGGGGAATGGAATGATTTGGAACTGATTGTGATTAGTTAAGCAATTAAATAATATGACCTAATATAATAAATATAATTCTTTGACAATTGACAAACATAAACAGTCAAGTTTTGACAAATCTAGGTGTAGATTGATGTGTACTTGCCACAAAATTTTGGTTCTATTAGGCCTAAAAGGACATGATTGCCATATGACCACTAAGTCCTTATAAGGATTTTATGCTCAACTTTCAGGGTCCTCTAGTGTCAGATTTGAGCTTCTATTTTATGGTTGTCCCACACTTGGAATGTCATAAATAAATCCTGTAAGTGAGTTTTCATGTTTTGACAAGAATGGTGACAATAAATACAATAATGCAAAATGCATCTTCAAGCTCTCTTCAATCCACTTCAAGCCTACAACTTGCACATTCACAAAGGGAGAAAATGTTGTGCCACATAGGGGCTTGCCTCATCCAAAACCTATGTTAGTGTTTCCACTACCACAATGGCAATGAAAATGATAAAACCTTGAATGGAAAGAAAGGAAATGATGAATGAACAAAATGCTACTACTCACCACCCTTCAATGGCTTCCTTGAAGGAATAAAGACATACACATCTCTTCAAGGGTCTTGGATCTTGTTTGATTGATTTTCTTGAATACTTGAATGCTTGGAGACCTATGACAATGCTAGCCTTCACATAGCATGAACATGAACACACATAAACTTTGACATGATGTTGGATCTTGAATTGCTGCAATAAGTCCTCTAAAGGCTGCTCTTGACTTGTTCTTGAATACTCTCGACAATAATTTCCTCAATTGATTTTCACTTAGATTTCAAATGATGAAAAGACTAGGTATTTATAGGCATCTATCTAATTTCCCAAAAAATAGATTCTAAAAGCCGACACTTTATATTTGAATTTTGGATATTAAAATACCACCAACATATTTGAATTTGGGTCCTGTCTAAGAAGGGGGACCCAAACTTCCAGGACATATTTAATCCAAGGTATTTTAATAATTGAATGCATTTGTTTAATATTGGTTTCCTTTTGAAAAATGGTAAAAATAAGGCTTTGGAATGCATAATGTGGAAAATTAGAAGCTTAATTAAGTCCAATAAATTAGGGGAGCAAAAAATAATGTGAAATTGTAAAGGTATACAATTTTTTACACTAGAGTATGAAAGGATACAAGCTTTGAGACCTTGTGGTTGATAGGGTTTTATATAGCATAAGTGTTATCTTTAGAGAATTTAAGTTTCCATCCAAAGTATTATAGCTAGAGAAGGATGGAAAGAAAGATGTGGCTTAACTAGCCCCAAATACTAAGACGGTTAAACCAAAAGACCCTAAATCACTTAAAGAGGAAGAAATTTTAGATAGTTTAGAGAGTTTTGAAGAGGAGATAGAGCCTACATAGAGGATATCCACTTGGAAAAGATAGCACTTCTATAGTGGAAATTATAAATAATAGTGTTCCAGTCTGATAGTATAAGGTGTTAATGAGGGACTATTTGGATGCTCCACATTCCTCTGGTGAGATAGATGTGATTGTGTGGACTTGGGGATACGTTCACAAAGGTATATGGATTCTCCCTTGCAAGTCTCAGGTGTTTTGATGGTCCACAAGATTAGTTTTCAAATGGCAGTTTGCTACAACTTGTCCAAAATGCTTTGTTCCTATTTATTCAATAGGTTTCTTTAGTTGTGCCAACTTATGATAAAAAAATTGAGGAGATATTGTGCATAAACTACTTTGTTTACATCTTGGTCTACATGATGTTTTTGGTTTCTCCTTGATGGTACCGATGGTGGTTTTGGTGTGGTGTTGCCATTATTTGGGCCAACAAACTTGTTTCCTTCATTTGCACTTGATCTTGATTAATTAATTTTGTTTTGAAGGGTGTGTCATGATGTGTTTGAGTCTTGTAACATCGTATGCTAATCTGCAATTATTTTTCTTGTAATATTGTATATGTTTGGAGTTGACTAGTGTGATATCATACATTTCTTCTAAAGGTTATCTTGGACCTAACCTAATTAAGGTTTTGTGTTTTTGCGGAGGATATATATAAAAAAATAAAATTTATTTGTAGAGTCATGGTTCAGAGAAGTGTGACTAAGCAATATGTTGAAGATGAAGTGTGTGAAGTCAGTGTGAAGGGATAATTGTGCGAAAAAAGGGACCACAACATTAACATATGTTGGATGCTTCTTCATAGCAGTTCATATTCTTATTTTGTTAGGAATCATATGCAAAAAATATCAATTAAATGCAAATAAAGATTAAACAGAGGAATGAAAAACACATAAATAATAACAATGAGAGACAATATTTAACGTGGTTCATCCAAATTCGGGTTACGTCCACCAACAGAGAGTCCAATATTATTATCTAGTAAATCAAAATTGATTACAACTAGTAATCCTTGCAACTCAATACCGCTGCAAATGCTACAATACAATGTCAACAAAAACCCTAATCCTTAGCCTTTTATCAAGACTTATGTCAGTTACAAAATAGGGTTTTTTTTATGTCAACCAATAGAAAAAATAACACCCAACACCTTTATAAAATAATAAAAAAATGTGAGAGGTTTCGAGGGCGCTTCCCTTGGACCCGCAAGGGGCGCTACCCCTTGACCCCATCTTGGGGGCACTGTCCCCAAACCGCTACAAGGGACGCTGCCCCTTGACCCTGTTAAATAATTTGGGGGGAAATCATGTTGATAAAAGTGGGGAAATTTAACCTTTGAGTCTGATTAGGCTCCATATACCAACATATTTCTCCTTATAATTTTGATGTATCTTGCTTTGAGATAGTGCGCCTTATCAGGTCCTTTGTATCTTGCCCTAAGGTTGTACACCTTAGTCTACAAGTCCATAGATAGTGAGCCTTAAACAATATTGTAATCTTTGTAAGCAGTGAGCTTCAAATTTGTGAGTTAATCCTCATTGTGGTTTTTCTATCATTGGGTTTTCCACGTAAAATTCCTGGTGTCTTCGTGTGGTGCATGTTTTCTCTTATGCTCTTCTTCAATTTATGTGATGTGATGTTTAATCTACAAATAGATAAGTTTTAATATATGTTGATTCAACCCCCCTCTAGCATGACATTGTGTTCAACATTGCTTTGATGTAGATGCAATTTAGAAACAAACACTTTGATTGATATATTCCAACTGATGGTAGATTTCAATAGAGTTGATTTGCATAAGATGTGAGATATATAACTAGCACTTGCACCGGGAGGGGTGCAAGGGTTACGCCGATAGAAAATTATTTTATTATTTTGAATTGATGGAAATTTGAAGGCATTTGTGCATAAAGTTAGAAAATTGTTCAGATTGGTAACAAACAATTGTTGGTTGTTACAAATTTACAATTATAACTTACAACCAAGAATTTTATACTCCAAATGACAATGGTTCTATGTTTTGTGATGAAATTTATTAGGAATATCTTACAAGCCACGATCCATTGTGAATGCATTAATGAAGAAAAACATCAATAAATTTCAAATTCCCCTGTTGTGGATCAACAATGTCAACATTATAGGCCTGATCTAATCATGAAGTTTGATGTGAAACTTAAATCAAAATTCCATGCAAGTTAGTTGTAAAATATTGATTCGTTTTGTACACATAAATACATATATGAAGTGGATCACCGAAAAGATTCCCCTGTTGTGGATCAACAATGTCAACATTATAGGCCTGATCTAATCATGAGGTTTGATGTGAAACTTAAATCAAAATTCCATGCAAGTCAATTATAAAATCTTGATTCGTTCTGTACACATAAATACATATATGAAGTGGATCACCGAAAAGATTCATTTTTTTCTCTGTTTTGAATCCCGAAAAGTCAACATTGTTCTTACAGCAAAATCAATATACCACAACTTCAACTCATAACCTAGATATAACCTAGATATTCACATACCTTATTTAACCATCAGCAGGACTAGAGGGAATAGATCTTGGTAAAGTTGTATTGGGTGTCTCAAAAACTTGATAAAAACTAGACCCACCTCCTCCTCCTATCCCAAAAGAAAAATCCCCGCCTACCCTTCTTGCCTCACAATCCCCACCTCTGCCCAATTCCAACCCCTCCTTCACCTCTTCTCCACAATCTTGCTGCTCAGTACCAGTCCTACAAATTGGACATATGGGGTTCTTATGTAACCATTCATCCACACACTTGGCATGAAAAATGTGCCTACACACAGGAAACACCCTGCACGTGTCACCCCTCTCGTACCCATCAAGGCATACTGCATACTCTATACAATAAAATGTATTAACACTATTTTTATGCTTATCACATTATTCCATTGCAACCAACTCACGTTTGTATGAAGGCAGCTTCTGCACATCCTTCTCATACATCGACCATTATTATTTCCACTCACAACACCACTGCCACCAACAAGAGAAGAAAAAGTGAGATAAACTGAAGAAACCCCATCTCTGTTTGACCTACAACTTCTTCTGTTCAACACCCTTCCAACTTTACAAAGATGAATTAAAATGAGAATGCATATCCCAATAAACAACAATATAATAGCTATCACCACAACAATTAACATGATCTGTGTTAACACAGTAAGCACATGACTGCTAGATGCGGGTCTTTCTTTTACATAGTTTTTCATAGTTTGCATTATCCAGGTCTTGAAAATTTTGATTTTAGGGATTTTGAACTGTGCATAGGCCCTACCCACATAAGATCTGATGAATTTATGGGTTTTTAATTCTATGTAGAATGTCAACCTTTATGATCTCTTATTTACTTTTATTTGATTAATGGTTAATCGTGGAACGTCACCAAATATTAACTTTTTAAATTTGGATTTAACTTAAACATCTGATAATTATTCTTTATTTGAAAGAAAAGCCCTAAAAAAAATGTCCCCACTTTACTTCATCCTAGAAAACAAAAGCAAATAAGAAGCCGCAGAATTTCAAACTGACATGGGGCGAGGAATGTTTCAGCTGCACGAGAGTCATTTTTCCAGCGTGAGAAGATAAAGAATCGTTTTAGAATCAAATAAAACACAACAAAGAAAAAAATTATCTAGCTGCATATAGAGCTTCCAAACAATAAAACTCTCACAAACCATGGCAAGTGACTTAACTCAAGATCCTACGCAAATTGTGTCCTGCTGTCAATGATGCTGCTGAGAAAAAATGGACAGAGTGTGCAAGAAAATTTATTGAAACCTTATCGCAACAATATCTCTCTACAATTGTTGCTACAATCCAATCCATTCATAGTGAACAAAAGTAAATCTCAAAATATCTGGGTTTTAGAGGTCTACCAATATCTGATTTGATTGGGAAATCTGATCTGATCTAGTAGAAGTCAAAATAATTTTTTTACCCTCAGAAAGTTGATTGACAAATTTTCTGAGCACCTGAAATTTCTACTTGTTGAATGCATTTACTTTCAGCTTATTTTCAAGCGATGTTTACTGGACAGACGAGAGGTTTTCAGGCATGAGACAGGTTTCAGCTCGAAACCTCACACCATATATAGCCTATCGGCTAAAAATGATGAAGGAATGATTCGATTTATAGAATTTTTGAGGAAAAATCAGCTAGGAGATGAGGATGAGAATGATGACTTGAGTTAACTGGTGAATATGTGGAGTTAATTGGTGAATATGTGGGGTCAGCTCAACTACAAATTGGAAAATTACCATTTTGTGTCATGGAGAGGATAATATTGGATTATTTAATTGACTAATGGATAACTATGTAGATGAAGTTTCCATTTGGAGATCGAGTTGATTGAAGAATGAAGATGAAGTTTCTAAATGGAAACTGAGTTAACTGATCGGTGAAGATTAAATTGACTAATGGATTGATAATGAAAATTATTTGGAAGTGGATAATTAGTTCACATTTAATTAAATAATTAAAATATTATTTAATTAAATGTATATTGAAAATTATTAAATGAATATTAATAATGACGTGATAAATGGATGATTGGTTAATGATTAATAAATGGTAAATTAATGATGATTAATAAATGATGAATACGATGAATAACTAATACTATGACAAATGAATGTAATTAATGATTAAGAAACAACATGACAATGATTAGGGTTTGGTGAAAAATTTTAGTGTCTATGACAATCAAATTTACTAATCGACTCAATTGATAACTTTTGTCAAAAACCCATAAAATACTATCAAATCACCTATAACAATCCAAATATACCTAAAACATTCATAGAAGTCATGTAACAATCTCCAAATCCTGTAACCACCTCCCAATGCTTATAACCACCTCCAAATATACTATAACACAATAAAACACTTGCACTAGTCCTAAAGGATGATTGGAGCAACTCATAGATAGCTTTAACAACCAACAACATTCCAAATATATATGTCTTCTTTTCAATCAAACCAGAACAAAAGTCATTTTTTTAATCAATTTTTGGGTTTCCTACATCAATATAGGAATAGTTGCTAAAGTTGGAATTTGTGTATAAAAACGGATGTAAACATTTGATCTGTTAACATCACCAGCTTAAAAATACGTTTGGTTTCCATGTTCCAAATTCAATGTGTTGATTTTTAACAGTCAAATAGTCATGTTTTATGCCATTTTAGATGGCTTGAAGCAGAAAAAGACGCTGATAAGATCAGGTTTCTTATTCTTTACTGTAAAATCCTCGACTCTCCAACAACTTCACACAAATGCTCAAACCATATGTGAAAATGTGAGAGCATTCTGCAAGCAGGGCCAATTGGCAGAGGCACTCCATGTTTTACATAATGAAATGGACAAGAGAGCCATTCGGCCAGACTCTTATACCTATTCTTCTCTCTTACAGGCCTCGTTGAGAATGAAATCTGTAACACAAGCAAAATTTGTCCATGCTCATTTGATTTTAACAGGAATTCGGATTGATTTGTACTTAGGAAACCAAATTGTGACTACTTACGCAAAGTGTGGAAGATTGGCTGATGCGCATAGAGTTTTAACCCAGTTGCCTTTAGTTGATGAAGTCTCATTCACTGTTATGGTTTCAGCTTATACAAAGCAAGGGAATGCATTGGAGGCCTTGAAAGTGTTTTGTGAAATGCAGAGAGTAGGAATTAAGCCTGATTCATTTACTTTAAGTGCCGTTCTTTCGGCTTGCACTAAGATGGCATCTTTGCAACTGGGTAGGGAAGTCCATGAAAGCATAATTAGAAATGGGTATCAATATGATGTCGTTGTGGCGAGTGGGATTGTGGATATGTATGTAAAAATTGGGAGTATAGAGGATGCACGCAAATTGTTTGATAAAATGCCTGAGAGAGATGTTGTGTCTTGGACTTCGATGATTGCTGGTTATGCACAGGAAGGGGCTGTTGATAAAGCGTCGAAGCTATTTGAGAAAATGCCTGAAAAGAATGTGGTCTCGTGGACTGCTATTGTCGTGGCATATGCGAGAGGTCGGCATATTGATGAGGCTCGTGAACTGTTTGAAAGAATGCCTGAAAGGAATGTGGTTTCTTGGAATGCTATGATTTCGGGATATGCTCAGAATGGTCGAGTAGGAATGGCCTTGGATCTGTTTTGGAAGATGCCCGAGAGAAATGTGGTATCTTGGAATGCAATGATCGCAGGATATGAACAGAATGGACGTTTTGACGAAGCTGTAGAACTTTTTAAGCAAATGGTATGTAGAGGGGTAAAATCCGATCCTGATACGTTTTCTAGTGTGATACCAGCTTGTGCCCAGTTAGCTTCTCTGCAACAGGGGAAGGAGATCCATGAAGACGTAATTCGAAGCGGATTTCAGTTAGATGCCTTTGTCGGCAGTGCTCTTGTAGACATGTATGCTAAAAGTGGGAGCATACAAGATGCCCGCAAAATGTTTGATAAAATGCCAAGGCAAAATATGGTTTCATGGACAGCCATGATTGTAGGGTATGCCATGCATGGGAGCAATGAGGAAGCCCTCCATCTTTTTGAACAGATGCAGGGTTCTGGTACAAAGCCTAACTGTGTAACATTCGTTGGGGTTCTATCTGCTTGTTGTCATGCCGGCCTAGTGGATAATGGGTGGCAATACTTTAACAGCATGAGTAAGGATTATGGCATAGAGCCTAAGTTGGAGCACTATTGTTGTATGGTTGACCTACTTGGCCGTGCTGGGCATCTTGATGAGGCAAAACACTTTATCCACGAAATGCCATTAAAACCAAATGCTAGTGTATGGATAACTTTGCTTGGTGCTTGTAGAGTCCACAACAATATAAAGCTAGCAGAATATGTGGCCCAAAAACTTACTGATTTGAACCCTATGAATTCTACACATTATGTGCTTTTGTCCAATATTTATGCAGCAGTTGGCAGGTGGGATGACATGGAAAGAGTGAGAAACTTGATGAAAGACAAAGGAGTTAAAAAAGTTCCAGGATGCAGCTGGATTGAGGTTAAAGACAAGTTGTTTCCATTCTTTGTAGGACATACCTCGTACTCTCAACCAGAAGAAATTTACGCAAATTCAGACTGTGTATCTGGCCAGATTAAGGAGGCATGGTATGCGCCTAACATGGATTTCGTTCTGCAAGAAGGAACAGATTCTATGCTACAATGGTGAGAAGCTGGCTATTGAATTTGAGATCGTCAAATTAAGCCTTGGGCCACCGCTTCAAGTTTTCAACATTAATTGAGGATGTGTTAACCATAACACAGCAACCGAGTTCATTTCAAAGGTTATGGCACAAGACAACAGTATGAGTTATGTTGATAGTTTATACATTTCAAGTGTGGAAAGTTTTCTTGCGGGGATTATTGGTGATGCTAAGTACAGAAACGCTACAAGTGTAAGACTAAATAAAAAACAAGTATGTATACATTTATACTATTGACCTCATGCTGGTATAGGCACTATATATCACATGTTTCTGGAAATGCAGTGCCTCTGTTTCTATTTGTATTACTTTTTAATGCAGAATTCTTTTACCGATCGCATAAAATTCAGCTGCGAGGGCAGAAAGCATGACAATTTTGGCAGGGTCATCTAAGTAACTAACTAAAAGCATAATGCGTATAGACACACAAACAAGGACAGACATCTTAATGACTTTCTATTTTTTGTCATTGCATTCTAACTCGATACAATTGCTTGAAGGGAATATAAGGACACGATGAAACATCTTGAGCATGGATGGCTGAGCACTCTAATTTGATATATCAGGTAATTTTACCGTTTAAGATTGGTTACCATTCTGAAATTCTAACCTCTTCACCTATTTTTCCACAAAAAGTCATGCTAAGTTTGCATGCTATAAGAAACTACTATCATTACCAAGTTTTATACAGCTAATACCAAATGATGACATTAAGCCACTGAGATTGCAAGTTTAGGTGGTCAGAACAAGTTTGTATTATACAAATGTAATAACCTGTACAATGCTTGTGAATGAGTTAGATTTGTGAATAATTTTGCTACTGCTTCTCTATGAATACATTATGAAAGGTGCATTCTTGGGAGTCTGCTAACTTTGTGATACAACTGATTTTGACAGATTACTGCATTATGAAATGGAGGCGTACGACTTTCTGACTGATTCTCTATAGCAATCGCTACCAAAAAAAGTTGGAGATTGTAACATACCAGTAAGAATTCCTAGTCTATGCAACTGGAAGAGCCCCACTAATGCTATAAAACGCTAAAATGGTCAAAACATTGCAAACTTTAATCCATAAATACATTTGATAATATCTTGGAAAGGAAAAAGAAAAAAGTTTTGGATGGAATTTGACCACCGCAGATTCTTAGGCCAGCTTCGCATTCTTAATCTAGGTTGAAAGCCAAGTTATTCATCTCAAGACTTGTGCCCTAGGATCTGCTTAGAGGGTAATTCATATTCTCATTTAAGAGACGAACAATTTATGATTGAAAATATCTCAGTTGGATCATGTCCATTCTGCTTGAGTTTACCATTTCTGCTTTTTGATGTATCCAGTGTTTATTGAGTCAGAGACGAGCTTTATGCTCCTTTGGTAGCTTGCAGTAAGATGTGAATTGATCATGCTTTTAACATAGAACAATACATTGGGCAAATTGTTTAAATGTAACTCTGTGTTGAATTTGACATCAGAGGCAATAAAAAAACAATTTATGTCAAGGAACATTAATTTATAGTAAAAGCTAACCAACTTTCATTCTTTAAGGTCACAGTGAGTATATTGCTTTGTGGTCTTGCACACATTATGTATCTGAATCACACTCACTTTGTGTTTAAGTTATCAAGACCGCATAAGTGGCCCAGAACATTTTGAGAAACTTTCTATGGTTTGTGGTCCATGACAAGCTCATTTTTCACTTGAGTGAGAGGTGGCCATGCAGGTATTCTTGGATGCATCCTATGTAAGCTCTTGCCTTCTCAGAGAGCTTTTCGTGATCAGCCCTTCTCTTAAAGACCCCTATTGTGATGGCCCTCTTTAATCTGTCAGCCCGTCGCAATACACTAAAATGTGACATATTTTCAGCACTAGGCTGACTACCGTTTGAATACATACAATCATTTCAATCCAGGCATTCTATGAGAATCAATATATAAATCTAACTTAATTGATTACCTCTAAAACCTTATTAACCATTGCACATTTTTCTTGTTACTATCTAGTTCACTGTGCTATGTCTTCTTCTTCTTCAGAATTTGAGCCTTTGTGGTTGTCATGAGTTTAGGAATTCAAAATTAAGCAAAACCAATGTAAAGTGTTTACGATGAGTTGCACCCGATTGGTCAAACTTTGAAGTAGAAAATCATCACATGATATTGAAATTGCAGCTAAAATGTTGCATGTATCTATATGAGCTCCATATGTTGCAGTTTTGGTTACTCCAATGCAGGAGCATCCGGGTCCATAAGGAATCATGTGTTGACCAAAAGATTTTCAAGTTAGGTTTTGTTTTGTTTCTATTGGTTTTTGGTAGTCTTCGTTTGGAAGAATTTTTGGCCAAATTGACAAATCATCTTGTAGAGGAGCTTAATGGGTCTTTGCAATTTTAACTTGGTGAAAATTGGGCAAAAATTGACCAAGTTATGAGAAATCAGAGGTTTTGGCCTACTTAGGAATAAAGTCAAAGGTTTGGGTAGTTCTAGTAATCCTAGGAACCACCAACTAGTTCTTGTTCCTACCGAAACCCCCGACAGTTATTGTTCTGATTCTTCAAAAAAGCTTCGACACGTGGATCAAAGGTCTAGTTGGTTTTAGGAACCCCAGGAACTGCCCACCAAATCTAGTTCCTACCAGAACCTCCAATGGTTCTTGTTCCCTCTAATAATGTTGATGTAGTTAAACACTTAGAATTTTCATAGAGTTCCTAATGACCTTGGAACCTTCGACAAGGTGAGAATCTCGTGGTTTCTAATGGGGTAGGAACTCTTGACGAAATGAAAGAAAGTGAAAGAAAAGTTCTTGAAAGCTTGAAGTGGAATGGCTCCCATTTGGGTGGAACCTTTGACAAAATAATGCTTGCTTAGTTCTCATATGGATAGGAATTTCTAAGTAAGGGAATGACACCTAATTACCATCGGGGTGAGAACCCTTGACATATGAAAGAAAAGTTCCTAGGGTTGTCTACAACTCCAACAAAGGCCTGCTTTATGAAGAAGCTGAAACTTCACTACTTCGTAGAACTTTGAAATCCTCTAATGAGTTCCACTTCCATCATCAAGGCCTGATAAAATTTTGCAAATGGTTTGTAAAGGAATGTGGAGTCGACCAAAAGGAACTAGTTCCTAGAAGAACAAGAAATTATGGATGAAGTTCGTATTAGTGGCAAAGGGTATAAGGCCTAAAATTCATTCAACTATTCTTGAAGGTGGACACATGTCCAACTTAGTTGAAATACCTATGTGATTTAGTTATGTGACGAATGCAATGGTTCAACTACTAGAGAAAATAGTATAAATGGTAGGAAAGCAATGCATTGGGGGTTCGTTGTTTTTATTTTTGGGGGAAACTAGTTTGGAAATGAGATGATCTAGAGTTTGTTGAATTGAATTTGAATAATTTAGGAGATTGAGGCATATTGATTGGGAGAAAATTTGTTTTAGAAGACCATTGTTTTGTATTTTATTGTATTCCTAAACAAATTAGTGAAAAATATGAATATAGTTTTGAATTTTATTGTTTTATGTGAAGATATTTCCTATTGTGGGGGATGATTAGGTTGTTTGATAAGGCTTCCTCATTATGACTACATCACATGGTATCAAAGCAAGGTTGCTCACTAGGAGGAGTTGTAGAGGAATAGAGAGTGAAGTGGTGAAATTGCCTCAAAGGATCAAGGGGTTTATTGTAGTTGTAAAGAGGATTCTTGCAATTGTATAGGGTTGATGGGGATGTTGAAATTTGTGAAGGTAAATTTTATTTCCACATGTGGATAGAAAGACAAATAGTATTTTGAGTTGTGAGATATTGAGAAAATGCCTCTGAGAAGGAGAAATCTCATAATAAAAGAAATGTTTGAATAACTTCGTGTTGATATGAGAAACACATTAAGGAATTTAGTTATAGGTTTGAGAAGAAATCAAGACAATGCAGAAGACCACACAAGTGGTGAAGAAAGTGAAGTTGATGAACGCGATAGAGAAAATAAACAATCGACAAATGAAGGAGAACATTTCTTGAAAGCTCTTGCCAAAAGTAGTAAGGGTTATCAAATGGATGTTCCAATTTTTTCTAGAACATTAAAACCTAAAGACTTGATAGATTGGATAGGTGAGTTGGAAGAATATTTTGATTTGGAAGAAATCTATGATCCACAAAGGGTAAGGTTGGCACAAACAAAACTTAATGGACATGCCCTTTAGTGGAGAGAGTTACAAAGAGAAAGAGTAGCCAATAGTGGGAGGAGGATAACCTGATGGACACAAATGGTTGCCAAATTAAAGGCCAAATTTATTCTTGGGGATTATGAATTGGAGTTCATAAAACTTAAGAATTTGAAATAGGAGGACATGAGTGTCAAAGACTATATCAAGGAGTTTTATAAAATGATAATTAGATCGGGACAACATCAAATGTATAAGGAGAAGGTAGCTAGACATATAAATGGGTTATGATTTAATATTTAAGATGAGATGAGTATGTTGAAGATTTATATGATTGAAGAGGCTTGTCAGTATGCCTTAAAGGCAAAAGAAAAGATAGAAAGAAGGTAGCATCACAATTCAAGAGGAAGAGGAAGATTCCCAACGAGGAGAGGACAAGAAAGTACTAAAGGGAAACATGCCTATGAAGAATAAGCAGGCCCTAAGTGGAATAAGGAATCAAGTCAAGGAACAAGACGAAGCAAATATTCTACAGGAGGACGTGGTAGCAACAACAAGAGGTTTTTA
>VDFB02075372.1:0-94570 GCA_007258455.2 Sequoia sempervirens
TCATTTGTACTAATATACTCCAACTAAATCACTTTCCTTTTGTAGAAACCCCAATTCTCACTGTTTCTGAAACTGCTTGTTTTTGAGTGTTTTGGTTTTTTTTTTGTGTTTTTTTTTTGCAATAACAGAAGAAATGCGATTTTGAAAGAAATTGCTTCAAAAATCTAAACTAAATTCTATGAGCTGAAAACTGACAGAATTGAATCTCCAAATCGATAGCCAATAGTTTTATTACACTTTCACGGTGTTTACAAAATTCAAACCCTAACATGCAAATTAAAAGGCAAAGCTGATCACATTAATTAAAAACCTGATTTGCTGATTACAGGCGCTCTAGAATGAAGTAGATTTTGTACGGCCATCATAAATAATAACTTTTCCCTCCGCCAGATGCTTGCAAAAGGATCCAGAGGTGTAGGCGCCCAAAAAGGTGAAGTCAAAAAGCAAAAGAATAAGGTGATTTGCCCAAGACTGAAAAGTACGGCCTGTACTTGAGGGTACGGCCCAGCAGCAAAAAGGTACGGATCTGCAACAGCAATAAAGGAAACCGTACGGCCTTGGAAAGATGCCAGATGTGAAGCCAAATTAGCCGCCCAAGAATATCTCTCTGTCCAATGATTTCCAGATTCAAACTCTGAAGATGTAATCTCTGAATAAGCTCTGTGATAACCTCTGAATGAAGCTACCTCTCTGATAAGCAATAAATCAGTTGATATTTCACAGCCTCTGAACTGCAACACTGAAGATGGCTCGTTCTCGCATGCAAAATAGATAACTGAAACCCTTGGCTCCGTTCTCTGAAGGAAGAATTGTTCAAAGTTGATTTGCATAACATAATCCTCTTTCTTCAAAATGAAAAACCTTATATTCTCAAGAGGGTCGACTTTTCTCAAAAAAACATCATTTAAATAAAGTTCGAATTCTTCTTTTAATTTTTCCAAAGTCTCGAACGCACTTTTAATTATAAAATATAATTGAAAAGTGGCCCCTTCTTCATGTTGGTCGACCCCTTCCTTTAAGTCACTTAAATTATAATATTTAATTATATTATAACTTTATAATATAATCCTTTAATTAATTAATATTTATTTTAACAAACAAATATTAATATCTCTTTCAAAATAGGTCCAAATGACGAACTGTCTGAAGCCAGATAATAAGTGACTGAATCCGCATACGACCAAATCATACTGCTAAAAATAGCAGGGGTGCTCTGCTGAGTGTCTCCACTTACTAAAAATAGTAAGTCAAGCAAATGATGTCAAAACGACCCGAGCAGAAACTAAGCGGTAGATTCGACAAGCGAAGCCAAGCCAAGCTCAACAAGACCCTCTATCCATCCTATCGTCTCTGAGGGGTACATAATAAACTAATCTTAACCTTTGAGATGTCAGCTGGAAGGACATTGCACCTCACCATATCTCTTACATAATGATAGGGGATCTCAATGTGCTTAGGTCGCCATGAGACATGATTCTGAGAGAGTTTGATGCAGCTACGGTGTCACAATGAATAATTGTAGGATTCAAGGGCTCACCAAAGAGTCCAACAAGCAATTTACGAAGCCAAACTGCTTCTCTTGCTCCCATTGAGGCTGCAATGTATTCAACTTTTGTTGAGCTCTATGCAATTGAAGATTGTTTTCTGCAAATCCAGGAGATCATAGCTGATCCTAAACTGAAGCAACATCCTGATGTGCTTTTCCGATCAGTTATACTTCCAACCCAATCTGAATCAAAGTACCCATGTAGATCTAGTTGATCATTCTTGTATAGAAGACCATATCCAATAGTGCCTTGAAGATATCTCAAAATATGTTTCACAGCCATTAAGTGAATTTCCTTTGGCTCACACATGAACTGGCTGAGAACATTTCCTTTTCTTAAACCTCAGTGCAGTGTTGACCCGGATACATCAAGAGATCCAATCATCTGTCATAAGGTTTGGTCACACCTTGTATTACGCTGCTTTGCTTCTTTCAATTTGTGAAGGTTGGGTTTCCATAGGTGTAGACGGTGGTCTGATCCAACATTCAAATTTATTGAATATCAGTATACTTCCCTTGGTTTGAGCTCATCCCTCACGATTTCTGCCATACTTCAAACCTAGGAGTAGTGAAGAATCTTAAGTCTTTCATTTCAAATTCAGAATTAGATCACTTGCTTCCCTTGAGCAATGGTGATCTTACATTTGTCGATGGGTCATCAACATATAAAATAATTATTAGCATATCACCTTTAATTACCTTGAAGTAGAGATTGGAGTCAACATCATTCTTGGAAAATCCTAATCCCAAAAGATAGCTATCAATTCTTTCATACCAGACCCTGGGAGCCTGTTTAAGTCCATAGAGGGCTTTCTTCGGTCTGCATACATGTGAGTCAGGTTTATGTATCACAAAACCTTCAGGCTGTTCCAAATAGACTTCTTCTTCAATGGTTCCATTCAGGAAGGCAGTTTTCACATCCATTTGATGGATCTTCCAACCTTTAGCTGCTGCAATGGCTAACACTGCTCTTACTGATGTGTAACGGGCAACAGGTGCAAATGTTTCTTCGTAATCAATGCCTTCCTTTTGAGAAAAACCTCTTGCCACAAAACGTGCTTTATGTTTTTATATACTGCCATCAGCAGCATGCTTGATTTTGAAGAGCCATTTGGAAGAGACAATAGATTTCTCTTTTGGTCTAGGCACTACATCCCATACATCATTCTTTAGAATAGACTGATTTTCTTCTGTCATTGCATCATCCTTCCGCCTTGATATTTAGGCTTGCATGGCATTGATGGGTTACGAGTTTGCTGATGTTGTTCATTAGAGCAACATAGCTAGAGAAATGTTTGGGTCTTTTACTCTCCTTGAACGTTCCTTTGGGTGCTGCATGATCCTTTGCTTCTTTGATCATCTTCTTGGCCCAAAGTGGTCTCTTTTTGCCGTTGTCATCTGTATTCTCATTTGAAGTAGAAGGAAGTTCATGGCATTTCTCAGGATGCCCTACGAATCTCAAAAGAGCGGGTTCCATTTGAATTACTCTAAGAGAATAAGTTTAAGTCTCTAGAACTTCTTGCCCTCTTTTTTGTGAATGCAATGTCTTCTTCAAGATGACATCTGCTCAATTCAGACAGTTACCCAAAGTATGTGAATCACGAGGCTGTGGGTTTCACTATATC
This sequence comes from Sequoia sempervirens, assembly GCA_007258455.2. NCBI lineage: Eukaryota > Viridiplantae > Streptophyta > Pinopsida > Cupressales > Cupressaceae > Sequoia > Sequoia sempervirens. The sequence goes on from VDFB02075372.1 coordinate 3,172, forward strand.
ATCCCTGCTAGGAAGGTTCAGGTGAATCTCTTCTTATGGGCAGCACACATGAATATAGTAGGACAACCAAAAAATCCTAAAGTGACTAATATCGGGGTTTTATGCAGTGAAAGGCTTCTTGGAGGTTTTGTTGTCAAGATGAGAATGAGGACATCTATTTTGGATGTAGACAGCAGTCCTAGAGGCTTCTGCCCAGAAAGAGGTTTCAATGTTTTGGTCAAGCAACATTGCTTTGGCAGCTTCTACAATGGTTCTATTTTTTCTTTCAGCAACCCCATTTTGTTGAGGGTTGTAAGCCATTGTGAACTCCCTCTTAATTCCAACACTCATGCAAAATTCCTTAAAAATTTCAGAGGTGTATTCTTTCCCATTGTACATCATAAGGTTTTATTTTCTTCAGGAGAAGTTTTACGGCAAGTGCTGAACTCACAGACCTTTGAGGTTTCTATTGACTCTTTACACTTGAAATAGATCGGTTTTTCCTAGAGAAGTCATCTATAAATATGACATAGTATAGAAATCCTGCTTTAGAAGGTACAGACATGGGTCCACATAAGTCGGAGTGAACCAGATCTAACACATTTAGGGTTTTGCTCAAACTAATGGGAAAAGATCCCATTGTATTCTTTCCTAAGGCACAACCTTTACAATTTCCTTCATGAGATGGATTTAACTTAGGTAAGCCTGTTACAAGTTTTTCTATAGAAGGTAGGGCACGGAAATGAAGGTGTCCTAATCTTCTATGCCAAATCTCAGTTGACTCAAAGATGTCAAGGGTAAGGGCTTGTTTAACTTCAGTGCAAAGTTTGTAAAGGTATCCTTGTCTTATACCTATGATTTGGGCTTTCTTGATAGTTGAGTTTTTAGGCCATGCTAGAACTTTTCCATCCATATATGTAACCCTATATCCATTGTCTTCAAGGGCAGAGATGGATATTAGATTCCTCTTTATTCCAGCTACAAATAAGACTCCAGTGAGTTGAAGGGAGAGACCAGATTTCAATGTGATGGAACAAGTTCCAACCCCTTTTACTTGATGTGTAGAGTCATCCCCAATTGTGACATCTTCATCAGACTCTTCAGTCATAGTGTCTAAGTGTTCTCTAAACCCTGTGATGTGCCTCAAAGAACCACTATCAATCACCCAGTTGTTGATATTGTTAGATACTTGATTAGATAATGCTGAATAGAACACAAAGTTCTTAGATTCATGATCTGAATTTGTCTTTCCTACTTTGGCAAAAGATGCTCGTTGCTTTGATCTATCAGGGCACTTGATTGCATAGTGGCCATATTGATCACATCTAAAGCATTGCACTTGAGAGATGTCTTTCCTTTTAGAAGATCCTTTTCCATTGGAATTTCTCTTTCTTTTAAAAGATCCTTTCTTGTAGGGGTTTTTCTTATTCCTTTTATTAGATGATGTGTTGAGTACATGAATGTCTTCATCTATGTTTTTCTGTTTGTTTTCTTTTGAGGAGAGTCTTGTTTCTTCTTGAAGGCAGTCAGTTCTTAGCCTGTCAAACTTAGGGAGTATAGATCTTGCACTCATTCCTTGAACAATTGACTCCCATGAGTTTGGTAGGCCTCCTAGTGCAATTAGAGTTAACTCTTTGCTATCAATCTGATATCCAATTGTGGATAATTGATCCCTTAGTTCAATAATCCTCATAAAGTATGCATTAATGGACTCTCCTTTGTTTATTTGAGCATTGTTGATTTTCCTTTTTAATGCCAGAGTCCTGCAGGTGTTGTTGATCTCATAAGTACTCTCAAGAGATTTGTACATATGGTATGCAGTTTCATGTTTTGCTAGGATGGGCACTATATGATCCCTAACTACATCTACTAGGATTTTCATGGCCTTTTCATTGTTTTCTATCCATTGAGTTTTCTCAGGTTCAAACTTTGTTTCCTTCATATTTTCTCTCACAAGTGAATCTAGCTTATTGTTTTCTAAATTTCCATGATGTGAAATTGTCTGCTCCTGCAAGACGATCTTCAAATCTGATCATACTTGACATTATGAAGAATGTGAAGTGAATTAGATTCTAGAAAAATTACGAATTTTCTTGAGCAATTTGATATTTAGATTTGATTTGGATTCACACAACGTGGCTCTGATACCATGTAAATGTAATCAAATCTTCTATCAAAATGAGAGACTAAGGGTTCTAAAGAGATTCTAAGTTTCCAAAATTCTACTAAAATTCTAAGACAGATTTTCGATTTCCAGATTTATACTAAATGTGCTGATTGCAGAACATTAATGATTTCGATGTCTGCATATTAAGATTGGAATCATCTTTTGTATGTAAGGAGACCCGCCTCCAAGGGATGCGTCTCTTGAGAGGACGTGTCTCCACACGTGGAGACACATCTGCTCAAGGGACGTGTCCCTTTGGGTGCGGGTTCCTCTCACAACCGATGATCATTCGGTTTAAACAAACTTAGCGTATAAACACACCCTTACACATGGCGGATGTATTACAAGAATCTCGAATTTTAATCAATGCGAATTCTGAACATCATTTAGATAACTTTGATTTTATACATGCTTTATAAAATTCGATTATTTACTTATTTCCAGAAATATTAAACATGAAGAGTATTTGATCTTATATAAACGATGATGATGCTTATAGCAATCATCGTTTATATCTGACCTAAGCTACCATTCATTAACACTAACAGTCCAAATTACTTTGGTGCTTGCTAGTTGCTAGAACACCTGCTCTGGTTAAATTAAAATTCTAATTATACATTATGATTATAAATGCTTTATTAACAAGGCTCATAAGAAATCCCCATCTTGTAAGGTGCTTTGCCTTCAAGGCATTGGTAGAGAAGTATGTTTTTTAGTTTTATTCTACCATAATCCTTCTTCACTAAGTCTATCCGTTGTTTGATTTAGTTTTATTCTACCACAATCCTTCTTCACTAAGTCTATCCGTTGTTTGATTTAAGTATCCAGTGATTTGTTTCTAACACAGGGATTTTCATTTGAGTGTCTAGTACACTATGGATATCCAATATTGCCCTCCTTTTTTGGTTGAGCATTATTAGTAAAGTTTTGTTAGGTGTTTTCATACCTAATTTGGTGTCATGTCCCCCGAAATTGCAACACTAAGATATAAAGTATCAAAAAATAAAATGAATAACAAAACACAAATTAACATTATAAAAAGAAAAAGAAAAAGAGAGAAATATTGATAATTACAATTATCCTAAGATAATATTGTAATTATAAAAAAATATATAAAAAATTAGATAATACACAATAAAGATTTAAAATCATTATAATAGATAAATACTAAGCATATATACTATAAATAAATAATAGATATTTTTGGAAGACTAACATAGTATAAATAGTATAATTATCAAATATAAATAAACAACAAATATAAGGAGGCAACAATCACTATTGGGCATTTGTTGATAAAAAAGAAATAAATAACAAATGAAGGAAAGAACAAGCCGACTATTATCTTAAGCATTGTAACGCAGACCCGGAAGGACACACCCCAAGCTGGCCATAAAAGAGGAGTCTATGCAAGGCAAAAAGGGGAGATAGGAGAAGAAGGAAAATTATAAAGGATTTGGAGAATACTAGAGAAAATAGTGGCTGACAGTAGCAGGATGGGATAAACATCGAATATGGGATTTTCATATCTCAGCTTTGCATTGTCAGGACCATCAGAAGACGTCCAAACATTGTAGAGAGCAATGATATTTGACAAGTGCTCAGGGAGGATTATTAACGGGCCATATTCCATTCTCGGGTGTACACTGACGGATGTATATCTACATATTCCATCCTTGGCGCATAATCATTGTCGGATTTTCTTATGTTGGCAGGCTTTAATATATTCGTTCTTGGCTATCATGAGTCTACAGCCAACGCAACCAATCAGGGAGTTGGTTGGTGTTTTCAATTGTGAGAATTATATTAGTCTAAGTAAATGACTATCAACAGTAATAAAACCAAGGACACTTTTCTTGTCAAAGATAATTAGAAGAGCCCTAATGAATTGAAGAATCGAATTATTAAAAAAAGGAAACATCTTCAAATGTTAAATGGAAGAAAACATCATCGGACGCAGACATAAGGGCATACACGGAAGAGAGGAGAAAACCAGATTACGGGAAACACGGGTTGAAGGCCAGTGTGGGGCGCCAATTAACAAGTAAGTAGTCTTACTGTTGGTTACTCACTGAAAGCATATAAAACCCATACATAATGTTGAACAGTAGGTTCTTGAATGATTAACGCACCCAAATCGTTGGTAATGTATAAATTTAGTCAACTACAGAATGATAAGTGGATACATATTAACTGATTCATGAAAATATGTCAATGCATTATGCTCATCGATACAGTAAAGTTAAACAAATTACTAATTCCTCTTCTAAGGTTAGTGGGTATCATTTGTGTTATTTATCAATATCACAATAATATCGCTTTCAAAAATTATTACCTTCCAAGTAAATTATCATTGTTGGCTGAGTAGAGCTAGTAATCTCTTTCGTTGACGCTCACCGAGGAGAGGATGGTTGTGGGAGGGAAAGGTTGGTAAGTTTGATCCCATGTTGGATGTCCCAAGATGGTAATGAATCCTGAGGGAGTCTACTTTGAGATTGGTCACGCGCCCTCGGCATTGTAAGGCGTCCCTCCTCCAATGGGGTCTAGGGAAGAGAGATAAAGGCAAGGATCTATCCCAGCTGAGCGTGATAAGTTACGATGAACTATGATAAGTATGAACCCATGCAATCTGTATCCTGTGTGTATGATGATTTAATGCACTCATCTCATATGTGGATTTAGAAAGAACTTATGCACTAGTTGATAATAATGCATTTCAATTATCTTATCCCATCAATCCTTCATTGATCTTATCAAACAATCTTTAATATTGAAAATTTAATTTGTGCATTTTATGTCTCTAATAAGGGGACATTACATTTGGTTTTCAACTATTACACAGAAAAACAAAGAGAACTTCCTTTCTTAAGTAAATTTATACAATGCATATGACCTGAATTTTACTGAATATCTTTGTTCCACGGGGAGGGGTTGGTTCCAACTAGGGAACACATTGTTAGAATATGTGAAATACAACTTGTAGGGTTCCATTAAGCTAATAATTCTTGTGGTGCATCTTTGAGTTATGTTAATCTTATTTCATTCTTGTGTATGGAGTTGACATGGGCTATTGAGCCTACTTGTGTTAATAGGCCTAAATGTGTAAGTTATGTTTTATTATTTTATTGGGGTTATTGCCTTAATTGTCTTGGCCTATCCATATGACTGGTGTATAAATAGAGGCAGTGCTTTTCGCTGTTTCATTCAATTCATTTAGATTTTCTTTTCATAAATCACAAAGTTGATTCTTCTTTTTGATGTCTTTTGACACCTCTACTTATATATATTCATTCTCTTTGCTTGTGGAGTTCATATTTTTATTTCATATGACGCTATTTGTATAATCTGACATGATATAATAGTTTAGAACTCAAAAATCTCTTTACTTGCCCATGAGCCCTTGTAGCCAAGTAACAACTTTTCTCTCTCCCTCACAAAATTTATCTAGATGTAGATCTCACATGATTTCAAGTTGAGAAGCTTTAGAATGCTCATGCTCAAGTTGTTAGACGCCGGAAAGGAAAACAAGTGGGCTGTTATCCAAGATTGCAGGGTTGTTATTTGTGATTCTCCATGTAACAACTCAATCCCATCTTTTGTTATTAACTACCAATTTTCTGCTGAATATATCTAACTTGTTTTCATTCAAGAGTTTCCAAATTGTTTTCAATTGAATCAATTTAAATTTTCAACTAACTTTTAAGTTTCCAGTTTCAGCTGAATTGAAACAACTAACTGTTTCACCAACCGTTCCACAAAAGATCAATAACTTAATATTCTAACAATGTGTTTCCTTTTAAACAAAATAGCAACTTAATATTCAATAACTAATTTCCAGAAATTTCCATCTCAGCTGAGTGGGACATTTAACTATCTAACTGTACAATTGCAGATTCTTACAATGAAAATTTAACATAAAAGAATAACATTCATTGCTTAATTGAAAGTAAACTTTAACTGACAAATGCATATACCTGGAATTAAAATTTGACATCACCATCATGCTGATTTGCTTGAACAACTTTATCATTGAGAGAAAGAGAAACATCATCAAGGGCTTTTCCGCCCACCCAAGACCTACTGGTCCCTCGAGTTTCTTCGACTGAAGAACCTGACCCTTCATGAGGATAATCAACATGATCAAATTATCATCATGCCTTTGAGCCTGGTGTCAAGGACCTATACCTCGTGATCGACCTTACTAAGGGTACCTCCCAACTAGAAAGGTCACTCTGATCAGTGGTATATCTGGTACTTGATAGCTAATAGATGCTGAATCTAGCATTGTACCTTGGTCAAGGATTTTAATATTATTGGCACTCTTGTGTCGATATTTTTGGCACTCCTGTGCCGTCAGCGCTCTCACCCTTGCTCGACATGATAATACTTAGATCAAGGTTAAATTTTACATTAGCAAGTTTGTTTGTCAATTCCTTTTAGTTTGGGGTTATATCTTAACCATCAAGTGAATGCATTTGAAAATGCAAGGATTTCAAGATCTCAATAATTATACTTTATATATATTCAGAAGAACTCCGAACAACAGGAAGAATGAAAACTAGGTCAAGATTCAGATTGCTGATTAGATTGAGATTGACTGGAAAACTTAAATCGTTTTCCCTAGATTCCCATTATTTGAAAGTTGTTTCAGATTATAAACCCAACAAATCTTCCAAATACTAAATCAAGATTTGATCATAGCACGGAAAAGAAGAAGAGAACCATAACCATTTCAAGTTCCTCAAACAGAGGATCAAGGTGTTCAATTTAGGTCCACAAATCGACAGAGGAAGACATAATTATAATTGATTGTATGAATGACTTCAGGGTTGGCATTGCTCCAGACCCAACGAGGAATGAGAATTGAACACAAGAGTCTTTGTATCAATTCGACTTTACCAACAAGAGAAAACAGTTCGATATACATTACTCAAGCAACTACCATTCTTTTATGTAAGATATTCGGTAGAAAGAAATGCATTACGAATTAATATCATACTCAAAGATAGAAACGAATACAAGCTGCTAATACTAACCAGGTCCGATGCAACACCCAGAATACTCTAAATTAAATCATCATTACCGAACTTAGTGGAGGACTTTATTCGTTACTTGCCTAAGAAATGAATTCGAAACTTGATAACAAAGCTCTTCTCTCCGCAACTCAACAAGCTAATAGAATCCCAACGCTCTCAGATGAGGAAGATAACCAAAGACGGAGAACAAAAATTCGTCACCACTATTCTGATTGGAAGATGTGCAAGGTAGACTCCCAACTCAAGCAACTCAACAGAACTTCGCCATAAGAATTAAATCTCAAGGTCGTCGACCTCAAAGAAGAAGACAGGATAAAATGAATAAGCTTGAACAATACCGACGATTACAGAGAGATATTCCAAACGTGAGCACAGTGTGAATGACAAACTTGAGAGGGAACTAAATCGAAAAGGCCACAAAGGACTCGAAGGAATCCACAGAAAATTGCACGATTGACAGAGAAAAAGAATGAGAGATGCGGAGATTGGAAAGAAAAATGAATGAAAGTCTATTTTTCCATCCAAAAACTCGAACTCCCCCGACCGTTCAAGAAACCTTTCCTCTGCCCATTCTTGGGCGTTTATCCAATGCGGGTGGTGAGCTGCCAGAAGTCCCGCCACAAGGCCTGACGCCAACTCTGCCATTTTAATTTGAATAAAAGAAATATTCGATGCCAAGATTAATATTTTCAAAAGTTAATTTGATAAGCAATATCGATTTGCTCCTCTCCCAAGCTATTAATGTTTAATTATATCATTTATTAATGAATTGCAATCTCTTTTAAAAGTATAAAAGATTTATATATATATAAATTGGCTTATAGAATAAATAATTATATTGAATTGTTTTTGGCCAAGTTATGACTTCGATACTTGTTATACATTGACTTGAGGTAGACGATAAAATAGATCCATTGTTAACCATGTCCTCTCCCTGATGATATTTCCCTTTCTCTTGTGGCATCGGCAATCCTGCATCCACTGACAAGGATTATGGTTAGATCGTTTTCAACGTTTATGTATATATCTATATATATTTAAATATAATCTCGTGATCACATTCATTTCCACATGAACAAGAAATTCACTTGCATATAAAAAGATCATTTACATTATAGTTACGATAAATAAAACAACTATTTTATTCTCAATTTCACATTCACATGAAAGCAGTTACTTACAACTAACATAATGACCATAATTCCATTGTCATTAACATGTTTAAGTTAGAGGAGATGTAACATACTCTTCCCCTGAAGAATCATCGTCCTCGATGATTATTTAATTATAAATCCAAGTCTAAAATCAAAAGTATATATATAGAGTCTTAATTGTTTTGAAACAAATATGGAAGATGCTTGGTGTAATACATTTCACATCGCCCCATTACAAATGGGGACCCCCTGTTTTCGCTTTTTGCCTCGGTGTTGCAACTGCATATCGCTTGTCTTTTTACAATGAGGTCATCATTTTGAGGGTTCCAAGTCAGTCAGTCTGCCAAGAGTCATATGAGCCAAGTCAAGAATCCATGCTTGAATCAGCGCGTAAACGTCACCATCGTGCTTAGAAGGCCTGGGAGACGAAGATCGACTGTCGTTTCAGTCAAATCCGACACTTCCAAATTTTTAGGGTTTCTCACCCCGGGCCCCCTTTTGGCCACTTTGGGCAGTGCAGGATCCCTATTTTTTTAGGTCTATTTTTGGAAAGTTACTATTTTGGAAAATTCTATTTTGGAAAGTTTCTGTTTTAGAAGTGTCAGGAGTTACAGCGCACTTTCAGTTCAAAACTCAATAGATCTCTAAGAAAATCGAAATGAAAATTTTGAAAAATTTTCGAAAAATCTGGAAAATTCGTTCAAAAATGGTGAGAAATTCTGGAAAATTACAGAGAAATCTGGTAAAGAGCACTAAAATGGTTGAAAATCTGGAAAACCAGTCAAAAAACCAGTCAAGATCGACCAGATCTGAAAGTGAAACCATGGAAAATCAGCTCTCAAATCATGAAATTCATTTGAAATCTGTTCAAGCCTGAAATCTGCCATGGGAAATGAAGGAAAGATGAAATTGTGAAAATCTGGAGGTCATAAAGCTCGCCCAGCAGCAATGGAAAACATCCTTGCATCTTAGAAAGTCCGCCCTTGCATCTTGAGGCACATCCAAAAGACCTTCAAAGTCCGCCATAGCTAAGGATGAACATCCTTAGACTCTTCAAAGTCCGCCATCCTTATCCTATGACCCTTGGAAGTCCGCCTTGGCTTGAAAGGAAGTGGCAAAAAGCCTTAGAAGTCCATAATGTGCTGGAAGATACCTTTGGAAGTCCGCCTTGCATATCCCAGCCCCCTTCAAAGTCCGCCATGCACTTGAGGAGATGATGCAAAGACCATCCAAAGTCCGCCTTGCACATGCCAAGAGGTTGGAAAGTCCGCCTAGGCACATGAGAAGCAAAAAAAATCAAAAATTTCACTAAGTCTTGGTGCCTAACAATGAAAATTTCGAAATTTTGCCTAAGTGTAAAAGCCTAAAAAGATGGAAAATTGAAATTTCTGCCAAACACTATGACATTTCCAAGGGACAAAGTATTAAGGCAAATGCTAAGAGCTTTAAAAGTCCGCCATTCACAAGAAAGGAGGTGCCAAAAGCTGGTGAAGTCCGCCCAGCACTAAAGGTGCATATCCCAAGATCATCTAAAGTCCGCCATGCTGGTGGAAGATGCCATCCAAAGTCCGCCTAGACATGTAAAGGAGAGGAAAATCAAAATTTTACTAAGTGTTGGCGCCCAGCTAAGGAGAGTTTTGAAATTTGCTAAGTATGAAAGGTGGAAAATCCTTTCCAAAGGGATAAAATGATGAACAAATGCTAAAATGTTAAGGGAATTCGCCCTAGAAAAAAAGAGACGTCCAAGATGCTCATCCCAAAGACTTAAGATAAGTCCGTCATGCACTTGGAAGAAGTTGGTAAAATAGCAAAGACATCCATGACGTTCGTCCAAGATGTCAAGGAAGTCCGCCCAAGATGATAAGATAGGATTTTAGTAGTGTCAAAATGCAAATCAAAGAAGAGGATCGAATATTTGCCTAGTAAAAGCTAAGGATGAGAAATGAGAGCGTTGGCTGAACATCCCCGGACACTGGGAGATTCAATACAGATTGAGAGGCCATGCTAAAGAATATTAGGATATGAAGATATAAATGGAATACTAACTAGGTGAAGGTGAAAAATTAAAATTTGCTGCCTAGAAATAGAATGCGAAGAAATTATCGACTTTAATGAAAATGCAAGGCAGGAGAAAGAAGGATACGTCATGGCGAAGAGAAGAATATAGGGGCGATAAAGTGTATGAAGACATCCAAGTTGAGGATTTTGCCTATAAAAATTCGACTGAGCAAGAGAAAATTTGACTTTGGCAGAAGAAAATAGGCTAAGTGCAAGAGAAAAGTTGGCTATGGCAAAGAAAAACAGGGATCTGGCATAGAATTTGTTGACGGAATGGCTTGAATTTTGGTTTGGCTAGACGAAATTGAGGATAAAATTGGAAAATACACTCTTAGCCCAGAAAAACGAAGAGGAAATCGAAATAGCCATGGGTCGAAGACGAACGGGTTGGAATAAATTAAAATATTTTAATATTTTAATAATTTATTTTCAATGCCTTGGACAAAATCAAATTCGCCAGACAATGTTTTGGAGGAAGATAATTTGTGCCGGCCAAAGATAAAATCCGGAGGGCAAAATTAAATTCACCATGGCTTCAGGAGAGAGAGTGGTAAAAAAATTCAGGAGAGAGAAAATCTGAATCTGTTTATTTTATTTCTTGCAGGTGGGTGACGACGCGAGGCGAATCTTTAAAGAAGAAGCAAAGGCATGGAATGGAGGCAAGTCTGCTTCAAGTCAAATGGAGCGAGGGAAAAAGGATGGGACGGCACAAGAAAGTCTGACTTTTCCGAAGCACGGCATTTCCAAACCTTTACAAAGTCCGACTTTGCTTGGAGAAAGTATGTCCAGACATCCATAAGATCCGCCAAGTACAGTGGCAAAAATGGTGCAAAGTCCGACCTAGACCAAGAAAAGAAATGGCAAAGTGTTGAGAAAGTTTGCCCCAGTGTAAGAGAAAAGATGGCAAGCATGATAAAGTTCGACTTTCTCCCTAGAAATGTTTGTCCAAAGTGGCTTGAAGTCTGACTTAGGCCGAGAGAGAAAACGTCCAAGCTCATATGAAGTCCGCCCAAGGAGAGGACGAGAAAATTGGCTAGAAGAATTCACTAAGTGTTGGACGGAAAACAGGAAGGGTGAAGGGAAAAAAAAAGAGGAAGTGAATAAAATTCTTGTCCAGGGATGGAATTTGTCCTACATAGCACAAGCCAGATTCAGAATTGAAGGCAAATCCGCGGGCAAAGTTCGTTCGAGCATGGTGTTGAATGATCCAGATGATGTTACAAAATGAACCTGAATAAGCGAAATTGGCTTCATCAAAATATATAGAAATTTAATTTCTCCATTAGCTAGCTTCAGCTCTTCTCAAATTCTGGAACAGAAGGTCAGATAAGTTGGAGGAGCAAGCATGAGACGAGTTATCGTGAGAATATTACAAGGCAAGCACGTGGGCAGAAGCATGAGAGACCATCATTGTTGGGGTGGTATCGTCATCTTCAACCAATCAGGTATTCCAAATCAACGTAACCTTTCTATTTCCTTGTTGTGGTTTATATTTGTAGCAAAAGGACAAGTGTCCTCGAATGAAATTTTCTCATTGGTGGTAATAGGGCTAGTGGGTTTTGTTTTTTGTAATCGGCGTTGATTTGAAATCAATCTTGGCCATTAGTTATGATTGGGAGCTAAATTCTGATACTCATTTGTAAAGTGGAACTTGTATATATTGTGATTGAGATTCTTTGATAAAGCTCACAGGCATGATTTTATGAATCTTCTTATTGTTGAATAGTAAGCGAGGTTGCATATTATCTTCCACCATAGATTAGAATTAAAGTTAGGTTAGATAGAATTTGCTTTGAAAAGTTGTTAAATTGAATGAAAGATTGATCGTATCGACTCATTGGTGAAGTGTAGCTCATACTTTCTTCGGATGGATGATTTTTCATCCGATGCGTAAAGTTAGCCTGAGCTCCTAAATGTGGAAGCCTAACTTCAACCTTACCCAAGGTTTGAATATCATTCTCACAACCCCTTTTGATTTTTTTGTTTTAGTATGTTGTGTGAGGCGGTAAATGTGGTTTTATTTGGCTTCATCAGTTGTCCATCTCTGATTTCATGGCTTAAGACTGGATTCCTCTGAACCCTATTCTTTGTTTTTGAGATCCTAAATTGAAGGTCTGGTGGGCTCTCTGAATGGGTTTCTAAATTCTAGCTTGTGAGTTCTTTCTCGTGGGGCCACTTGTTTAACAGCATTTATCATGACCATTGAGCTTATCCACACGTGAGACCTGATAAAAACATGGAATCGCCTCTGGGTGGTTTTCAAGAGGATAAGTGTCTTTGGACATTTTATTTGATGTTCTGGTGAATGATAAACACACATCAGGTATAAAGTTCATCTTAATCTTCAGGTGCTTCTGTTTTCTATTTGTTGTGGCCTCCATGATCTTGATAAGTTTGGTTTGTTTCTGTTTGACATTCACGGATAATGCCTGATCACATCCATACAACCTCCGACATAGAATTCGGCATCTTTTCTGTCCAATGTTTCAAATGGAATCGACTTGATAGCAGAATTATAAAAGTTGTTATAACAAACACCATAAAGATGAATACTCTTCCTGAGTATAGCAATCAATTACTTTTAACACAGATTCACCAAGAGAATTTCACCAAAGGTTAACATTGACCTTCACTTTTCTAGCTGAAAGGTTTTCATCAAGTACCAGTTTCATTTATCTAATGCATCATTAAAATAAACTATTAAGTAAATACAAAAGAAAGATTAGAATTCCCTTTTCAGTTTAACTGTCCTCCAAGACTCGGCATGCCATTGAAAGGAAGAATTTTCCCCCTTCAGTTGCCATCTGAGCTCTGGTGTGTACCCCCACTTGACCAACTCTATTGCATTACTAAGGATACCCTCCTACTAAGTACAACAACTCTGGTTAGCTAAGTGTCTCACCACCCTGCTCGACTTGGGGAGACTAATCACCTGGGCTTACTGGACTACCTGTTCGCCCACATACCATAACACGAGGTTTCCTTCTTTGTAAAATTAAGAACATACTAGGTGCATTTTCTTAAAATTTACTTCCTTATAGGATCCATTAGAGGCCCATCCGGGACATGATAGAGATGAACATTTCATCAAACATTGTGAACAACCAAACTGTTCTTGTACAATAACTTAACTCAATCTCAAAATATAAACAGTTTTTAATTTCAGCATTAAGTCAAAAGGCTGAGCTTGTTTCCACCATTAAACCAAATTTTGAGCAATTGGCCATAAACAATTTTCAAAATTCAGTGGCTAGACCATTTCAAAATTTAAGAAATAAAGCAATGGCATCTCTTGCCAGTATTAAAAGGGATTTTACCAAAATCCAATGGAGTGCCAAGATCTAGAGAAACTCTTATCGTGTACCACGTGACTTAACTATCACTTCCTATGATAGATCCATTGCAAAGATGTTTACAAAAATAACTATCTCTTCCTGTGATAGATTTTTAATTCAAAATAACTACCACTTCCTGTGATAGATTCAATGCAAAAGGTTTACAAGGTTCCCAATGCTAGTTTCAGTTTTCTGAGTTGCACGATGAGCCCTTAGGTTCAGTGTCAACTTGGTAGCTCTGCTACCATATGTGACAACTCAATCCCATCTTCTATTATTAACTACCAATTTTTTGTTGAATATATCTAACTTGTTTTCATTCAAGAGTTTCCAAATCGTTTTCAACTAAATCAATTTAGATTTTCAACTAACTTCTAAGTTTCCAGTTTCAGCTGAATTGAAACAACTAATTGTTTCACCAACCGTTCCACAGAAGATCAATAACTAAACAACTGTCAAACTAGGGTTTCCTTTTAAACAAAATAGCAACTTAATATTCAATAACTAATTTCTAGAAATTTCCATCTCAACTGAGTGGGACATTTAACTATCTAACTGTACAACCGCAGATTCTTACAACGAACATTTAACATAAAAGAATAACATTCATTGCTTAATTGAAAGTAAACTTTAATTGACAAATGCATGTACTTGGAATTACAATTTGACATCACCATCATGCTGATTTGCTTGAACAACTTTATCATTGAGAGAAAGAGAAACATCATTAAGGGCTTTTCCGCCTATCCAAGACCTACTAGTCCCTCGAGTTTCTTCTACTGAAGAACCCGACCCTTCATGAGGATAATCAACATGGATCAAATTATCATCATGCCTCTGAGCTTGGTGTCAAGGACCTATACCTCGTGATCGACCTTACTAAGGGTACCTCCCAACTAGAAAGGTCACTCTGATCAGTGGTATATCTGGTACTTGATAGCTAACAGATGCTGAATTTAGCATCGTACCTTGGCCAAGGATTTTAATATTCTTACGACACTCACATATAATCAAATTCTCACCCTTGCTCGACATGATAATACTTAGATCAAGTTAAATTTTACATTAGCAAGTTTGTTTGTCAATTCCTTTTAGTTCGAGGTTATATCTTAACCATCAAGTGAATGCATTTGAAAATGTGAGGATTTCAAGATCTCAATAATTATACTTTATATATATTTAGAAGAACTCCGAACAACAGGAAGAATGAAAACTAGGTCAAGATTTAGTTTGCTGATTAGATTGAGATTGACTAGAAAACTTAAATCATTTTCCCTAGATTCCCATTATTTGAAAGTTGTTTCAGATTATAAACCCAACAAATCTTCCAAATACTAAATCAAGATTTGATCACAGCATGGAAAAGAAGAAGAGAACCATAACCATTTCAAGTTCCTCAAACAGAGGATCAAGGTGTTCAATTTAGGTCCACAAATCGACAGAGGAAGACATAATTATAATTGATTGTATGAATTACTTCAGGGTTAGCATTACTCCAGACCCAACGAGGAATGATAATTGAACACAAGAGGCTTGGTATCAATTCGGCTTTACCAACAAGAGAAAACAGTTCGATATACATTACTCAAGTAACTACCATTCTTTTATGTAAGATATTCGGCAGAAAGAAATGCATTTTGAATTAATTTCATACTCAAAGATAGAAACGACTACAAGCTGCTAATACTAACCAGGTCCGATGCAATACCCAAAATACTCTAAATTAAATCATCATTACCGAACTCAGTGGAGGATTTTATTCGTTACTTGCCTGAGAAATGAATTCGAAACTTTATAACAAAGCTCTTCTCTCCTCAACTCAACAAGCGAATAGAACCCCAACGCTCTTAGATGAGGAAGATAACCAAAGACGAAGAACAAAAATTCGTCACCACTATTCCAATTGGAAGATGTGCAAGGTAGACTCCCAACTCAAACAACGGCTCAACAAAACTTCGCCATAAGAATTAAATCTCAAGGTTGCCGACCTCAAAGAAGAAGATAGGATAAAATGAATAAGCTTGAACAATACCGACGATTACAGAGAGAGATTCCAAACGTGAGCACAGTGTGAATGGCAAACTTGAGAGGGAACTAAATCGAAAAGGTCACAAAGGACTCGAACGAAGCCATAGAAAATTGCACGACTGATAGAGAGAAAAAGGAGAGATGCGGAGATGAGAAAGAAAAATGAATGAAAGTCTATTTTTCCATCCAAAAACTTGAACTCCCCCGACTGTTCAAGAAACCTTTCCTTTGCCCATTCTTGGGCGTTTCTCCAACGCGGGTGGCGAGTTGCCAGAAGTCCCGCCACAAGGACCGACCGTTCAAGAAACCTTTCCTTTGCCCATTCTTGGGCGTTTCTCCAACGCGGGTGGCGAGCTGCCAGAAGTCCCGCCACAAGGCCGGACACCAACTCTTGCCATTTTAATTTGAATAAAAGAAATATTCGATGCCAAGATTAATATTTTCAAAAGTTAATTTGATAAGCAATATCGATTTGCTCCTCTCCCAAGCTATTAATATTTAATTATATCATTTATTAATCAATTGCAATCTCTTTTAAATTATATAAGATTTATATATATATAAATTGGCTTATAGAATAAAAAATTATATTGAATTGTTTTTGGCCAAGTTACGACTTCGATACTTGTTATACACCGACTCGAGGTAGACGATAAAATAGATCCATTGTTAACAATGTCCTCTCTTTGTTGATATTTCCCTTTCTCTCGTGGCATCGACAATCTTGCATCCACTGACAAGGATTATGGTTAGATTGTTCTCAATGTTTATGTATATATCTATATATATTTAAATATGATCTCGTGATCACATTCATTTTCACATGAACAAGAAATTCATTTGCATATAAAAAGATCATTTACATTACAGTTATGATAAATAAAACAACTATTTTATTCTCAATTTCACATTCACATGAAAGTAGTTACTTGCAACTAACATAACGACCATAATTCCATTGTCATTAACATGTTTAAGTTAGAGGGGATGTAACACTCCAACTCATTGTGGTCACGCATTGGATTGTTTGCATTATGACTATCTTGGGTCTTAGTAAGTGGTGACAATATCTCCATTGCTTGTCGGAATTGTGTAAGAAACCACCTCAATTTTTTTGAAAACTTGTTAGCTCAAAACAGAATGAAATGCTACACAACTTCGTTTCCGCTTTTTGATCACCCAGTTCCCAGTGTGGGCGATGTGAGAGCATACATTGTACGAGATTACAATGTACTTGAAATGAAGTAGCTGAACGTAACATCCACTTATCCAGTGGGGTTAGCTAGGCAACTTCGACTTTGCAGTGGGAAAGCACATACAATAATGAAATGTAAAGCAAGCTCTTCCACTTTTGAGTGGCGAGTGAGTACAACAAGTAAGCAAATCTTCCACTTTTTAGTGGTGAGTGAGAACCAAAGAACCACTTATTCATTGGGATGAATAACAAGAGCCACTTATGTAGTTGGGTGAGTAGCAAAAAAATATCAAGAGTAGATCACTAGTGGTACTACCACTCAGTGTTACAATGTTAGCTCATTCAAATCTCCCAATTCAAGATATACATCTGTTGTTACTAATTAATGATATGAAAGGAAACTAATTGGAATCACCCAAAATGTTGCTAAATGATGAAGCAAGTCACCCAACTTGAAGCAATAATATAATACCTCATAAAGAGCTGAAGATGGATACTGAAATATGACTCTCCTTTACTGGAAAAGGCTGTTACAGACCTGCTGCTGTTAAAACAGATGGGCTGGACAGAACAGGGGCAGCTAGGAAGATATTTGTTTATGATTTTCTGAACACTCTTCAATGCCTTCCATCACCTAGAAACTCTTCAAACATCCTAGGCGCCTCCTAGGGAGTGATCATCAGCCATTATTATGCCCCAAAATGTTTGATATGAACCTTCACACCCCTTGCTGCAGGGGTATGACCTGTCTGGGGGCAACTTGATTCTAGAAAAAAAAAAACTCCATTTTACCTCTTGCAAACTCTTCCAACTTGGTCACCTAGCATATGAAAAACATTGGTAAAAAGCTCAAAAGCACAACTCCAATACTTCAATCAGCACAACCCAAATAGAGGGTTCAACTTCAACCTGTACTTGTACAGGTATGGCCATAAATCAATCTCCAAGAAAATTCAACACTTAACACTCTGCAATTGTAAGAAAATTTCACCAAAACATTTTCCAATCTAGAATCGCACCAGTCTAGCTAGGGAATACCTTACAATTCCGAAACTAGAAATCTATGAAGGATTTCGTTCTCAAAGATTGTAGAGAACCAAAGCCATTCCAACAACATAACATTATCATTCTTCAACATATGCAACAATGAGTCCCAATGCCTCCTTATATAGAGTTTGGGAGAGAAAACTCCAATTTGAAATAATTAATTAATTCACCTTTTCCATCAAATTCCCTTTTAAAAATAAATTAAACCTTTTTCATGTGCAAGACCCCCTTATTCTTCCTAGACACCCAAATGGGGAATTAAAATACCTTTTTGAAAGGATATTACACTTAAGTTATAAAAATTTAATAATAAAACATTCTAACTTGAGTGAATAATTTAATTATTTCACTCCAAGTTGTGGAAAATCTCGAAATACATCAGAATCCAAATTTGACGATGCCAATATGCTACTGAGGCAATAGGAGAATAATAGAAGCCAATTTGGTGACTTGCTAGAAATAGACGCGCTTTCCAAGAAGTTTGGTGAACACCCCAAAAGTCAGAAAACACTTTAGAGAGCATTATTTAGATCAGTATTGCCCACAAAGCTCATTGCCAATAATAGAAACCTTGTAACTCCGAAACTGAGTTCTTTAAGATCTTTGGAGTTCCCTTGCCTTACCAATTAGCCCACGAGAACTTAGAGAATAGCCTATGGGTATCCGATTTCAGTGGTGAAAGATTCCACCCTAGCTGAATTGAGGCGGATTCGCACTTACATTTCAACGGCTGGGTTGAAGGATTGGATAATTTGTGAGTCTTGCCAGGCAAGACAAATTATCAGAGACAAATTTGGAGTTAAATGATTAACATTCTTGGCAAAGTGAAGGTTGAGTTTATTATTCAGTTTTGAGAGTGTTGCTCAGTCAGTTTTGGGATGCCATATTCTGAAGTTTACCTACTGGCCATGACACTTCTTATATACAGATTTATGCTACATTTTGGTTTAATGCTGGGCGCTAACACTTGCTCTCATACCTGGTGAAGGCGTCGGGTTTCCAATGTTACAGCTGCAAACATTCATATACAGGTTAAGTCTGATATAAAAGGATGGCGTAGCAGATTGGGGGCTTGGACGTGAGCCTTTTCAGAGTTTGTGGATGGTATTGAGGGCCAAGAAAAGGGTGTGAAGTTATTGCAGGCAGTTAGGCACTGTTGGAGGTGCATGAGGATTGCAGGAGGACAATTAAAGAGGTTGAGGTGCATTTCCCTACTTAGACGTAGTCCTAGGAGGGTTTCAAATTGAGGTCGTGGCCATACATAGTGGCATGAAACTGCTGAGTGTGAAGGGAGGCTGGACTAGATTGTTGCTGAGTATAACACATAGCTGGGCGTAGCCATTTGCTGATTAGAATTTGTTGTTTGCTTACACTAGCAAGTCATGGCATTGGGAGTCAATGGTCAGCTTGCACATGCTTGCAAAGTGGTATTTATGTATGACTGTAATTTATATTTTCTGAGCTTGAACACTTTTGATACTACTGCTGTTCAGAATTATAGTTGTGAAGCATTTTCATATCCTTCAAATGTATTGATTGAATTTCAAGGCTGACCTTTATTATGTCCATATTGTCCATGTAACGGAGTAATTTTGTGAATGTGATTTCCTATATCATTGACAATGCTTAGTTTAGTTATTGTGCGATTTGTTTGACAAAATGCAATGTGTCAAACTGAGAATATCGTGGAAAATATCGATCAAATCTGAGAGGGGATTTTACACATTACAAATGACTTGGCCCTTGATAGCTCCCGCAGTCCCATACTTCCATGCAGGATCTTTTCGACCACTCATTTGTGTTGAACTTGACATTATTGTTTAACATGGAAAAATAAAAAGTAGTAGGGTTTTGCAAAAGATCAGCATCAAGCAAAATGATAAGCATTTATTTTAAAAAATTAGAATGCAAATAGAAGTTAAAACTTAAAAGTGTTAGGAAATTAGGGATGAGGGGAAATGATTTTTTTTGACAACATTTTCACTAGTTTTTCATGTTTTTTTGATTTTCAAATTAAAAAAACAAAAAGAAAAAAATAGTTACTTGTTTGATGACTTGATCAAATTTGAATCCTTTTAAATTCTCTTCTCAAATTGTCTTCTTTCTATGTCGATGCTTCGTTGGGTGATATGGGCGAATAAGAGCAAAAAATGACCTACAAATGATGATTTTTTTCCCAAAAATGTGTGGCTATTATGTTCAGGTGGCACAAGAGTCTGAGCTTAGGACTTAGGAGTATGAGCATGAAGCTCGGCAAGTCTTGGAGCAGGACTCGGTTAATTACTCTCCAAGACTTGGCCAAACTCGACACATGAGTTTGGTTGATTGGGTGTGGCCAGCTTTGGGACTCGTGAGTTTGGCAAGTCTTGTAGAGTATTCGTCGAGTCCTCATACTATGATTAGAACAAAAGGTGTCTAGGACTCTAAAGTGAAAAAGTGCATGAGTATTCCAATATCAATGTCAAATTAGTTCAAAATACCACTCAAGTGACAAAAGGAAGCACTTTTTCAATAGGGGAGTAAATTGAACATTAAAATATAACAAAAGTGGACACCAAAGCCCAAAAAGCATGCCTCATTCACTTTAAGAAAACTTCAAATTATAAGGAAAAGTGTCTGAAGGCCTAGGAGTGCGCCCAAACACCTAAGTGAACTTCAAACTAGAAGAAAGTGTTCATGGAGATCCCAAAAGGATGCATTGTCACTTAAGTGAACACAAAAAGACATGAAAAGGTTGCCCGAGACTGCAAAAATCTGCTTCATGACTTCAATGAACATCAAAGGCCATAGTTACAAACCTTGGACTCACCTCAGACTCGGCGAGCTGATTTCTGACTTGGACTTGGACATGCCATCCAAACTGGGCGAGGACTTGGGGAATTGGAAAAACCATCAAATATAGAGATTTTTAAGGATTTAAAACTTGTTTCATGGACCCTTTTAAACTTTAAAGACACAATAAAATAATTAAATAGAGACTAATTTGATCACATACACACGGATACATCTATCACATGAGGTAATTTAATTTTAGCTCAAGGAAACAACATTGCTAGATATACAAATTATAAATATTGTCAAATGTATACAAGTCTCATGGATTATAAAATATATGGCATCAAAACACATATCAAAACTAAAAATATAATTGTATGTCTTAGAGGAGCCTGCATCACTTGTTTGAACATCACAAGTCTTGTATTGGCATCTAAGATAGGTTTTGGATGATGGTGTAGCCATTATATCTGCCTGTGTCTCAGTGAGATCGACATCCAATGGGTCTTCTTGTGTCCTATCAGTCTTGTATTGGCATCTAAGATAGGTTTTGGATGATGGTGTAGCCATTATATCTGCCTGTGTCTCAGTGAGATCGACATCCAATGGGTCTTCTTGTGTCCTATCTGTTGATGTTTGCAGCGTTGGTTGTATCCTTCCAGCCAGATCGAATAAGGTGAACAATTAAATGTAGCCTATCGGCTATTTAATTGTTGAGTTCGATCTTCATGAGTGGCCACGTCATTTGATGATTAATATTTATTTAATATAATTGGCACAATTTCCTTAAGAGGCGTGATTCTTTATGAAGGCCGACCTATTACTTGCAAAAGACATGCCTCTTGGATGAGGCTGACATGTTGTTTTGGAAAGACACGTCTCTCCCTCTACTTTGTATATAGACACTTTCATTGTAATCCATTTGGTATCGATCCATTCCATTCACTTGTTCATTGAATTATTATGTGTGCGAGTTCATCCTTTACATAGGCTGTAAGTCTCAAGTGTGATCTACTTCAAGGATAGGACAATACATTGAAGAAGTCAGATTGAAGGTCTCAAGAAGGCTGAACCTGTGTTCAAAGAAAGTGCGAATATATTGAAGAAGCAGATCAATATATATTGAAGAGCGCTGATCATAGATATTCTTCTTGAGCAGTTCAATATATTGAAGAGACAGATCGATATATTGAAGGGCCTGATCATAAATATACTTCATGTGCAGTTGAAGAGGCTGATCACGGTATGACTGAAGGCTGAGCTTGTCATCAGTATAAACATCATATTATTTCTGTGTTAGCATCAGATTGTGATGCTCTTGCTTGGCCTCCATATCGGCCTCTTTGTAAAGGAGATCTTTTGTTTATCATTCAATATATAAGTGATATATTGTTGCTGGGTTTTTCTCCCTCAAGTGGAGGGTTTTCCTAGGGTATCTGCTGTGTCATTGTGTTAATTTTGAATTGAATTTCTGTGCATTAAATCTGATCATAAAACTAACATGGTATCAAAGTGGGTTTAAGGAAGATCCTGATCAGATTTGTGCAAGCAGTTGTGCCAGTGATCTTGAAGATCGATTGAGAGTTGAGGCTGCATGGCATTCACTTCACAAGCGATCTATAGGGGCCGAAGAAATGTATGTTTGGGCGCACTATGGGGGTTGTCTACAGAAGTAATTGTCCGTATAAAGTATGGCCTGTACTTCTTTGGTATCGATATCCCTTGAAGCTGTGAATGTTTGTAAGGTAATCAGAGGCAAAAAATTTGAGTGCAATATTTTATCATGTGCTTAGAAGGCACCCAGGATATTGTGTGGATCTCTTGCTAGTACAACACAAGAAGATTAAAGAGGAGAAATATTGTCACCAATATGTTGGTTATGGATATGTTGGTTGAGCATATAATTGTTGAGTGTATACTGTCATAAAAGATGCCTTTACTACATCAAAGAGATAAGTATTTTTTTGTTGTTGTTTATATTTTCTTTATATGAAACTCAGTCTGCTGAGTTGTGCAAATCTGATAATGTTTGTTTGATCATATGTGTAGTAAAGATCATATTTTTTCTTGGATTTTGATTCAGTGGATGAGATCATTTTGGTGACACCTTCATTCATCGTGTGTTGCTAGTAAGCGTGTTGCATCTGTTTCATAATCTGGTGGGTTGTAGCAGGAAACAGAGTGCATTGTAAATTTGAACGGTCAAAGACCATGCTCAAATTTAACCCTGCAAAGGGCCTGTGTTCAAGTTGTGAAAGGTGCGGACTGATCTGAGCTCAAGTGCAACGTATATCATACTATGTCCAATATTTGCATCCATCAGAATATTTAAGAGATAAGTATTCTTTGTTTATATCATTTAGTTGGATCTTGTAATTAGTAAAGAGAGATAGTGGTTTCTCTTGAATTGTGTTCACTAGCATAAGATCCTTTGTAGATTTCATTTATTGCAAGTTATTTCATGCTAGTTGTGAAGATTTCTGAGTGTGACGCTGAAATAAAAAGAGAATTGCAACTTTGATGGTGATTAGTTGGTCACATCGATATCATTCTCTAATGCATGAACTATGATAGAGCCTTGAACTCTTGGAGGGAGTTGGTTCTACATGCTAACTGCATAATGCATTCAAGAAATCTGTAGTTGTGCAAACTATCTTTTGTTGTGTTGAGTTTAGCACTCTTGAGAGGAGTAAAAGATGGAAGAAAGAGTTATTTCAGAATTCAGTAAAGATAAGTTCTTTATCCCTTCATTTTGATCTTTGATATTTGCTACATGTTTCACTTAAAGTTTGATTTCTTTATTCATGTTCTTTTAATATTGTTCATAACACTCTTATGTGTTCATGCTATAACTTGTCATAGTAAACCTTGTATGATTCTAGCCTTGATATTTCTTTGGATAGTTATAAACTGTTTGTAATCCTCTCTCTAAATCGCTTCCAGGATGGATCGAGAAGCAAGAAGGTGATGAGAGATTGTTTAGTGATGAAAATCTTGAGGCATCTTGTGAGGAAGTCATGCCGACCAAAGAAATGATCAAGCGTGAAGTCACAACTTGCAGCCATGGGACTGAGTTGGTGGCTAGAGGGAGCTCAATTCCAGAAGTCTTCTTTGCAAATCTCTGAAGCAGGGATCAAGAGGGAGTTTTGTAACTCACTGAGAAGAAGTGAAGATTACTGTATTACAAGCCTAAGTGTTAAATCCTTGAAAGACCTATTTAGTTGCTGAGATCAAAATTGCACAAGATAGTCATCTGGATTTGACATTGGTAGCTCCACAAACCTATTCAGAAAAGTGTGATCTGGGATGAGGTCGAGGAGGACAATCCTGAACTCTCTACAGTACCA
This sequence comes from Sequoia sempervirens, assembly GCA_007258455.2. Classification (NCBI taxonomy): domain Eukaryota; kingdom Viridiplantae; phylum Streptophyta; class Pinopsida; order Cupressales; family Cupressaceae; genus Sequoia; species Sequoia sempervirens. The sequence goes on from VDFB02075372.1 coordinate 27,293, forward strand.
GAGGTGTGCTCTGGAAAACATTTATCTAAGGCAAGTGTTGCCGGAAATCTTGGACGAAGAGGTTAGTAGGTTGATGCAAGTACTTGAAGATTCAGAGGGAGCTTACTGAACCTGAAGAAGATGTTTAAGGAGGCTGCAGCTAGTTCAGATCTGGTGGATCCTCTATATGCACAGTTGTGATGAGCCCTGCTGGCTCTCCGCTCAAAACCCCCAAATTCTTAAGTCTTTAATTGTTTTTTTAGTTTTTTAAAGAAATCTTAATAGACAGAAGAGAAGGGGCGCAGCATATTTTTGCTCATAAAATGAAATTTAAAGCAAAAATTCACAAATTGGAAATACAGAAGCTATTATTATACTGAGACAATTAGAATATGCATAACAGACATACCCGAAAAACTCCAGTTATTTTATATAAAGCAATAGCCAGATCTACAGCCGAAATGCGAAAATCGCATGAAAGGCCTTCAAAGGCGGAAAGGGGTTTCCTGGCGAAAGGGCATGCAGAAAGTTGGGCCAAGATAAAAAAAACCCAGCAAAGAAGGTTTCTCCCTTTCACTTCACACGCCTTTCTCAAGGCACACAAACCAAGGCAGTCCGTACGGCCATGAAAAGAAGGAAATGAATCTCTGAAAGAAGAATCCCTGAAGCAAGAAGTACGCCACCAAGAAACCCTCAATTATTATCAAGCACAAATACTGCATAAATAAAGCTCTGTCTGCAACTGTAGAACTTCTGTGTGAAGCCCTCAACTGTACGGATTCAGCTGATCTCTCACAGCCTCAAACGTACTCAACACTGAAGAGTTTTCCGTTCTCCAATGGACACAATGATCAAACCCTGCTCTCAGGAGAATGCTCAGAGAAAAGATGCACAAGGCAATTCAAAATAATCAAAAGGTGCGTTTCTATTGCCAGGAAAAGCCTTTATATCAAATGGCACGCATTTCAAGAAATGTACGGCCTTTCTCATCATTAAAATATTCCAATATTTTAATATATTCCCTTTCAATAGTTTGAGCGCACTTTTTTATAATATTTAAAGTGATTAAAATATTATAATCCCCCTTTTTGACATTTAAGTGATAAAATATTAATAAAGTCAATGTGACTATAAAAATGGCGTTTTAAGTTAATAAATTAACTTAATCACTTAAAATCCCGTAACATGCTCAAAACTCAGGATAATCTCGTGCCGTCAGAAGCGATGAACTCCTGGAATGCCAACGCTCACTGTGATCTAAACACTGTCCACTGAAAACACGAACAAACAAACTCTCCAAAATACCTGCTGACCCTCTATCCAAAGCCCCAGCTGGCGGGTCCAATAAAGGGCTAGCAGCTGTTCCAGGAAGCTGTCTAGCGAGGGACATCACAGTCAGCCCTCCAGAAATTTGCTATGCGTGAACTCATTGAATCTTTGAAGAGAACCTTTGTCCCGCACTCTCCCACGTCGCGTCCTCTGCCGGTAGATCCCTCCACTTAACCAAGTATTCCCTGATGACCCGCCTCCGAAGATGACGCTCCCTGGAGTCCAGAATGGCCTCAGGTATCAAAACTAATTTGCCCTCATCATCCAGGGGTGGCAAATCAATAGAAGGAATTACGTGTTGTCCCAACACCTTTTTGAGGCTCGACACATGGAACACGCTAGAACTCTACTGCCCACCTGAAGATCCAGCTCATAAGCCACTTTGACCCACACGTCTGACAACTCTGAAAGGTCCATAGTATCGCGGCTTGAGTTTCTCGGAGCCCTTCTTGCGAAGGGTAGACTGCCTATACGGCTGAAGCATCAGGTACACCAAATCATCGATCTCGAAAGACCGCTCTACTCGTCTCTGATCAGCATATTGTTTTTGCTGATTTTGGGCTTTCTATATATTTTCCCTAAGTGCTCTCATAATATCCTGGTTCTCCTGTAACAGATCACCAGCACTGGGAACTCTACTATCACTCAGCAATAAATCAAGAAAGCTCGGAGCGTCATATCCATATAACGCTCGATATGGTGTCATCTGGATGCTCATGTGATGGGTGGTGTTGTAACAGTACTCACATAAGTATAACCACCTCACCCATGCCTTCTGCTGCCCTGAACTATAGTTACGCAAGTACCCTTCCACCCATTTGTTGACGATCTCTGTCTGCCCATCTGTCTGGGGGTGGGAACTGGTACTAGGGGTGAGCTCTGTCCCACAAAGCTTGAATAACTCCTGCCAGAAGTTACTCATAAATCTTCTGTCCCTGTCGCTAACTATACTGCGAGGTAAACCGTGCAGCCTGAATACCTCTCGGAAGAACAAATCAGCAATCTGAGTAGCCGTGTGTGTAGTAGTGATTGCGAAAAAGTGTGCATATTTCGTCAATCGATCTACCACCACGAAAATACTGTCCTTCCCTTGAGCTTTTGGCAAGCCCGTGATGAAATCCATGGATAAACAATCCCACTTCCTCTCAGGAATAGGAAGCGGCTGTAGAAGACCTGCAGGGTATGTGTGCTCTTGCTTGTTCTGCTGACAAACAAGACATTCCCTGACATACTGGAGAACATAGGACTTGAGACCCTTCCAAGAGAATCTCTCCCGTACCTGCCTATAGGTCTTATAGTACCCGGGATGTCCTGCCATGGGTGAATCATGCAATGACCTCAAAACCCTGTCCCTCATCTCAGAACCTGGGACCAATAAAATCCTCCCTTTGTAGATGATAAGGTCATCTACAAGTGAATACCTGTCATCCAACACTGATCCATCTACTATGCTAGAGGCCCATGGGTCCTTAGCATACTCTGCTACTATCAGGTGTCTCCAGTCTTCTGAAACCAATGTAATAGAACCCAAGTGAGGACGGCGAGATAAAGCATCAGCAACCACATTCTGAGTGCCCTTGACATAGGAGATGTCAAAATCGTAAGACTGAAGCTTGCTGACCCATTTTTGTTGTCTCTCATTAAGATCTCGCTGCCCAAGAAAATGCTTCAGACTATTATGATCGGTTTTCACAGTGAACTTACTACCAATCAAGTATTGCCTGAATTTGGCCATCGCATGCATGATAGCCAACATTTCCTTATCATAGATACTAAAACTCCGTTCAGGCCCTCTTAGCTTTCTGCTCTCAAAAGCTATAGGGTGACGATCCTGCATAATAACTGCACCAATACCCTCACCACTGGCATCGCAATGTAACTCAAAGGGTTTAGTGAAGTCCGGTAAAGCCAAAACAGGACACGAAGTCATGAGAAGTTTGAACTTCTCAAAGCACGCTTGTGCTAGTGGTGTCCACTCAAAAGCACCTTTCTTAGTCAAATCGGTTAGTGGCGCAGCATGCCGCGAGAACCCACTAACAAACCGACGATAGAAAGCACACAATCCTACAAATCCCCTGAGCTGTGTCAAAGTCTCAGGTGTAGGCCAATCAATGATGGCTCGAACCTTCTCTGGGTCCATGCTGACTCCTGCACCGCTGATGATGTGTCCCAGATATAAAAGCTCTGCCATGCCCAATGCACACTTGGACTCCTTGGCATACAAGGACTCCCTGTCAAGTATTCTCAGAACCTCATCCAAGTGAACCATATGTTCCTCCCATGATTTACTATAAACCAGGATATCGTCGAAGAACACTAAAACAAATTTCCTCAAGTGAGGATGGAAAACCCTGTTCATTGTCGACTGAAACGTGGCTGGAGCATTGGTTAACCCAAATGGCATAACCAAAAAATCAAAGTGTCCACAGTGACATCTGAACGCCGTTTTCTCTATGTCCTCTTCTCGGACTCTGATCTGGTGATAACCTGTTCTCAAATCAATCTTTGAGAAGTAGCAAGCTCCATGAAGCTCGTCTATCAACTCATCTATCCGAGGAATAGGATACCTGTTCTTAATGGTTTTCCTGTTGAGCATTCTGTAATCGATACACATTCTAAGTGTACCATCCTTTTTCTTCACCAAAACAACTGATGAAGCAAAGGGTGACTTACTCGGCCTGATGTGCCCCATAGCTAACAGCTCCTGAATAGTCTTCTCAATCTCATCTTTCAGACGCTTGGGGTGCCGGTAAGGAGTAATCATAATTGGTTTCGTGCCCTCCTCCAGCTCTATAATATGCTCAATACCTCTATCAGGAGGCCTGCCTGGTGGAATAGCACTGAATACCTTCGCATGTTTGATTCGAAGTTCCTGCACATCTGGATGGTATGGAGAAGCTTGCTGATCCAACTGTGAAGGCATTAGCTTGCATTCAGCAGCCCACTCTACCATATCATTACGAATCAAACGCTCCATTCGCCGAAGTGAAATCTCCCTAAGGTTGCTGTCCCTGATGGCTTTGAGAATATGATTTGTGCCATCAATGGTGAACTTCATCTCCATGTCACGCAAATTAAGCGTGAACTCTCCTATTGCATGAAGCCACTTCATGCCAAGAACTACATCAGTTCCACCCATGTTTACCACATAAAAATCTGCCTTGAACTCGAAATTATTAAGTTTCAAAGGCAAGTCAGGTATCATCCTCTCACAATCGAGAGTGTTCCCATCTGCAACCCTCACACGTATACCTTCAAACTGCTGAGTTTGAATACCCCGTTTCTCTACCAACCGTGAATCGATGAAGTTATGGGTTGCACCTGTATCAAGGAGAGATATGACCCTTTGACCAGCTAGGATCCCACGGAGTCTGAAAGAACCCTCTTTCTGCATGCTGGACATATGAGCCTCCTTAAGTTCTGTTTCCTCTGCAATTTCTGCTTCATTTTCTGATTCTTCTCCATCTGTATCATAGATTGGAGCTCGCTGATCAGAAAAATCAGTCAATGGTTCTTCCTCATAAAACCACTCCATATGCTTGTTTTGCCCTTTTGGTTTGAGGGGGCAATCGTGATTAAAATCATACGGACCTTTGCAATAAAAACAGAGTTTTCTCCTTCTCAAATCATTCATGGTTTCTCGATCTAAAGGGGCTGCAAATTTCTTTTTCTGATCTGTATTATCAGCCTTCTTTGGATCTGATTTATTTTCCGTGTATGATGTTGTAGGCTTCGAGCTCGAGCTAAAAGGCTTACGAGGTGTAGATAGCTCCATGCTGCGAGCTTTCCTCATTGCCTCCTGTAAGGTAGGTGGATCAAATGCTTTTATCCAACCTTTCATGGGCTCGAAAAGACCTTCAATAAATAATATGACCAGCCTTCTCTCTGAGATCCCTGTCACCATAACAGATAGTCTTTGGAATTCACCAATGTACGATTCCAAGCTACCTAACTGTTTCAGCTGTGCTAAATCTCTGAAGAAAAGCTCAGGATCCCTTCTGTCAAATCTCTCTACCAGTCTATCAGTAAACTCCTGGTAAGAGGTAATCCTGTCATGATGAAGGGTAGTCATACCATGAATCCACCAGTCATGTGCTACGCCATCTAGATGAAGTGCTGCAAAGCGAATGGCATCCACCTCAGGCATGGGGCGTAGTGTCAGGAAAGTATCCAGTTTACTAACCCAGGCACGTGCTGTAACTCTGCCACTGCCATCAAAGTGTACTAAGGTTAGTTTGCTGGTTGCCTGTTTAAGATCACTCTGTTTGTGTCTAGGACGCCTGTCATTCCTGTTCCTGGTGTGCTCTCTCTTCTGGCTCATAAACCTGTCAAAGTTAAGGTGCTCCTTAACCCTTGGTGGCAAATTATCCCACTCATCATGCATCGCCATAATATTATCTGCAAAATTTATTTCACCACCTTGTTCAGCTTCATCCACTTCCTCAGCATCATCTCTGGTGAACGTGGGAAATGTAGCTCTCTCATAGGTGCGTACTGGATCTATAATCCTCTGTGGCTGTCTATGGATACTGCCATCTCTATCTGAATCCAAACTACGAGCTCTGTTTAATGACAAATTCTGAACATTCGTGCTGAGTTGTTGAAGAATAGTTGCAACTTGCTCTTGCCCTGCAACCATGCCTCTAAGCACGTCTTTGGCTTCTCTGTCCTCATCCTCCCAATTATTTCTGTGAGAATTTTCTCCAGCCCTGTTCGCCATATTGTCCCAATCTAATTCCTCCTCCTGATCTGCAAACGGAAATGGTGGAAAAGGATTTTGGTCGCCTCTCTGATTTCTGGGACCACCTCTGAAATAGGACTTGCCAAAACCCTCTCTGTTTGACTTCATAAATTCTCAAACCCCACAAGCTGGCAGGATGTGAGCTCTGATACCACTGTGATGAGCCCTGCTGGCTCTCCGCTCAAAACCCCCAAATTCTTAAGTCTTTAATTGTTTTTTTTAGTTTTTTAAAGAAATCTTAATAGACAGAAGAGAAGGGGCGCAGCATATTTTTGCTCATAAAATGAAATTTAAAGCAAAAATTCACAAATTGGAAATACAGAAGCTGTTATTATACTGAGACAATTAGAATATGCATAACAGACATACCCGAAAAACTCCAGTTATTTTATATAAAGCAATAGCCAGATCTACAGCCGGAAATGGTGAAAATCAGCATGAAGGCACGCCAAGGCTCCAGAAGGGGTTTCTCCTGCTGAGAAACAGGTCACAATGCACTGAATAGACTAGGCGCCAAGGATAGAAGCCAAAACCAGCTCAAAAAGAAGGCGTTTCTCCCTTTCACTTCACACGCCTTTCTCAAGGCACACAAACCAAGGCAGTCCGTACGGCCATGAAAAGAAGGAAATGAATCTCTGAAAGAAGAATCCCTGAAGCAAGAAGTATGCCACCAAGAAACCCTCAATTATTATCAAGCACAAATACTGCATAAATAAGCTCTGTCTGCAACTGTAGAACTTCTGTGTGAAGCCCTCAACTGTACGGATTCAGCTGATCTCTCACAGCCTCAAACGTACTCAACACTGAAGAGTTTTCCGTTCTCCAATGGACACAATAATCAAACCCTGCTCTTAGGAGAATGCTCAGAGAAAAGATGCACAAGGCAATTCGAAATAGTCAAAGAGATGAGTTTCTATTGCCAAGAAATGCCTTTATACCAAAAGGCACGCATTTCAAGAAATGTACGGCCTTTCTCATCATTAAAATATTATAATATTTTAATATATCCCTTTTCAATAGTTTGAGCGCACTTTTATAATATTTAAAGTTATTAAAATATTATAATCCCCCTTTTGACATTTAAGTGATATAAAATATAAATAAAGTCAATGTGACTTTATTAAAAAGGCGTTTTAAGTTAATAAATTAACTTAATCACTTAAAATTCCGTAATATGCTCAAAACTCAGGATAATCTCGTGCCGTCAGAAGCGATGAACTCCTGGAATGCCAACGCTCACTGTGATCTAAACACTGTCCACTGAAAACACGAACAAACAAACTCTCCAAAATGCACCACTAACCCTCTATCCAAACTGGCTAGCCCACAAGGGTCCAATAAAGGGCTAACGCTCTGTTCCCGAGAACTGTCTAGCGAGGGGACATCACAACAGTTGATTGGAAAATTCATCTGAAGATCAGAAAACATTGAAAATTGAAAAACATAAAAAATGGCTAACTTTGGTGAAGAAAAGCACCCTTGCAAGCCAGGGGTGCCCAAGCTTTCAAGGGGGCAAATGCAATTTTTAAGATTTGCAGCCTCTAGGAGATCTTTCTTAGATTTGATCACGCTCTTGAATGAATCTGTCAGCTAGACCAGAGGATCCATGAGACGTTCGGAATCGAAGATCAAACAAAGGCTTTTTATCAAGGAAAAGTTGAAAATCTTGAAAAATGTTCTAACACTGCAAAAGTTGGACCCCTTATCTCAAGGAAGGCGCCCAAGTCAACTTGAGTTAGAAATTTTTGAAAACGTCTTCATGAATGCATGCTTTGGCTGCCCTATTTTTTAGGATTCTTCAGGTTGATGTATATGAAGACAAATATTTTCGTGGGAGGATTCCTAAATTTTAGGGTTTTGCATGCAAAGTGCTTTTATCTCCAAAAGAAAGCCTTGAGCATTCATTATTCATAATTTACAGGTTGACATCTAGAGGAAGAGAGCTACCATTTTCTTCTCAGCAAGATTTGGAGGATCAAATGAAGGGAATTTTCAGAGTTCGTCATAGATTCAAGTTCAGGTTGCATAGAAGAACATTTTTCCATAATCCGTTTTTTCAGGGCATCATTTTTTTCAGAAACAAAAGATCATAATTTTCAACTTCCATCGATCTGGGTCTATTTCTTTTCCATTCTTCTCCAGGATTGGAAAATTTTTCGTCAACTTCTTTGGCTTCCATTTTTCTAGGGTTTCTTGTATGTTCAAGAAAAGTAAGTTTTTTCAGAAATCTAACAACTTGGGTTTATTCAACACAAAATTGGCCACAAAACCTAGACCTCAGATTTTTTCGAGAAAAATTGCCTATGTAGCTTCCACTTTTTAGAAGATCCATCTTTTTTGGGAAAAACTGAGTTTTTCGAAAATCTGACAATTTGGGTCTCTTTAGCAAATGAATACCTACAAAACCCATATCTCAGATTTTTCTCGAAAAATTTGCTTCACGGCTTTTACATTTTAGGGTTTCTTGCATGTTCTTGAAAAAATCAGTTTTTTCAGAAACAGACGATCTGGGTCTATTTAGAACGACATTCTCTACAAAACCCATAGCTCAGATTTTTCTCCAAAAATATGCCTTTTTTCTGAAGAAGATTCAGCGAAGCTATTTTTAGCTTTTGTGCAAAACTTGTCCGAACATATCTGTGTTCACAGTCAAACTTCATAGGTTCATCATGCAATACTCTTCTATTGAGAAAAATCAAGAAAAGCATCAAAAGCACAAAGCTCCAGAAGAAACAGAGGTCATCACTCCAATTACAAAGCCGCCAAACTTACCAATCAGTGAATTGCTAGTTGAAGCGTGCAAATATTTCTAGGAATAGAACTCAAGTGAAGGCAATAGTTAACTTGATGCCTTTTCCAAGTTAACTGGCTGTCCTCTTTCCATGCATATCTAACTTTGGAGATATCTATTGTACAGTTGGAGTTTTCTTTAGTTTTAGATTAGTTAACTGATGTTAGTCATTCCAGTTAATTGTTAGTTATCTTTGTTTAGACATAGGAATAAATCTTGCATGTTGGCAAGACTAATTGTTAACACAAGGAGATTTTAGGGTTCCCTACTCCTTGTTTGTGTATAAATAAGAGCAGCCTTGCTCATTATTTTCTTAACCGTGCTTGTGATGACAAAACATTGAGCTTATTTTGGTCAGCTTCTTTGTTATTTAGTATATATTCAAGTTTGTCAAGTGTAATTTGGTTTGATCGTAAGTTGTATGCCTATTTTAGCTACAATCTACTGTCCCAGATGTGTGATTACTGTTGGAATTTGGGGAAATAAATCTTATGCCTACCTTGCTTTGATCCACGTTCTCAAAGTCTTTCAGTGTTATTGTTTCATGTTTTTCTTTCATAATCTTTATTTCAGCATTCATCTAAAAGTACAATGAGTCTTCAGATGTGTTCTGGAGATAAGTTTGTTTAAGCGTTGTGTTTATCAGCCATTCCCTGTTTACTTCTAACCCTCTTGCTTTGAATTTACTTGAGAAGTTAGAAGTGTCATTAGTTTAGGCTTAGTTGTAGTTGAAGTTATGAAACCAAAGAAAACCTCAGCTATGACCAAAGAGTTTTATAACCTTGCGCTCTCAGATGAGATAAAAAGATTGGAAATTAGTTTAGCATTTCTTTTTACGTATAATCAACAAAAGAGGGAGCTTCCTCTCCTAATTTGAAGAGCAGTCTAACTGTGCATAGCTGTCTGTTTCCAATCTGCACTCCAGAGGTGCAAATTGAAACGCCAAAACAAATATTTTTAGCATACGCCACACATGTTTTGATCCATGGAATTTTGTCAAGATCCTCCAATATGAGGTTAAGGTGAGTAGCACAAGGAGCCCAACACAAGGATCCATGAAAAGATTATTTGTAACTATTTGTAGTACATTCTCCCCACCCATGTTGGCCAAGACTTCCTCCAAAGCCTCACAAAAGCTTTCAACAATTTTTGCATTTTCTAAAGCATTAATTGGGTGAAAGAACATTGTGCCACTTGAGAAAAAAATAAAATCAGTGCTTCAATAAATTAGAATCTAGAAATCTTAATTACTAAATCAATGGATTTCACAAAGTAGAAGTACTTGAGGAAGAAACAAGAAAATTCAACAATATTCTATTTCTTCTATCAATCCAACCATTGATCATGATGGTGCAACCCTTCTTTTTCCATATGTCATGCTGCTTGTCAATTTTGGCTTTCACATCAGCTACCTTTTGACTCAAAATGAAGCCCTTTATTTCTTCATCATTAGGGGCTTTGAAGCCCATCCCACAAACAATAATGGCATCTATCATGTTTTGCCAATAAGGAGACCTAAAACAAATAAAATAAATAGAAATTAGTCTAAGTTGAAAGTTAAACTTTAAAATCTGCATAACCCTAAATGCAAAAAATTCAAGAGACAGAGAAATGAAACTATACATTGTGAAACAAAAAGTAATATCTATCTAGCTGCATGAAATGGAATGGTGCAATAGAACTAGAAGTCGCCAATTGCACTTCTTGCGACATCATGTTTATCCTTGTTCCAACCCATGCTCTCAATAAATGGTTGGGCACCTGGAGTAGTGTGTGGATAAAAATATGAATCCATGTTAATGAAGATTCACAAACTCTAGGCCCAATACAAACACTACCGCTACTCAAATTCAGGAAATGGAGGAATGGAAGAAGTGTCTCCACCAATGACTGTCATTTCTTTTCTTTGCCTCTTTTTTAATTCTTTTTGTTGTTCAAAAGTCTCTAATTGATTTTGCACTTCATGCATAATATTAGGAGGTGCTATTGGGCATGATTTAACATCACATCATGGTATATATCCAAGATGATACTTCAATTGGTTAATGCCTCCCTCAAGCATTTTTGTTTTGCAATAGACACATGCTATCTCCCATTTTTTTTGTCCTAGGGATGGTATGCTTCCAACAAGGATCCTTTTTGATTGAGGTTGACATTATGATTGAAAATTCAAATCAATTTATAAATGTGAAGTATGCTGCAATAAGATATAAATGGAAAAAAAATGACATTTATCGTTTCTATTTTAATTAAATTAATTTTATTAGAAAAAACTAAAAGCAATTAGGGTTTGTAGGTAATTTAAAAAAATAAATACAAAAAACAGCTGGGGTTTGTTCTTTTTTTCCATTACTTGAAAAAGAAAAATGTAAAACGCAAGGAAAATTTGAAGATAAAAAAACAAAAAAAACTTCAAAATACAAACTCGCCTCTTCAAATTTGCTCCAAAATGATGGCAGGCTGATCCGAATTAGTGGTGGGCTCTTCCAAATCCTAATTAGGATCCTTTAGATGTGTCAAGACTTGCTATAAACTTACCCAAATGGTCTTCAATCACTGTTTCTTACTCAACCTACAAGTGTTTTTGTTTTGAATCATTTGTTTATTTATCTTTTCTCTTTTTTGTTTACCATTTCCCTAGTTGCCGCCGAGTCTTACTTGTGGGACTCATTGGGTACATGGGTCACAAGTCCCTGAGACCCATTTTAGGCTACCCACCTTGGAACTCGTTGAGACTTGGTGATTTTGGGCGAGTCTTGTAACTATGATCAAGACATGTCAAAAGTGCAGGAGGACCCTAGGAATGCACCTAATGACTTATGTGTAAACTTTAGAACATAAAAAACTGTCCATAAGTGAGAAAGCATGCATTGCATGGGAGGGGGGCGGAGAGTGTAATGTCCCCTTCTCATCAGTGATCAGTTCGGTCGCTCTTCAGCCTATTCCGGAGGCCCGTAGGCTCGTTGAGGTAAAATTAGGGTTTCCTTGCTTGGAGGTTTGAGGCAATTTTGAGTGTTTACTATTTATAGTAAATACTATTTTTGGCAGTATGTAGTTGTCAGTCTTCAGGTCTTCATTTTCAGTTGGAGCAATCATATAAGTTCAAGTTTTGGCTTCTAAAAGCTTTATTCTGGTGAATTTCTAAAATAAAAGGCATTAATGTTATAATTTGTAGTTGCCCCCCCCTTGGCCTAGGAGAACAACTTTAAGTTGTATTTAAAAGAGGGGCTTGGAAAAAGACGCCTTCATAAAGGTGTTTTATTATTTAAAAATAAAGTTTTAATGTTGCCTTGATAAAGTGGACGCTATATTGAAGGATTAAAAGATTCTTTGGAAATTTGAAAAGACTCTGGTGTCTCTTGGTGTGCTTTGAAGGGAATTCGAAGAGTCTTCTCTGTTTCTATAAAAGAGAAGCCTGGCCACAGCATTTGGTATCCATGAATTTTGCTACTGTTATGTTGTCGGAATGACATTTGATTCATTGCTTCAAGGAAAGCATACCTCCTAGCCTCTTGTCCAATTTCGTGTTTGAAAGATAACACCTAGTTGGCTATTTTGCTGCTTCTCATATCAGATTAGCAGATTGAGTTTCACAGTTGTTGCATTTTTGAGTTTTTTCCAGATTTTGAGTTGCTGGTTCACATACAGCTGAAAGCGAAAATTGTATACAGCTCCTTGAATAATTTTAATTTGGTTTTGGGTACTTTTGAAATGAATTTTTCTGCCATGGGTGCCCCTTACCACCAAGTATGAGATTTTATTATGAAGTTTCTGATTTTTAATGGCAAAGTCGCCCTTGCTCAAGGCCGTACCATTCAGGGACATTGGGAATTGTGCTGAGAAATAAATGCTCATCTTTTGTTGCTGTTTCTTCATCATAGAATGGGCGCCTACCTTCTAGAAGATCATTGCAAGTGATTTCACGTCATTCGGAGGTAAATTGGTCAAGTTATGAGCATTTTATGGTGATCTTTGTTAGCTGGTTTGAATTTCCAGAACTCAGTTCTTTATATCAGATTTCATTAGATTTCAATTTTGGGCCTTATTCATCATTGGAGAGTTGAAAAAACATTGAAAGAATTCATTCTCCTCTTCTTAGCATTGTTCTCTATCATTGTAACTTGTGATTTGCAGATTTCATGATTGTAAGGTTGAGATATAGTAGTACTAATCCAACCATTTTAGTTTCTGCAATTACTTGTTAAATTTCACATTAATTACCCTTGGATGGTTTACCGCCACTGTGGAGAATGAACATTTGATCTCTCATTGTACCCATTGAAAAGTGGAGAATTCCCACTCTTGAGTGGATGCCCGCCGCAGCGGAAGAATTAGTTAGTTTTCAATTTCAATTAATTACTCCATCATATGTTAGCACCTCGCCCTCACTGGGATCTTGAGTGCACATTCTTGACGTTGAGTTTGTTTCAGTTTCAGTTGCATTCCATTCTGTATCAAGTTGAAGCATAGGGATCCTTTGACCATATGCGCGCATTCTTGGTTAGAGTTGCTTTGATAGTGTTTTTGAATTTAGCGCTAATGCTAATCAAGTTGGCCAAGTGCTGGTTTGTGTGTGCAATTCAACAAAAAAAAATTGGTTAGCATATTTCAGAGAGACGGGCAAGTTTCAAAGTTAAAACATAAACAAGTTGCTCATGAAGGTCCAAAAATACACCTTTACATGGGAGAATGTATATTAAAGTAAAAAACACAAAAGTTGCTCCTCAAATTCAAAAAAGTATACCTATGTTTGTTCTTTATCATTGTTGAGCAAAGGTTTTATTGCTAGCAAGGAAGGATGCCATTGGAGCAAGTTTCCCAAATATGTTTATCCCATGCTATTTTTAGCCATTGCTATTTTGGGAGACAACTAATTTTAGACGATCTTCTGGGTCTATTTAGGTGTGTTCTATTTCAAGATTTCTTAGTTTAGATGATGTATTTGGAGACAATTTTGTCTGTAAAACTTTCTTCAATTGCAATTGAACTATTCCTAGAATAGGAACTGCAATTGTGTTTAATTTATTTATTATGCAAAATCATTGTAAGCACTTATAAATATGTGCTGTTGAACTTAAATTTTTATGGAATGGTAATTTATGACTATTTGTTGCTGAAATTGTTGTTCAAGTCCTTTTTTCCGTTTCTATGATATTGCAATCTTGTGAATTGAATATTGTTTGATAGTTATAATAGACTCTGTATTGCACTAGTTATTGATTTGAACTTTGTGACTTTCTATACAAATCTCCGTGTTTAATTCGTAGTATCTTGTCTGCATTTAATCCAATTCAATTGATGTATTCTATTCATGCTTTTAGTCATTGCATTTATCTAGAAATTGTGACCATTTGTTTGCAGTTATAGGTTGTTTGCTTTTAAGATAAAAAGACATAAATCTCTTGTCTTGTGTAGAAGTGCTGATTAACCTTGTGCCCATGGCTGAGAACCAAATAGATAGGTTGTTTCTGTTGTTTAGAGTTCTAGTGTTTCAATTTTTGTTACAAGGGACCTTTTCAGAGAGCATCTTTAGGCATATTGTTGAAGATAGTACTTTCCCGCCCTTGTCTGATGAATCTTCTCCACCTACCTAATAATTTTAAGAAAGTTTTATTCTTACATATCATTTCATTTTGTCACTGTGTTGTCCATATTTACCAAGAGAGGCAAGGGTACTGGTACTGATAAAGATACAGTGACGGGGATGCCAATCAAACTAGGGTACTTGAGTAAATATATAAGAAGATAGATATATTATAAATAAATAGAGTCAGAAGAAATTGTGGGTATGAGGACAGATACATGGTCCATGTTCCTTTAATGGAGTTTCCTAACAGCTCTGGACTGTTGTCCTAAAAATGACTAAAATAAATTGCTAACAGGACTCAACCCAGCTTGTTATCCCAACATGGAGAGAATTTAAATTTTATATACTAAATTCTATCAGTGCTTTCATAACCCATTAAATCAGATGTTAGTTCTTTCATTTTAGTTAGTAAGACTTTGGATATTTAGAAGTTCTCTGCTTCAGAATATCATTCATTTACTTAAACCACATTATTTCTTTTTTATCATTATCATGTTTTATATGTACCTCAAAGCATTTCATGATTGTACTTATATTTTTTTGGTGCAATGATCTTGAAACTTGTCTTTTGTGTTTGTGATGCATAGTTTCTCCGAGAAATATGACTATAGTAAGATCTGCACTCGTATTTATGATTTGCAGTGTACTTACTTATCTAATTAACAATTTCTGTAAATATTCCTGTATTTTATTTACCTGGCTGTATTTTAGTAAAACCTACTTTGGCATTCTCTAGCCAGGAATCACTACCGATGAAATTGACAAGGCTGTCCACAAAATGATTATTGGTGCCGGTGCATATCCATCTCCTTTAGGTTACAAAGGATTTCCAAAAAGTATTTGTACTTCAGTAAACGAGGTTGCATTTCATGGTATTCCTGACTCACGCCCCTTGGAGGTAATTCCTATTGAATTGTATTAGATACACCTTTGTATTGATACTGTTTGGGCTACTGTCATACAGTTTAGCAATGGAGTTAATGTGCTAAAACACATTGCAGGATGGTGATATTATCAACATTGATGTTACCATTTACTTGAATGTAAGTGCATATCCTTTTCTGGGTAGGGTTTGAAGTCTAACTTTATTTTGTTGGCATATCTTGGAGATTATTTTCTATAGTATACATATTGCATGGTCTTAGATGTTTGATTTAATTGGTTATGAAACATTTTACTTACAATATTGCCTTTAGATTTAGCTCACTGAAAACAGATATAATATCTTGTGAATGTTTAGTTGATTTGTTCTTCAATTTTTGATTTAGGGATATCATGCAGATACATCAAAAACATTCTTGTGTGGCAATGTTAATAATAATGCAAGGCAATTGGTTGAGGTAACATCTTTTCCAGGCATTTGAGTTTGTAATAAATTCAATAAAAGCTTAGTTTTCTAAGTTTCTTATTTTTTGCAGATCAATTTCAATATCGTGTTACCATCACCAGGAATTTTCTTATTGTTTGCTTCATTTTTAGAGTGAAAGAACATTGCACGATTACTTTTAGCTGTCCCTACAATTTGTAAGATCAAATTTTGTACATTTTTGCAGAAGTGAAGATCAAATATCTTAGATTGAGCTGCACAATATATGTTCTTAGCATATAGTGCTTAGCTCACACTTAGATTGCTAAGCCATCTGAAAAATATTAGTAATCATTCTTACGAAAGTCTTTTCTAATACCCTCAAAAGTCCCCTTACCAGTTACTTTGCAATAATCCATGAGGCTGTAATCTACAATTATGCCCACAGCTCCAAGCTCATTTTTTACAAGTTGTCCTGTGGGCATATAAAGAATAAAGTCTGAAACCTATGATAAATCTCTGTAAGATTCCCTCTCTGATTGAACAATAATTTTTACGATTTTTCCATTTGACAGATTACCATTTTGTCAAATGGTTTATATGCAACTGTTTAAGATTTATCGAAGTTGTGACAGCGATGATATACTGAATGCATACAATATGATGTTGCTCAACATAAGGTGCATATGCGAAACTGATAATGAACTTGCACTACAAACCTTTTGCATACAAATGATATAGAAAGTTGTTCTCGGATATATTCAATGGTTTCATACATACTCAGACATGGGCGGATTACTAATGTTTAAGACTGAGCCAGAACAGTAGAATGAAAATTTAATGTGGATGCTCAGAATTAAGATACAGATATTAGTTTTGCTCAGAAATTACTATTCCAATGCATATTCAAAATAACTTCATATATATTCCAGAAAGCAATGGAAGTACCCGGTAAACTCCAAATGGATGATGGCTTCGATTCAGAATTCTGACATTACTGCCAACGCTTATTCCTCTGATATGTGGCTTCTTTGTCTCATTCGGCAGCCAAATAGAAATGTGAAGACGCGATGCCAGGGTGACTTTTGTCCGTCAGTGTGTATAGGAAGTCTCCCAATTTCAAAGAAGGCGGCAATGCATTTGTATAAACTCAGGTCCGCCTTAGTTTGTTTGTCCCGTCATCACTTGCTCTGTCTGGTATTGAACTGTTCGATCACAAAGGAATTCGCATTTGGAAGTGTTCTATTGCTCTTAGTATAAGATTACTTGTCTTTCCCTGCGCCGATTCTCACCTGTTCCAGTCAGCACTCCAGATAGACCCGATAATCAAGTTACACTTTAGCAAAGATAAGACGGCATCTCCAATATGCCATGATTCACTCAAAATTTTCTTATTGTCTCTTTAACAGCGGTCCTTCATAAAAAAATTTGTCGGCTTCATTAGAGTTATTGACTTGCAACCTTCCATGTTTGATTTTATTGTCCTCCCTCAAAGGCCTGATATTTAAATGCGATGGAAGGGGGTGAGCAAGGAGCTCCCGATAAATTCCAAATCGGCTCCTTCTTTTATTTCTTACCTTCAGCTTTTGTCTGCCACATCAACTTAGCTACTCCCTTAAATCTTTATTTCTGAACTAAGACAAATCGCGATTCCCTCTAATAGCAATTATCTCTTATTAAAATCGAATTGTGACTGACAGAGATAGCTGCCCCACTTTCCCTGATAAACTGCAATTTTTCTGATATGAACGAACTGCCAACTGCTTGAGAATAAACTTCAAATCTGCAATAAAATACTCAATACCTCCAAATTGAAAATGCCTCTACAAAATATGCAAATATTCCAAAAACCAATTTCTCCAAAATTTGGCCAGTGGCCATTAAATTTTGGCAATGATCAATCCAACAAAGAATGAATTTCCTCCTCAGATGAAAAATAACGATTGCAACAATAAGCCAGCTGCTGCAATCCTTAGATAGTGCAATAATGTAGGATGCAATAATAACCCAGCTATTGCTTCAACTCAATATTCCAAAGTGCAATAATACAGCTACTGCACCAGTCAAACCCTTGCAATAATACAATAGCTATTGCAAGATGAATTCCTCAATGAAGCACAATGTAGAAACCTTGTATGGATTCCTCAACTATCCAGCTAGGGTTGATCTTTCACAATCGAACCTGACACTCTAGAGTCTTCAAACCCTCGAGCGAGCTAAGCATTTAGCTTCAGCTTCTTACCACACAGGTAATTGAGAAATGGATTCCAAATCAAGTGTGTCCAAATGCCAAGCCAACGGCTCCTTATAAAGATTTCTCAATCACCTCCAGGAAGCTTCTAGAATATAATATTATTTTGTTACTTAAGTGACTTTATGTTATAATATTTATTTTAAGTCACTTTATTAAATTAATTAAATATAAAGTTACTTTATGTAATTAATTTATTGAAATAACTTTATAAATAGTTAATTTAATACTTTCTCCAATTCGGGGACATGACAATCTCAAACTATAAAAGTCACCAAAAGTGCAATCTTAGAAAATGTGATTTATATCCTCCTTGTTCCATGTTGGAGACACTCTACTGTATACCTGCTAAGCCACTTGTAGTTGCTCCATGTTTGTTGGATAACTCTTGATATAAGATCAACTATCCAGTGACCTCAGATTTGGAGGTAGAAAGAGTGATCCAAATAAAACCAATTCATCAAACTTGTTGGGTCTTGAAACTGCTGCTCCACAATTCTAGAATACTATTTTACCTTCAAGGCTAGGGGTTGTCATTCATGAGAGCACTAGGGGCTGGCCGAAAAATTGAGGGATAAAGGCCAATCAATGAGGGCGATAACTCTCCAACACTTTGAGCTTAGCTTAGAGTTAGACTTTGAAGGGTATTCCTAGAAGTACCCTGAATAGGACTGAAGGTGCTGAAAGATAATACATAGTATAAAATTTACAGTTGTATCCAATGTAAGTTTAATCCCAAAGGTTGTCATTGGGTTAAAAACTAACCAACTGCACAAATAACCTCTTATATAGCTGACATTGACATTCCTGAAAGAAGTGCAAGATGAAAGCAAGTATACACGATTCACTCGTAATGAACAAATTGAGAAGGTCTATTTGTGGTGTATCCCTATTTGCAATGTTGAATCATGAATTGCAAATGCACTAAAATTACTGTAGGTAATTGATTACAGATTTTACTTTTTTTTTAAAGTTTGTGTGACTGAATCATTAGTTTCTAGGACCGGTGCCTATCCTATTGGTAATAGTCATAGTTCACTAGAGGGAAAAATAATGAATTAAAGCATGGAGGAGTGATGTAAGCATAAAATGCATCAAATGAGAGGTATTAAACACAACATTCTTAATTATCCAATACCATACTACAAAAATCTATATGCAAAGAAGAAATGATCATCACAAGGTTTGTAATGTTTTCAAAACACTGTTACATATCTCAAATCTCCATTACATTCATATGAGTAATTGTGATAAGATGAAACCTTAATTATGTAGTCGGTTGGGAGTGTCATTAGTCGGCCAAGTATTGTAATTAAATAAAACTATAGTTAGGCAACAACGATTTCATATACTTTATGTTACATGTTGTTTTAGGAAACTAAGTCCTTGACTAGTTGGATTAGTTGCAATGGGGAGTTGCAATGGTTAGTTTCTCAACCACCACTAGCGACTATATGTACTTGGGTTCATTGTAGTCGAGACACTATGATACTGTTGTGATGACATTATGCTTCATTGTGTTATGTTATGATGTTGACATAGTACGAATGATTGTACTTTGGTTCTATTGCATTAATAAATGAAGTACTATTTTGTGCACATTGTTCATACATGAAGGTTTCTTGTACATGTTCTGTATGTGATATTTCCGTTTACTCTCGTAGTATGTTGAATCATGAATTGTACAAACGGAGGAGGTAGGTTGTACATCAAACCCACGCACATACCATACAAAGTATCACCGTTTGAATTAAAGCATCCAGATTGGACGACACACGTGATGGGAGGAATAGCTGGGTCGTACAAAGGAAAGAAGGGTTAGTCGCATAGTAGAGCTCGAGTCTTAGCATATGACCGTGCGTAAGGAAGAGCTGTGTGGGCTCCATTGTACGACGCAATTAGGGAAATCACCACACCAAGGCAGCGTACGGGATTGTTGCACGTTTGATCATAACCATTGTACGATGCCCAAGGAATCAAAGAATTTGCACAGGAAGTATTGGGAGGTTGTATGGTAGCTAAATATTAATTGTCGTACGGATAAAATCAAAAGTAAAGCAAGTGCAACAGTCCAAAAGGAGGCACAAGGTCTGAAAAGTGCAAATGTACGGTACTTGAAGCAATCAACAATAGACAAGTCTATATAGTGAACTAAAGAAAGGAAAAAATCCAAACCGAAGGTGTCAAACAGAGACTCGACAAGTGGAAGATTTCAGTTGCAGTAACTACATTGGGCAAAAACAACAATTATTTAAACCATATCGGAGAGTGCACGATTAAAGGGTTCCCACAACTATGGATAAAGTAAAGAAAGTGGTGCAGTATAGGTTGAAAATTGCATCGGCTAAGAAGAAGAAGATTAACGTAGAAACTGGAGCTAACACCCTTACTTGGGACAGCTTAACTTCCAATGAATGCAAACAATGGTGGAAGGATGACCACGTCCTTAAGATTGCCCTTAGACATGCCCAAGTAGACAAGGCAGTCTTACTAGCGTTCTTCAATGCTTAGGAGATCGAGCGCTACCTTAAGGCAATGGTGGAGAATTATTGCAGGCATTCACACAGGTTGGTGCTAGAGTATAGAGGATGCACGATTACAGTGTCATATTGGCCATTGGACTTTGAGAGGGTATTCGACATCCCAACATCGGGTGTAGGAGTTAACAAGCCAGGCAAGGTGACACAACAACATAAGGAGGCAGCTGTGAGGAGAGTTTGTAGAAACGATCTTACTCAACAAGAAAAGGACAATATTTGGAACGCTGACTAGGGCCTGAGGAAAAACTATCTTGCCACACCAAAATGGAAGTGCCTCTTAGATTTGTTAAAATGCAGGTTGACACGGGCCAGCCGAGCGTCAGATGTGGCAATATGGATGGTCAACTTGTAATGTCCCCATCCTAGTCAGTATCAGTTGCAGATGGGTTAGCCTGTTACTTGGACCCTTGTAGGCTAATATGTTTGGATAGAGGGTCTCAGTGGCAGTTAATGGAGGTTGTTATTACTCCATTTCCTCAATTCAGTATTGGGTTCAGTTCTAGGCCTTTGTAGATCAGTGTTTGGCGTAGTTGAGGGACTTACTATTTATGGCAAGTCAATCTGGTAGTGATGGTATTTTTAGTCAGGGCACTTGGACACATGGGGGTTATACAGTGTTGACCCTAGCTTCAAATGACATGTCAAAATACTGAGTATTGAGAGATTAATATTTTAGTGGTTAAGTTATTTAATTAAGGGAATATTATAAAGTTATAATTTAACTTTATAAAAGTAAAAGCCACTTAAATATTATAAACTGAGTTTTAAAAGGTAAATAAAAAAAGGTAGGCTCAAGTGAGGAATTATTTAAAAGTGAATAAAGTATCTTAAAATACATTTTAAATGTATTTAAAAGCTATTCAAGAGAAAGTCGTACCTTTTTGGGAACCGTGTCTTTTGAGGTAATTATAAGAAGCAAAGACAAGTCGACCTCAATTCATCATTGATCATTTGACATTGTTTGCTTTTGCTTCTTTGAAGTTTGTGCCTGAGACAAAGGTTTCAACATTTTTTATCGACATTGGAGAACGAAATTTTTTCAGAGTTTGCAATCTTGAAGCTGTGAAAGATCAACTGAATCATTGCCTGAGAAATGGCTTCATTCAGGAGCCATTATTGAGCTTACTTGTGGAGAAATATCCAAGGGCTTAAGACAGATTGAAAGGTTAAATTATGAAAATTTGAAGGCTGCAATTTACAATTGTCATCACATACTCCTTGGTCGTACAACAACAATTACTAGGGCCGTACCAGATTTGATTTTCTAGGCCCTACATCTCTTTCCCTAAGGCGTTTTCTTCCCAGCTCAAAACGCCTTCTCTATTGGCTTCATTCTTCTTCCATCATTGGCATCTAAGCTATTGAAAGTGTTTCCTATCATTTTTGGTGTGGAGAAGCTGATCATTGGGGCAGGTTGTACATTTCAGGGGTTTTCCAATGACTGCAATAAATTCCAGATCTTCAAATAAAAGGGTTTGCTTTCTTATCGGGTATGCAACCTTGTTTACAAGTTATGCTTCTATCTTGTATTGATAATATATATATATATATATATATATATATATATATATATATATATATATATTTCATGCTGAATAAGAGTCATTGCAACATTTATATATTTCCAGTTATTTCTTTGTTAAATCTTGCTTGGCAACTTTTTATTTAATTATTTTAAATTCATCAGACAAAAAGAAAAACACAAAAACAGTGCATTCAACACCTACAGGCAGAGTTAAAACCAATAGTGTTATTCATAGTGGTATCAAAACTTTGATCCTGCCATCCTGGAGGGTTAGAAGTTCATATGCGACCGCATCAGGTTGGAACTCACAGGTATTACTCACGCAGGAGACCTGGGTTACAGAGAAACCAGTTAGAGGACATACCTTTAGATTTCTAGTTCGTGGAGATGCCATTTGAAATCATGGGAGATGGGGAAGATGGTGAGCCGCCCAGAAACCATGGTAACAATGAGGATAGAGAAGCCAAAGACATTCTGAGAGGTCTTGTAGCTGGACAAGAACATGTAGCAAATGTGTTGCAGCAGTTTAGTACAGCCGTTCAACATTTGACCATTCCTAGGAGACTGAATCAGGGCCAAGAGGAAGATGGTAGTGTGGATGGAGCCCCATGGATAAGGGTAACACCAACACACACCTATGACAGGCCTACATGCCCTACATTTGTGAGAAATGAACTTGAAGAGGGGAACGTGGATGAGGAGGAAGGTGACGTGATTTTTGTAGATAACGGATGACATTGCATGATGAGTGGGAAGCATTACCACAGAGAATTAAGGATCATCTTAACTTTGACAGGTTCATGAGTCAGAAAAGAGAGCACAGTAGGAATAGGATTGATAGGAGACCAAGGAATAAAAACAATGATCTTAGACATGCAACCAACAAGCTCACACTCTCCACTTTTGATGGCAGTGGTAGGGTTACAGCCAGAGCTTGGATTAGCAAGTTGGACACTTTCTTGACCTTATGTCCTATGGCAGAAGAAGACGCCATTAAGTTCGCAACTTTGCATTTGGATGGGGTAACCCATGATTGGTGGCACCATGGGATGGTTACCTTGCAACATGACTGTATCAATTCATATCAGGAGTTCACTGACAGGTTAGTTGAGCGTTTTGACAAAAGAGATCCAGAGTTGTATTTCAGAGATCTAGCTCAGCTGAAACAAATGGGCAGTTTGGAATCTTACATTGTTGAATTTCAAAAGCTTTCGGTCATAGTTACAGGTATATTAGAGAAGAGGCTGGTCATATTATTTGTAGAGGGTCTTTATGAACCTATGAAGGGTTGGATCAAGGCTTTTGATCCCCCTACCTTGCAAGAAGCTTTGAGGAAAGCTCGTAGCATGGAACTGTTGTGATGTTTTTCACACATCGCCCCATTGCAAATGGGGACCCCCTAATTTTGGCTTTGCTTTTGGTTTGGTGTTGGTTTGTTTTTGCTGTTGTCTCTCTCTCGTTCTGTCTGTCTTTTCGGGGACGTTCTCGTCTGTGAGCTTTAACATGAAATTTGGCCAGGTTTGGAATTAGGGTTTTGTCTTTTGGTCAGTTCAGGGTTGAGTAAAGTGAATAAATTGAAAACCAAGCTTAACATTGTTGTCAGTGTGCTTCCAGCAGCTCTCAGCCAAGTTTCATCAGATTCTGAGGTACTTACTATTTTTAGTAAGTGTGAAATTCAGGGCAATTTGTCAGCTATTTCGAGATTCCAATCATCACACTGCATTCAGGGTATATCAGACTGCTTGCATGCCAAATTTGAGCAAAAACGGATAACTTACTATTTTTAGCAGTCCGGCTTCCGGCACGAATTTCAGGGTCCAGATGCAGAGGTTTTCTTTGCATGTCTGGATATTCCTTCTGGGTTTTTCAAGACCTTCGCGATGACGTAACATGCAAGTCGAGGCGACCACTTTCAGGATTCAGCCTTCCGAGGCTATTTTTAGGGTTTGCATGTCAAATTTCTTTTGCATGTCGGGTGATTCCTGATGGGTTTTTCGAGGGCTTCGCGATGGTATGACATGCAAACGGAGATTCTCACTCAGTAAGGAACTTGCTATTTTTAGCAGGTGTGTCCCGGCAGCCACCTCCCAGCAGTTCAGAATCACGAGCTGATCGCAGTGTTGCGGAAATGAGAACAAACAGAGTTCATTTGATACGCATGCAAAGTGAATTAGGGTTTCCAGCTTCGGAGCCTAAATATAGGCATCAAAAGTCAAAATCTTCAAAATCCGATGTAAACCACTACGATCAGCGTTCTTCAGGCTATCTGCTGGTGAAATTTCAAGTCGATCAGAGCACTTACTATTTATAGTAAGTCAAATTGGAAACTGGCTAAAAATAGTAAATTGAGCGCATGCGTCAGTGTCAGCCAACAGGTCACGTGGTGAGGAGCGCCTCATTAAAATTTCAAGCTAATCGGAGCTGTGGAAGTACCAAAAACGAGAGGTTACTATAAATAGCAAAACACTTCTCAAAATGTGCTATTTTTAGTAAGTCAGCTCAAAATGGCAATGTCAACAGGCTAACCAGGTCATGAAGGTCCAGTGGTCAAAATTTCAAGGCAATCTGAGCTTTCGAAGTTTGAGAATCAGAGGATTTACTATAAATAGCAGGGGCATGAACGCTGGCAGAGGAAGGGAAAAATAGCTAAGTCTGGAACTTCATCCTTCACTTCCTTGAAAATGCGCCCATCTCAGCTGGAGGTCATGAAATTTCTCTAAGTGTTGAACTTC
Source organism: Sequoia sempervirens (assembly GCA_007258455.2). Lineage (NCBI taxonomy): Eukaryota > Viridiplantae > Streptophyta > Pinopsida > Cupressales > Cupressaceae > Sequoia > Sequoia sempervirens. The sequence goes on from VDFB02075372.1 coordinate 52,074, forward strand.
GTCCAGTACACATGCTAAAATGCGCCCTCAAGGAAAAGTTGGAGCTCAAAATTTTGCTAAGTATGAAGTTCATCCTGCTCAGGGGGTGAAATGCGCCCAAGAGACAAGGAAGTCAAAGCAGTCAACAGTTTTCATCCGCCTCCTATAGCAAAATGCGCCCAACTCAAGATGCCAAGCATGAAAATTTTCTAAGTATCAAAACTCGTCCTTCACCCAGGCTGAAATGCGCCCAAAGCAAATTGGTCAAGACAAAGTCAAAGTTTTTATCCTCCTGCATGGCTGAAATGCGCCCAAAGTCATGCATGTGAAGACGGGAAAAGGGATGTGAAGAGTCACTCTAAGGACGTGGTTAGAGTTTCATCCTTCATGGCATCAAAAATGCGCCCAAGTTTCAAGGTCAAAGCAAAGTCAACTTTTTCATCCTCCTACATGGGCAAAATGCGCCCAAAACAAGGCATGTAGAGACGAAAACTGAGAAGGTGAAGAGCCACTTGTTGGGTGGCGTTTGAAAGTTCATCCACCTCCATAGGAAGAATGCGCCAAGTTTTATCCTTCACAAGGCATCAAATGCGCCCAAAAGAGGGCATGTGAAGACAAACGTGGAGAAGCTCAAGAGTCACAAGGTCAAGGCGTTGAAAAGATTCCTTCTACACAAGCAAAATGCGCCCATCCTTTGCCTACATGGAAATGCGCCTAGTTTGAGGTGTAATAAGTGAATAGAGGGTGGTGAATAGGGTGAAATGTGATTAAAGCGTAGTAAAAGGCTAGTAAATACTCCAAAGGCGTGGTGAGAGCTTGGTAGATACTAGGCGTTATGCCTTTTCAAGTGTTAGATGCGCCAAAAGTGTGAATGCTAAAAGGTGTTGAGGATATTTTCTAAGGCGTGATTTTCCTCTTCAAGTCTAGAGTGTGTGGTGGTGAAGATAAATGATAGGGCATGATTTTCTTTCAGTGTGCTATACGCCTTAAGGATGGTAAAATGAAATAAAAGATGAGTGATGAAATATTTCAAGTGTGGAATGAAATACAAGTGGTGGCTAGAAAATAAAATGTGCCACGCATCTCTAGGAATAAAATTTTCTAAGTGAAGTTGGTATTTTCACAGGCAAAATTGGTCGAGTTGGATATAAAATTTTCTAAGGCAAAATTTTCGAAGTGATTTAAAATTTTTTCTAAGGCAAAATATTTTCTTCCTCTAGAAAATGCGCCTAGACTCTGAGGTGATGGGATTTTTCCTGAAACGTGAATAGAGTTGCCTGAGGTAAAGTCAGTGAATGCCAGCTACACAGGATTAATAAAAATTTCCAAGTCAGAGCAAAATTCTCAGAGAAGATCGAAGAACGGATTTAAGTTTCACAGGGGAATATTTTCTAAGGTTCAAAATTCGAGAAAATTAAATGAACCCGTTCGTTGGGTACCCATGAATTCGACGCGTTCTGAAGAAAATTTTCTTCTGGGTATCGAAGATTGTCGATGAGGAGTTGATTTTAAGGTCTTCCACAGTTTGTCGAGGATTCTGGGATGAAGATTTCAAGCGAGCACTAGGTTGATGATTTTTCCTAAGGGAAATTAAAAATTTCTAAGGCAAATGTGAAGAAAACGTGTTTTCAAGATGAAATCTTCTAGACGGTGAATTTGAAAGAAACTGCCTAGGTGAATTTGCTTCAATTCTTCGTGAAGATAGTTTTCATGAGCCAGAGATGAATAAAATCGAGGTTATCAGAGCTCTAGCAGGTGAAATGAAGTTCTCAAGGATGGAAATTTGTCTAAGGCATGAACTTGAACACAAAGTTGGCGATGAGCGCTTGAAAGTTGGAGCATGAAAATCAGGTAAGTGAGTTAAGTTTATATCATGAAGTATTCTAATACCCCTCTCCTTGCTTGTTTTGCAGGAGAAACGTCGAGGCCGAGCACGATGACTTGAAGTGGAAGCACGATGAAGATGAGTTACAATCTCGAAGGAGGAAAATCTGCAAGAAAATGGCTAAGTGTTGAAGAAACATTTTCAAGGCTCAAGATGAAAAGAAGAATGAAGACCCTCAAGTGGAAGAAATCAAAGAACAACGCCAAGAAAGAGGATCGAGAACAGTGTGAACGCGTCTACAAATGGAATCTTCTAGAAGGATGATGGTGGACATTATGGCGCATTTATTACCCCACTCTCCTCTGTGGCGGTTTTTAGGGCAATATTATTTAGGGCTGAGGTGGCACGATTCTGGCCACTCTATTGATTGTAACCCTAGCCGTCTTTTGGGACTTGGCTAGCTATATAAAGGGGGAGTCCCCCTCATTTGTAACTCATTAGATAGTAGACAGTAGACATTGAGAGAGTATTAGCATTAGAATTAGATAGTGTAGCATTGTAGAGCATTTTTGCATAATTTGGAGAAGAGAGAAAGTTTTCCCTTTGAAAACTTTTGAAGAGATTGTTGTGTAACACATTTTATGATAATAGATCTTTTCATTGATGATGAAATTCGTCTTGTCATGAAATGCTAGCAAGGTTTCTTCTTCCTTTCGTATCCAAGTAGTTTAAATTCATGCAAGTAGCTTACTTTGATGTGTGGTGTTTCATTGAGATAGCTTCGCTTTACTCCATACCACTAGCGGCTTGTTGATGATAAGTTCGCCTTGTGTGGTCAACTGGACATTATTTTGTGTTTAACTTCGGTTGTGATTTATATGCTTATATGCGTCGTTGTGATGGTGTATGCATGTTAAGTCATAACTTGAACATCTTTCGCTATTTCCCTTGAAGATTGCACCGATTTTGCTGAGGCTGTCCGACGGAGGCTAGGTGAAATCCGGTTGAAGTCTATTGAAACGAAGCTCCACATATCCTGCATTTAGAATAGAACATAAACTTCTTAGGCCCTACACCCTTTTCAATTCAGTACTTTCTGGTTAGAATAGGAAACCCGCACTTCATAGATAAATCTTTCGAGCATTTGAATCCCTTTCTCCACTGCCGAACAATTCTGTAAGTCCCCTTGAAATACCAGCAAATCACATCGAGCCAAACTGAGCCTATTCGCATTAAAGGAACCTTGGAGTTGAACGCATGAACTTTCTTGCAATCTTAGCATGCGGAATACTTTGATCAAGAGAGAATAGGGAAGCCGTTGGCAACTTTATTCTGCGTTGGTGCGGTCACGAAAAACACATCAACAGGAACTTACAGCTCCACGTAGTAAGTTCAACTCAAATTCAAAACCATCTTCATCCTATAATGACAACAAATCAGATCCAAAGAAATCAGAAAATGTTGATCAGAAGAAGAAATTTGTAGCCCCTTTGGATAGGGAAACAATTAATGATTTGCGTAGGAGGAAGCTGTGTTTTTATTGCAAGGGTCCTTATGATCTAAGCCATGATTGTCCTCTTCAGCCTAAGGGTCAAAATAGGCATATGGAGTGGTTTTAGGAGGGTGAAAACATGACTGATATAACGGACCAGCAAGCTGATCAAAAGGATTCAGTGACAGAAAACTCAGAAATTGAAGTTGAAAATGAAGGAGAAATGGAGCTACAGGAAGCTCATATGTCTAGCATGCAAAGGGAAGGCTCCTTTAGATTACGTGGACTCTTGGCTGGTCAAAGAGTCATTTGCTTGCTTGATACAGGTGCAACACACAATTTTATAGATGCACGTTTAGTGGAAAAGCGTGGAATTCAAACTCAAGAGTTTGAAGGGATAAGGGTAAAAGTTGCTGATGGTTACACTCTCAAATGTGAGAGAATGATTCCGGATCTGCCTATGAAACTCAATAACTATGAGTTTAAAGCAGATTTTTATATGGTTAATATGGGATGCATTGATGTGGTCCTTGGCATGAAGTGGCTTCATGCAATTGAAGAATTTACACTCAACCTTAGAGATATGGAAATGAAAGTCAAGGTTGACAGGACTAATCATGTACTTAAGGCCATCAAGGACAACTTAAAGGTAATCACTCTCAGGAGAATGGAGAGACTTATTAGACATGACATGGTAGAGTGGGCAGCAAAGTGTAAGTTGATGCCTTCGTATGAGGAGCAGCACAAAACACCCTATCATCCAGATGTTCAGGAGCTCAGAGTTAAGCACACAAAGGTATTCAGTGACATACCACATGGTAGACCTCCTAATAGAGGTATAGAGCACATCACTGAGTTGGAAGAGGGCACCAAGCCCATTATGATTACACCTTATCGACACCCAAAGCATTTGAAGGAAGAAATTGAGAAAACAATCAAGGAACTTTTAGCTATGGGACACATAAGGACAAGTAAGTCTCCTTTTGCTTCATTAGTTGTTTTGGTGAAGAAGAAAGATGGTACACTCAGGATGTGCATTGATTACTGAATGTTGAACAAGACGACAATTAAGAATAGGTATCCCATTCCTCGCATCGACAAGTTGATAGATGAGCTACATGGCGCTTGTTACTTCTCTAAGATTGACTTGAGGACATGGTATCATCAGATCAAAGTCAGAGAGCAGGGTGTTGAGAAGACTGCATTCAGATGTCATTGTGGACACTATGATTTTCTGGTTATGCCCTTTGGCTTAACCAACGCTCCAGCTACTTTTCAGTCCACTATGAATAGGGTTTTCCACTCTCAATTGAGGAAATTTGTTCTAGTATTCTTTGACAAAATTTTGGTTTACAACAGATCTTGGGAGGAGCACATAGTTCACCTAGATATTGTTTTAGGCATACTTGACAAGGAGCCCTTGTACGCCAAGGAGTCCAAGTGTGCGTTGGGCATGGAAAAACTTCTATATTTGGGTCACATAATCAGTGGAGAGGGAGTTCGCATGGATCCTGATAAGGTTCGTGCCATTATTGATTGGCCTACTCCTGAGACTTTGACTCAGCTCAGGGGATTTGTGGGGTTATGCGCCTTCTACCGTTGGTTTGTTAGTGGATTCTTGCGGCATGTTGCACCACTTACAGATTTGACTAAGAAGGGAGCATTTGTTTGGACACCTCAGGCACAAGAGTGTTTCGAGAAGTTCAAACAGTTGATGACTACATGTCCAGTTCTAGCTTTGTCGGATTTCATGACTATATGTCCAGTTCTAGCTTTGTCGGATTTCACCAAGCCTTTTGAGCTTCATTGTGATGCTTGTGGAGAGGGTATTGGTGCAGTGATTATGCAGGACCGTCAGGCGATAGCTTTCGAGAGTAGGAAGCTAAGGGGTCCTGAGAGGAGCTACAGTATATATGACAAGGAAATGTTTGCCATTATGCATGCAATGGCCAAGTTTAGGCAATACTTGGTTGGCAGTAAGTTTTGTGTCAAAACTGATCATAATAGCTTGAGACATTTCCTTGGATAGCGTGATTCGAATGAACGTCAACAGAACTGGGTCAACAAGTTATAGTCTTATGATTTTGACATCTCCTATGTCAAAGAGACTCAGAATGTTGTTGTTGACGCCTTATCTCGCTGTCCCCATTTGAGCTCCATGGTAGAGATTTTAGAGGATTGGAGTCACTTGATCATAGCAGAGTATGCTAAGAATCTGTGGGCTTTTGGCATTATTGATGGGACAGTATAGGACAACAGGTACTCTCTTGTGAATGACCTCATCATTTACAAAGAGAATATTCTTAGTCCCAGGTTCTGATGTGAGGAACAAGGTGTTGAGGACTTTCCACGATTCACCCATGGCTGGTCATCTCGGATACTTTAATACCTACAGGAAGGTACGGGAGAGATTCACTTGGAAGGGTCTCAAATCTGATGTTCTTCATTATGTCAAGGAGTGCTTTGTTTGTCAGTAGAACAAGCAAGAGCATACTTACCCTGCTGGGTTGCTTCAACCACTTCCTATTCCTGAGAGGAAGTTGGAATGCTTGTCTATGGATTTTATTACGGGCTTGCCGAAAGCTCAAGGGAGAGACAACATTTATGTGGTAGTAGATCGGTTGACCAAGTATGCACATTTCTTCCCGATCACCACTACTTATTCAGCTACACAGGTTGCAGATCTATTCTTTCGTGAGGTATTCATATTGCACGGGTTACCTCAGAGTATTGTTAGTGACAGAGACAATAGGTTCATGGGTCACTTCTGGCAAGAATTATTCAGACTATGTAGGACAAAGGTTACTCCGAGCACTAGCTACCACCCCCAGACTGATGGGAAGACAAAAATTGTCAACAAATGGGTGAAGGCATACCTACGGAACTACATTTCTGGGCAGCAGAAGGCTTGGGTGAAGTGGTTGCATTTTTGTGAGTACTGCTATAATTCCACTCACCATATGAGTATCTAGATGCCACCTTTCAGAGCTTTATATGGATATGATGCGCCTAGTTTCCTTGATTTATTGCTAAGCGATTGCAGAGTACCTAGTGCTGGGGATCTGTTACAGGAGAGCTAGGATATCATGAGAGCCCTTCGTGAGAACATTCAGAAGGCTCAGAATCAACAAAAACAATATGCTGATTAGAGGAGGGTTGAGCGATCATTTGAGATCGGTGATATGGTGTATCTAATGCTGCAAACCTATAGATAGTCCACTCTTAGGAAGAAGGGCGCGGAGAAACTCAAGCCATGCTATTATGGGCCGTTCAGGATTATCAGGCGAGTTGGTGAGACGACTTACGAGTTAGATTACTGGTAGATAGTAAGGTGCACAATGTGTTCCATGTGTCATGCCTCAAGAAGGTGTTGGGGCAACATATAGTTCCTTCTTCAGACCTACCACCCCTGGATGATGAGGGGAAGTTGATATTAGTACTTGAGGCCATCTTGGATTCTAGAGAACGTTATCTTCAGAGACAAGTTATTAGGGAATATTTGGTTTAGTGGAGAGATTTTCCCGCAGAGGATGCTACTTGGGAGAGCGAGAGCATTTTACAGCACCCAGCATTGAGTTTTTTTGAGGACAAGCAAATTCAGGGAGGGCGGACTATAATGTCCCCATCCTAGTCAGTATCAGTTGCAGATGGGTTAGCCTGTTTCTTGGACCCTTGTAGGCTAATATGTTTGGATAGAGGGTCTTAGTGGCAGTTAATGGAGGTTGTTATTACTCCATTTCCTCTGTTCAGTATTGGGTTCAGTTCTAGGCCTTTGTAGATCAGTGTTTGGCGTAGTTGAGGGACTTACTATTTATAGCAAGTCAATCTGGCAGTGATGCTATTTTTTAGTCATGACACCTAGACACATGGGGGTTATACAGTGTTGACCCTAGCTTCAGACGACACGTCAAAATATTGAGTATTGAGGGAGATATTAATATTTTAGTGGTTAAGTTATTTAATTAACTTAAGGGAATATTATAAAGTTATAATTTAACTTTATAAAAGTAAAAGCCACTTAAATATTATAAACTGAGTTTTAAAAGGTAAATAAAAAAGGTAGGCTCAAGTGAGGAATTATTTAAAAGTGAATAAAGTATCTTAAAATACATTTTAAATGTATTTAAAAGCTATTCAAGAGAAAGTTGTACCTTTTTGGGAACTGTGTCTTTTGAGGTAATTATAAGAAGCAAAGACAAGTCGACCTCAATTCATCATTGATCATTTGACATTGTTTGCTTTTGCTTCTTTGAAGTTTGTGCCTGAGACAAGGGTTTCAACATTTTTTATCGACATTGGAGAACGGAATTTTTTCAGAGTTTGCAATCTTGAAGCTATGAAAGATCAGCTGAATCATTGCCTGAGAAATGGCTTCATTCAGGAGCCATCATTGAGCTTACTTGTGGAGAAATATCCAAGGGCTTAAAACATATTGAAAGGTTAAATTCTGAAAGTCTGAAGGCTGCAATTTACAATTGTCATGATATACTCCTTGGCTGTACAACAACAATTACTAGGGCTGTATCGGATCTGATTTGCTAGGCCCCAAATCTCTTTCGCTAAGGCGTTTTCTTCACAGCTCAAAACGCCTTCTCTGTTGGCTTCATTCTTCTTCCATCATTGGCATCTAGGCTGCTGAAAGTGTTACCTGTCATTTTTGGTGTGGAGAAGCTGATCAGTGGGGCAGGCTGTACTTTTCAGGGGTTTTCCAGTGACTGCAATAATTTCGAGATCTTCAAATAAAAGGGTTTTCTTGCTTATCGGGTATGCAACCTTGTTTACAAGTTATGCTTCTATCTTGTATTGACAATATATATATATTTCATACTGAATAAGAGTCATTGCAACATTTATATATTTCCAGTTATTTCTTTGTTAAATCTTGCTTGGCAACTTTTTATTTAATTATTATCAATTCATCAAACAACAAGAAAAACACAAAAACAGTGCATTTAGCACCTTTAGGTAGAGTTAGAACTAGCAAGGTTCTTCACATGACTACATGGTGGGACTCAGCATGGGTAAAGTATATAACTGGTGAAGGCTACTCTCAAAAAGGATTAGGGAATTCTTGTCCTAGACGCACGAGGCGTTTTATATGACACAACACACAATAGTGCTTTTGCTGGATGCCATTCATACAAAGGCCAGCGCATAAGTGGGGAAGGTTTTTGCCAATGACACATTTAGACCTAGGGTTTCCTACTGCGTTTTATTGGACATGATTGGACATCAGTCAGGGAGGAGAAGAATCATCACAACCAAGAAGAAAAAGGAAGCAAAGGGAAGCGTCAGTGGAAAAAGAAGTATCGACCAAGAGTGAGGAAGAGGAGGAAGAGGAGCCAATCAAGCTATCTTCCTCGACATCGGCCACCACTTAATCGATGGAGGAGGAAGTGTTATTGGAAGGGGATGCCGAAATAGAACATGAGATGGACATGGAGGAGGCGATTCCAGTAATAGTACCACCTCTGCGACTGACGACATTCATCCTACCAACGACATCCATGGGAAGTACACAATCGGTGGGTTTTACAACATCGGTGGGAGGTACACCATCGGGGGTGTTGACGGGTGTTTTATGACCGCACCAACACAAAATAAAGTTACCAACATCTACTCTATCCTCTCTTGATCAAAATCTCTTGCATGCTAAGATTGCAAAAGATCATGCATTCAACTCCAAGGTTCCTTTATGCAGAGGACGTAGTCTCAGTCGGCTTGATGTGATTTGCTGGTATCTCAAGGGGGATTTACATAATTGTTCAACCGAAGATTAAAGAGAAAGGGGTTTTCACAAGATTCGAAAGATGTGTCAATGAAGTACAGGTTTCCTAGACTAACCGGAAAGTACTGAATTTGAATGGCTGCAAGGATTAAAAATACTATGGTCTATCCTAGGCATGGGACATGGAGATCAACTCTTGCAAACTTCAACCAAGCTCTGCTTCGCCTCACCTTGGACAACTTCCACAAAACCGGTGCAATCTTCAAAGGAGTAGCTAGAGATATACAGATCACGATTCAACATGAAGATACCATCACAACGACACATACCAACATATAAATCGTAATTGAAGTTAGGTCCACAATATTCCAATTGACCATGCAAGGCGAACTCACCGTCAGTGAGCCCGCTAGTGGTATGGATTAGCGAAGCTTGCTCAAATTAAACACCGCATTCCATAACTACCATGTACTTGCATGAAATAAAATCTATTTTACTCTAAGCTCTACTTCAAGAATCTAAGCGAATTGGAAGGACGAAGAAATCTTGCTAGCTACCCACAACAAAAAATGAAACCACAAGCAATGATAACTCTTTTTATTATAGGAGTGTTCACAACAACTTCTTACAAAGCATTCAATTTGAAAACTTTCCTTCCTCTTCAATCTAAGCTATGCTATCAATCTATGGTATCTGTCTCTCTATTCTATCTCTCAATTCTATGATCTATCTCTAATGATCTAATGATGTACAAATGAGGGGGGATGCCCATTTTATAGATGGCCAAATCCAATGGATGGCTCAGATTGAATTACAATGAAGGGCTCGGATTGAGCCACATATGCCTTGATCAAGATTCTTCCCTAAAAATTGCCACAAAGAGGAGTGGGGTAATAAATGAGCAAAAGATTCCCACTTTCTCTTGAAGTCATAATGAGCAATTAATGCCCACCATCATCCTCTAGAAGGTCATCATCCAACAAGGCGTTTCCATTCTCCTTCTCTTTGACCGCGAATTCGACAAATCTGGCTAACACTGCTTCAACCTCCCGAACTAAAATAGGTGGAATATGGTTGGGCTGAAATTTGAGCACTGTGACCGCCTACCCATGCCAAGTACAAGACTTTCTCCAAGCGACTAAGGCATCCTGAGTACTTTGAACAATATTGGAGAAGGTCGAAACATTTTCAAAATCATCTTGAACAAATGACCTTACCTCCAAAAAGAAAGGCCCCAATCTGTTCCTTAGGCCATCTGCAGTCATCTCCTCTGGGGTTAATCTTCTAGCAAATATAGACTCGAGTGTGTTCAGGACTCCTTTCAGAATATTACCCACAGCCTTTCTAACTCTAGCTGAATCTTCCTGTGCCGCATCGAAGAAGCCTCGGCCTATGACCACTGAAGAATACCAACTGGTGAAGTCATATTGGTCACCCTCATGTATTACACCTCTCTCCACCAGAGTCTGCAAGGGCATGTGCATCAAAGCCTCCAAATGAAGAACAGTCTTAGTCTGATAGATAGGGGTCTCGCTCCAGGCCTGATCAATGGTGTCCATGTGTGCTAGAATACTAGAGGCCTGTTGATAAGAATGAACGAGATCCTCCATGAACTTCTTTGTCTCAGTGCGAACACTGCCAACCCACTTATCTGCCTATTGAGCCATCTTCCTCAAATCCTCCAGGCCGCTAACTGATTCTCTCGGGAGTTCTGCTGGAAGATAAATTGTTGGATTTTCCTACCCACACGGACGGGCGAGGTGCTGCACGTAACCAACCAATGTCCTATGCTCCCTCTTCAATCATTTGTACTTTCCTTTGGTTTGGAGCAATCTGTCCTTGAGTGCCTGATAGGAGTTGTCACACTCCTCAATTATCTGAGCCCTTGTAGGGCAGCCTAACTCCATAGTGGTGATCACATCATTTTTTGGAACAACATCATTTCGATCACACTCAATCCTAGGAACGGCTACATGCAGTGTGCGAGAACCATCCTCATCCATAGAAATCTTTGAGAATTTTCTAGCCTTCTTCTCTGGCGGTGCATTGATTCTACTGAGGAATTCTTCCATCTCAATCGCCAGGTCAGTCTCCTCAATAGGATCCTTTCTCATCCTTTCTCTTAGCCAATCCGGCATTGCTTGTTGCAGGTCACAAACGATAAGTGGCTGCTCCTCTCTCGCTTCGTCTTCACGTACTTCTCTATTAGCATTCTGATGAGGCTCATCAATCTCCGTCTATTGGGTATCTTCTCCTGAAACTTGAGCCTCCTGCCCTGTAGTAGTCTCATCCTCTAAGGCTGCCTCAATCTCCTGCTGGAAGTGGGTATCCGTGGCTATTTCCTCTTCTTCCTACTAGTTCTCTCTTTTAGGCACGTTGACACTTTGACCAATTGACTCCCTATGGGGTGGTTGATTTGCTTCCCGTAATTCTTGTTCTTCATTTAATCTATTTCTTTAGTCTGCAAACAATGAGACCTCCTGTACACTTGGAGAGTGAGCTCGTGATGGCATGCATGATGCTTCCTCAACTCTCTGAGGCTCCTGCTGAACCTGTTCCTCTCTTCGTGGTTCTGAAGCTTGGGTGACCTGCTTCCTTTTTCTGACTGTTGGCAGCCTCTGGTCACCCATCAAGTTGTAAGTGAGAGAAATCGACTTGCCCTTAAGTCTGTTCACATGCCTCTCCACCCAATTTCTTGTAAATGTCAGCACTGGTATGCATAATGTATCCAAATCTGTAATCTTCGGCTCTAACCAATTAGGAAGAGGAACTGCCGTATTTCTCAATGTCTCATAATCAGGTTGCATAACATTCATGTCCTCCTCCACCTGGTCTGGAACTGGAATAATCTCGCACTCTCTAATCATGTTCAAAGGTATCCTGGAAAGCATCCTTCTCCTAATCTCAGCATCATCCACCGCATTAGCCCAAAAATCTTCAATATGAGCCTTGTGCCTGTACTCCACATTCTGCACCATTCTGATGTTATTGTAAGGATTGAAGTCCTGCCTGCTGGTGTGGTATGTGAGGTGGAAGAACTGCAACTCATCCTCAGCTTCTCTAGCTGCCTATAATGAGGGACAAACTTCATTTGAATTTCCCATGGTAATTGGGAAGTCTAATCCTCCCTTCTTTTTCTTCTTCAGAATTTTGTCATAGGCAATGAGCTGCCTGGACACTTCTAACATTACCATTCTGTCAGTGGGGTGCCTCGGTAATCTGTACGGATACGATGTAAACCCCTGCAGCCTAATAAAGGTGAACTTCGGAAATTGGATAAACCAATATCTGTACTCTTCGATCAGCTCCTGGGCCTCTTTTGAAATTCTTTGCTGAGTTCTCCGCTGAAGAGTCCTTGTTATATGCATCGTGAAGGCGTCATTCACCCTTTTGTAGTTGGCGGTGCTGGTCAGGTGCAACTTCGGGCAAGCCTCATAGATTTTAAATTGCTCAGGACCGCATCCAATTGGCTCCTTGTAAGTTATTGCTCTATACTTGGTCATCCGAGCCAACATGTATACAACATATGAACTCATGTAGAACGTCTTTGTTCTCCTCAGGTGCCTGAACTGCTCGTTTAAATTGTCGCTTATCATCCTTGCCCAATCAACACATTCCTTGCCTTCTAACACGATGCTGATGAAATAAAACATCCATGGCTCGAAGATATAGGATTGGGGACTTCCATTGACCCTGCTGAGCATCATAATCAGGTCACAGTATTCCTGCTTCACATCATTTAAAATTATTTGTTTGGGCAGCTTAGTGTGAGTGGGCATGGGCTTTTGCATCCAAACTGAATTAATCATCCCAGCACATCTCTCAAAAGAGGAGGCGTACATCTTTTCAACTCTTTCCTTTGTTTTGTACACCATCCTATCAGAAGTGGGAAGTCCAAACACCTCTCTGTGAAGAACCTTGCTGATTTGGATGATAATTTTTCATTCTCAAGTTGATATTTTGCATTTGTCAATGAAGATCACCAATTTTGAGTTTGCAAGATAAGTTCACGGAATATTGATTGTAGTTTGAACATTTGTTTTCATCAAGTAATAGCAGCATGCAAACATGGAATACTTCTAAACATAAACAGTATCTTATTGCTGATTCTGTGAGTGCATACAACGGTTGATTATGCAACCAAGACTACACAGCAGTACATATCAGATTTATATCAGACCATTGTAAAGCAGTGACATTGGTTATTCCAGATACAGCAAAATATGTCTCTACTAGGGCTCGAATATTCATAAATTGCACTCAGGAAATATAGTTTCAGATTTCTTTTCAGACTTATCCTGGGACATAAGGTTGGCTGCTTTAAAGGAAATGATATACAGAATTTTTATAGCAACTAAAGTAAAGTCTGAGTTCAACTGTAACAAGATCACAAGCTTATTTGACTACTCATAGACTCACTGACACAATCAAATCAGAAGTTCATGACAGCATATAACAGATTTACCAATAACAGTGTGAGTTCAATGAGAATGTGAATTTTTCAGACCTGGTGCAACCATGTTCCATGACTGAAGGTGACTGTATGACCTCCAAAATCGCCCAGAAATGTGCAGCAGCTTAACCCTTATCAAGGGAAAGACAAGATGACACAAACTAGTGTGTTCTCCAACCTGGAACCACTCTACTCAGCCTAGGACGAGTCTGCACGGCTCAGGAATGCGCAAGAAGTGTCTGCATCCACGAGTATCTCCTTTCTAGCAATCATTTCCCATATTCATTGAGGCGCCTAGCCTTTATACTAACATACGTCACTTCTAGTTGTGAGAAGTAAGGCACACGACCTAGAATACCAGGTGGAACTGCTGCGACCTGCTCCCAGTCAACATGCCCCTGTATCTTGCCCAGATTTTCTTGAAATCCCATCCTTGTTTGCTGCAATACCTTTCCCAAAGGTCGCCTGGGGTTATAAAAGGTGAAACGACCTCACATGTGCACAAAATACTCTCACAGTCGACCCCAAGAATTAGCAGAAATTCAGTGGACTGAAATCACGAAAATGTTAAGCAAACCCTGAATTGTATTTTTCAAAACTTTCTCAAACTCGATCTGCAATAGAAATGTCCTTTCCTTTCTCAAAATCGTGATTCTTCCAGCTAGGGGTGGTGTTTCACATCTGAACCTGGATTGCAAGGGTCTTCAACCCTCAGCAAGAAGCTCAACCAGTCTCTCTGCCATGAAGAATATGCATTTTAAAAGGTGTTGAATGATTCTCTTTGTCTTCCTTTTGTATTTTTCTCATTCCAAAATAAAATGACTTTTGTATATAGTTCACTTATTGAAATAATTCCTTGTCATTTTTTTATAACACTAAATAAGTGACTTTATAATATTTCACTTGATTTAATTAGATTAATTGATTAAAGTCATCCTTTAGAAATATAATTAATTTTTGGGACAATTTAATCAATTAAATTAATTTAAGTCACTGAACCATAAATTTGGGGACATTACACTCTCCAATGGCATCAGGCGTGAGATTGGCAAATAACTTGCCATCAAGAGAAACAATCGTTCTTCACTCTGACCTATAACAATTGCGCACTCCATGATTAGTTTCAGACACTGAATGGCTGGTGGAAAACCAACAGCTGCATAAATTCCGCTCTTCATAATATGGTGCGTAGTGACTGATGGAGGATGGCCTCCTAACCCGTACATTCGAGTTCTGAGTGCTCCCAGGTTAAATGAGCCAAGATTTGTGTCACTCAGCTCTGCCAACTTCAAAGTAAACTTTGACTTCGGAAGAAATGGCTTGCTCAAGTTCTTGATTACTGCCTGCCTGGACACATTGGCCTTGCTGGATTCAGCATTTGCAGTCTTGTTTGCTCTTGCAGTTGCTTCTCTATTTACTCCAGCCATCCTGCAAAATAAAATATATTCATTAGAATTTTAACTTAGAAACTAGATTAACTTTGTGATGACCAGAATATGGAGCGAGCTTCAAAAAAGAAAAGCCTTTAGCACTGAAATTCAGACTTCAAACCTCAACACTTCCTCAGCAAAATCAATATCTCTTCAACACTTAGAAATTTTCTTGATTTCTTCAGCACTTCTTCTCCAACTTTAATTTTCTTCACCTTCAGAGCCTCAAGTTCGCATTTGTAGTTGGTGAGGAGAAATGAAAATTTTCATAGCTCTTATAACTGAGTTTGAGAATATTTCAACTTCTAGAAGGACGCTTATTTAAGTAGACTCATTTAATTCTTCCTCCACTAATTTGCAGAAGTTCGAATTTTTCCCTCCTCTGGCAATTTGCAACAATTATTATTTCAAATTTTTGAAAATTTCACCCCATTAACAATTTCAACACAATTCATCTTTTAGGCGCCATAGAAAAATTTATCATAGAGGACTTAGGCGCATTTTATTTTATCACTCTGCCTTAAGAATATTTTATTTCCCCTAGAAAATTTTATCAATCATAAGCCCAACGTCCACTTTAAAATCACAAGCCAAGGCGTAATATTTTAAAATTTATTTCCCCCTTAGAAAATATCCAAGACCCCTAGACTCTAAAAAAAAAAAAAAACCCATTTCCCTTTAGAAAATATTTCTCAACTTCATATATCATGGGCGCACTTGAAGGGGTTCATTTAATATTTTCACCCTTGAAAATATTTTTCGCTAATGTTTGCATATTCCACATTCTCTCTCTTCGGCGCATTTGAGGTGGGGTCATGTCATTTTTCGTGACCTTGAAAATTTCTTTCAAACAACTTCTCTTGGGCGCAATTGCTAGGTGGTACTTCCATTTCAAACGCCTTAGAAAATTCTCAAACCACCTTGCTTATGATGGACACTTTTGAGGGGGGCTCCTTCTAGTTTTCATCACTTAGAAATTTTTTTCAAGCCTCCTTACACCTTGGGTGCATTTGGGAGGTAGTGCTTACAATTTTATGTCTTAGAAAAATCTTGATGCCACCCTACACAAGATGGGCTCATTTTGATGGGTCCCCTGCCATTCTCATCACTTAGAAAGTTTGTATACCACCTTGATGACTTGGGCGCATATGAAGGGGGGTTAGGCAAGTCTCATTGCCTTAGAAAATTTCTTACAACTCATTCCTTCCTTGGGCACATTTAACCCCTTGAGGTTCATGTTGAGGGCTCGTTCACTAGGTGAGGCTTCCATTTCCAAAGACTTAGAAACTTTTCTTATCTTCACTCCTTGCTTGAGGGAGCATTTGAGGGGTGGTGTTTCCATTTCATGACTTAGGAAATTTTCAACTCATCTTCTTGGAGCTTGGGTGCATTTGAGGGGGTGGTCAGGCAACTTCTCATCACTTAGAAAATTTCTTGCTACCCTTCTCAACTTGGGCACATTTCAAGGGGTCTCCTGCCAGTTTGTCTTTGCCTTAGAAAATTTCTGTCACCCTTGCTTATGATGGGCGCATTTGGGTTCTTGCTGAGGCTAGGCGCATTTGAGGTGGTGCTCTGCCATTTTTCCTTGAATGCCTTAGGCGTTTTTATGCATCTGGGGTGTTAAGGAAACTTCTAAAGGTGACCCTCGAATACTTAGCCGATTTTGCTCTATTTGCCCTTGTTTTCTATTTTTAGTAACTGCTTGATTTCCGAACTTCTGCAACTCCTCTTAACTTGAAATTTGTTCCATGTGATCCTCATGACCTATTTGACCTATTCACACTTGCCTTTCGTGCTGACCTGCTATTTTTAGCCCTGTTTTGGAGGTGACTTACTATAAATAGTAAGTATGCAGATTATGCTCAAATTTTACTAGTAGACTGCTTGAAAGATGCTGATCACAATGGGATACATCAATTTTTCATTTTTCTTGAGTTTTACCCCTCATTTTAGGCACCAAAGTTGGAAACCCTAATTTCAATTGCATGTGCCTCAAATGACCTCCGTTTGACTCCGTTTTTGTTCTGGACTGCTTTGCTCGTGAAACTGAAGATCTGGGAGCTGTTGGAGTGAACCTGCTAAAAATAGTAAGTGCCTGAAAAAGTGACCAACCAACTGTTGGACATGTTTGCATGCCATATTGCCCGAGAGATCTAAAAAAACCCAGAAAACTGGTCTGCATGCGAGCACCTGCTAAAAATAGGAAGTCATCAACTTGGCTTGCATGTTACATCATTGCGAAGCTCTCGAAAGACCCAGAAAGACTATCCTGACATGCATAGAAAAATTATACATGCAAACCCTAAAAATTGCTCCCGAAGCTAGAACTGCTAAAAATAGAAAGTTTTCAGAATTTGTTCAAATTTTGCAGGCAAGTAGCTCAAACTGCCCCAAACATAGTGTAGTAGTCAGAATTTCAAAAGTCTTGAGAAAAAGGTCCCAAATTGAGTACTTACTAAAACTAGTAAGTTGTCAGAATTTAGTGAAAATTTAATGGGAACCTTCCTGAAGCTTCCTAATTGCAATGCAATGCTCAAATTTCAATTTGCTCAACTAAATTAACCCCGAACTAGCCTGAAGAATGAAAACCCTAATTTGTCAAGATGCACTCCAAACTTAGCCAAAATTTCAACCAAAGCCCAAAGACGGGCACATCCCCAGAAAGATAGACGGAACAAAGAGAGACAGCTGTGAGACGACCCAAAACCAAAACCAAAAGACCCAAATGGAGCAAAAAATAGGGGGTTCCCATTTTGAATTGGGTGACATGTGAAAAGGTCACAACAGGGGGGAGTTACAACATCAGCAACATCAATGCCAGCCGCAACATCGGTGCCTATCACAACATCGGTGCCAATCATAGCATCGGTGCCAACCATAGCATCAGTGCCAACCACAACATCAGTGCCATTCACAACATTGAGGCCAGTGACAACATGGGGGACAATCACACCATCGATGACAATCACACCATCAAAGCCAGTCATAGTGACAACATCAATACCAGTAGTACCAACGTCGGTGGCGGTACCAAGTGCATTTCCAGCATCAAGAGGGTTGTCCATTGCATCGGTTGAGCATCCAATCTCATTGATTGGACCGCCAACACCATCGACATGACTGCCAAGAGCACCAGGAGTAGCACAAATTGATAACTGGTTGAGCGCAGTTGGCTTGATAATTGAGGATCCGGAGTTGCCACCACCGAGCCCTTTAGAGACCTTGGTCGAGGGCCTGAATTAGGGATGCACACCTATGTTGACGGAGAGTGCAGACTCATAGTAGAGTTTTCTGCTATGATAGAGGGCGATGGTACACAACAAGATACTCCACCAGTGATGATAGGTGATGCCGACCCAGGGATAGTTCAGACACAACCACCAGAAGTCGCACAAGAGAGTGGGGCACCATGACAGGGGGAGTCTCCCATGGCAGCCCAGGGATCACCACTGCCAACCCGTCAGGCGAGGAGGAGGATGAGTCTAGTGGGTCAGAAGGGTTGACACTGGAGATGTCTAATCTAGATACATCCAATCCCTTGGGGACAATAGAGAGGTATGTTGAGGACCTTTAGAGCATGGCAGCAGTAATGACTCGGGTGGGGGAAATCTCTAAGCAATTCAAAATCGGTTGATCACCACTAGTAGCACAACAAGTTCAGAGAATCCTGAGATTGTGCAGACTGGATGTGAGCAAGAATTTGCATGTTGCTTCACAACCAAGGGATGGTCGGTAGTAGAGACTCCAGCGATGCTGAATGCATGGCATGGAGTACGACCCTTGATAGCAAGAAGTGATGGTCGAGTGATTGCAGCCTTATTTAGCATTAAGGCGACCTTGAGGGATGTATTTACAAGATGAAACTCTACTTGGTAGCCACAAAAGCAACAGTGAAGGGAAAGGGTGAGGCCCTTCAAATCGTACAAAAAACAAAGGAGTGGATTGAGCACATGAAGAAGTTTCAGGTACAGTTGGCTCAACAAACTTAGCTTACCAGTACAAGAAAAGTTCGAGCATCAATCTTACAGGCCAAGGTGTTGGATGTGGAGAGAGAGGTGGAACAGAGGATAAGGGAAGCGGAGTAGAAGGTGAAGAATTTGGGGGACCAACTTGTAGTGAGGGGGAAGGAGGGAGGTGGACCAGGCTAAACGCCAACTGATGGTGAAGGCAGCTAGGGAGTGCAAGATTGTGGCTGATCATCAACTCTGACTGTGTACGGAGGAGGTTCAGAGATTGCGAGAGCTGTGATTGCCAACATCCACCCTGACATCATCAGTTCACCTAGGGAGGTCTTCTACCCCCTTCTTCTCAGTAGTACATCTTGTTATTGTAATCCCTGTTTTTGTTTTCAGTCATCTGGAAGATGTCTCACAAAACAAGTTGTCTTCCAGATGACATTACAACCAAAATGGGGATTACAATAAACAAAAAGTAACTACTAGTGGGAAGAAGGGGGCTACGAAGATGTCCCTGGATGAACAAATGATGTCGGGGTGGATGTCGGTGATTGCAACTCATGCAGTCTTTGAACCTCCTTTGTACGCAGTCAATGTTGATGATCGGCCATAATCTCACGCTCCATAGTTGCCTTCACCATGTGAGTAGCCTCCATCACCTGGCATTTAGCCCGCTACACCTCCTTCCCCCTTGCTGCAAGTTGATCCTCCAAATCCTTCACCTTCTGCTCCGCCTCCCTTATCCTTTGTTCTGTCTCTTTATCCACTTTCAACACTTTGGCCTCTAAGGCCGATGCTCGAGCTCTGTTCGTATTAGTAAGCTGAGTTTGTTGAGCCAATTATGCCTGAAACTTCTTCATGTGCTTAGTCCACTCCTTTATCTTCTGTATTAGTTGGAGAGCCTCGCCCTTTCCCTTCACTACTACTTCCATTGCTACTATCGGGCTTTTCAGCCAGTAAAAGACATCCCTAAAGGCTACCTCGATGCTAAATAAGGTTGAAATAACTTGACCATCCCTCGCAATCAAGGGTTGTACTCCACGGTTCCACACCATGCCCTTAGCATTATCGGAGTCTCTACTACCGACCAGCCCTGGGTAGTAAAGAGACATGCGAACTCCTATTCACATTCCATCTGCACAAATCCTAGGATCCTCTGAACCTCCTGTGCTACTAGTGATGATCAACCGATGTTGAGTTGCTTAGAGATTTCCCCCACCTAATGCATTATTGCTGCCACGCTTTGAAGGTCCTCAACATACCTTTGTATTGTCCCCAAGGGATTGGACTCATTCGACTTAGACATCTCTAGTGCCAACCCTTTTGACACAGTAGACTTGTCTTCCTCCTTGCTCGATGGGGTGGGTGGTGGTTTTCCCTGGGCTGCCATGGGAGACTCCCTCTACGATGGTCCCCCACTCTCTTGTACGACTCCTGGTGGCTGTGTCTGAACTATCTCTGGCTTGACATCACCTATTGTCACTGGTGGAGTATCCTGTTGTGTACCCTCGTCCTTTGTCAACATAGCAGTAAAACTCTGTGCGGGTCCACACTCTTCGTCACCATAGGTGTGCATCCTTGGTTCGGGCCCTCGGCCAAGTTCTTCGAAGGGCTCAGTTGTGGCAACAATGGAACCTCAATTGCCAAGCCAACTGTACCCAGCCAGTTATCAATCTGTGCTACTCCTAGTAGTCTCGCCGATGGTGTTGGTTGTCTAGCTGATGAGATTGGCTACTTGGCCGATGCAATGGACAACCATCTTGATGTTGGCAATGTACTTGGCACCACCATTGATGGTGGTATTGCTAGTATCGATGTTGTCACTGTGACTGACTTTGATGGTGTGACTGTCACCGATTATGTGATTGTTCCCCATGTTGTCATTGGCCCCAATGCTGTGACTGGCACCGATGTTGTAACCGGCACCAATGCTGTGACTTATGTTGTGGTTGGCATTGATGTTGTGACTGGCACTGATGCTGAGGCTGGCACTGATGCTGTAACTGGAAAATCAAATATAAGTCTAACTGATATAGATGTATGACAAAAATATAATGCACACAAATTGTAACAACCACCCTTGACTTTTTTTTGGTTTGTTCCAAGAATGAGACTGAGGTGCAGCTTGTGTTTGTTTTGGTTTCATTCAACATGTTTGAATGCATACATTGTGATCATAACTAGAAAGGGAAAAAATACATATTTGCATCATAATCTATTAAACTCATTCCAAATCAAATTTGACATCATACAATAACTGAAATCAGACCTTTAGAAGTTTGTATCAGACCTGATATTAGCTCAAAATGCACCTTATAGTCATACAATGAAGTAGCATTACACATATAATCTCTTCATGGAATGAACCCCAAACAAGAGCTATCAAACTCTTAACATATTGAGTATTGTTTGGCACACTCTTCACCCAATAAGGACCCTTTTTAAGGCTGGAACAGACCCCTGAAAAGTGCAGACCAGAATTACCAGTTGTAGATCAACTTCCAGAAATTGGCATGATTCCCAAGGAGGGCGATCTGCCTATAAAATTCAGTTCTCCACCAATAAATACAAATGAATGGTCTAAATGAGGTGCCCAATAGAGAGGAATCTTTAGGAATAATGCCCAAAACGAGTTTCCAATCATCAATGGAGTTATGAGTAAATTAGTGCTTCCAGCCATTGTGAAAATGTACTTTTCTAGAACTCAGAAAAGTATATCAGACCTCTGAAAAGAGTGTCAAACAGCTCCAAACACACTCCAAAAAGATGCAAAACATTCATCAAACCAAAATCTTCACTCCCATATCAAAATATTGAAAATATCTTCATTCTAACTCCACCAAAATATCGAAGAACATGACATCTATGAATGCAAAGGTGATCTCAGAGGTAGAATTACTCCAACTGGCTAGGGTGGGTCTCTCACCATTGAAACCAACAACTAGAGATGAGGGTTTTCATTGTCAACCAGCAGAAATGGAAGCCTGGAGACAATCCAACAACATTATGTTATGTTGCCAAAATAGAGATAATGAAATGAGAGCTCAAAAGGTCAATATATAGAAGAGGAGGGGAAATTAGTACAACACATTTCAAATTTCACTTTCCCTCCAAGAATGCTACGGCCCCCTTCATAAGTTCCCCCCTCATGAGTCCCTTTGATTTATTTTTAATTTTTCCTTATGTCTCCCTAAAACTTGACGTTCCACTTTTAGAGGCAAAAATTTAGTTTTTTAAAAACAACTCGAGTCACCTTTTTGCTAGGTGCGAGTCAAGTGGGTCCCTTTATGAACTAATGATCATCACTTAAGTTATAAAGTAACTTTATAACAAGACTTAAGTAACGAAAATATAAATATTAATTTAATCACCCTTAGAACTCATCAGTGCCATAACAGGGAATATTGCACTGCTGGAGAAATAGAGGTTGAGACCAGCTGCTAAAATTAACACTTACTAAAAATAGAAATTGCTAAAAATAGTAAGTGTGCCCTAACACCAAATTGACACAATCTGAGACACTGAAACTTACTAAAAATAGTAAGTGCTAAAATGGCCATTGCTAAAAATAATAACCCTTGCTAGAAAACTCTGAAAAGCACCACAAAGCTCAATACAAGCCCTGAGTCCCCTAACCAACTCCACTTAGCCTACGAGAACCCTTGAATAGGCTAATGGAAAGCTCATAGTGATCAGGTGCAAGAAGGGGACATTACAATCCTCCCTCCCCAAGTTTTCTTGTCCTCAAGCAATCATAACTCTGGATGTTGTTATGTCTGCTCACTCTCCCAAGTAGCATCCTCCACTGGCAAGTTCTTCCACTTCACAAGATAGTCCTTGATCTCCCTCTTCTGCAGAGTATGCTTCCTTGACCTCAGTCACAGCCTCTGGAGCCGATATCAATTTGCCTTCCTCATCCAAGGGAGGCAACTCTATAGAAGGAACCACATTATGACCAAGTGCCTTTTTAAGGTGAGAAACATGGAAGACATTGTGCACCTTGCTACTCTCAAGTAGCTCAAGCTCATAAGCCACCTCTCTGATGCTTTTGGTGACTTTGAATGGTCCATAGAAGCGACGCTTAAGTTTCTCTATCCCATTCTTCTTTAGAGTGGATTGTCTAAAGGGCTGGAATCTCAAATAAACCATGTCTCCTACCTCAAAAGCCCGCTCAATGTGATGTTGATCAGCATACAACTTTTGCTAATTTTGTGCATGTTGTATATTATCCCTTAGATATATCATGACATCCTGACTCTCTTAAAGATCTTTGGCTCTAGGCACCTTGCAATCTCCAAAAAGTAAATTGATGAAGCTGAGAGCTTTATAACCATACAATACCATAAATGGAGAAATGCTGATGGACATATGAAAAGTAGAGTTGTAACAGAACTCTCCCAAATTGAACCACTTAACCCACGACTTCTGCTGCCCTGAAACATAGCTGCGTAGATAACCTTCCACCCATTTATTAACAACCTCTATTTTCCCATCAGTCTGGGGATGATAGTTGGCACTAGGAGTCAACTTTGTGCCACATAATCTGAATAACTCCTACCAAAACAAGCTCATGAACTTGTTGTCCCTATCACTAATGATGGTTTTAGGTGTTCCATGGAGCCTAAACATCTATTTGAAGATCAAATCTGCCACTTTTACCGCTATATACCTTGTTGCTATGGCAAAAAAGTGGGAAAACTTGGTCAATCTATCCACCACCACATAAATACAATCCTTCCCCTGCACCTTGAGAAGTCCTATATTAAAATCCATTGATATGCTTTCCCACTTTTGAGTAGGAATGGTTAAAGGCTGCAATAAACTAGCATGGTAAGTATGTTTTTGTTTTGTTGGCACACCCGACACTCACAAACACACTTAAGAATGTCATATTTCATCCCTTTCCATGAGAATCTCTCACAGATCTGCCTGTATGTCTTATAATATCCAGGATGACCAGCCATGGGAATGTCATGGAAAGTCTTAAAAATCTGCACTTTAATTCTAGATTCAGGGACTAACCAAAATTTTTCCTTGTGAAATATGAGGCCATTGCTTACCGGTACTTATCATCCTACAATTAACCATTAAGAATGTTGTTTGCAAGTGCATTCTTGGCCTAATCAGTTTGTATCTTCTCCTTCCAATCCATCGATATGATTGAAATTGAACATAAATATGGCCTTCTAGACAACGCATCAAACACTACATTCCTCTTCTCTTTGACATATTCAATGTCAAAATCATAGCCATAGAGTTTGCTTACCCACTTCTGCTGCCTCTCATTAAGATCTTTTTGATTTAGGAAGTATTTAAGACTATTGTGATCAGTCTTAACAACAAATCTCCCTCCAACAAGGTCCTTTATGAATTTAGCTAAGGCATGCATAATTGCCAACATCTCCTTGTCATAGATGGAGTATGCTCTCTCACCTCCTCTCAACTTCCTACTCTCAAAGGCTATTGGGTGTTTGTTTTGCATAAGGACAACACCTATACCTTCACCCAATGTATGACACTCCAGCTTGAAAGGCTTGGAAAAGTTTGGAATTGCTAACATAGGGCATGTGCTCATGTAATGTTCCCATTTTCATGAGCATCAGTTTCAGAGGGTTTAGCCTATTCCTGACCTTTGTAGGCTAATGAGCATGGTTAGGGGGTCCTTTGTGGTAGTTACCTAGTCAGTGTGGGTTCCTGGATTCAGTTGGATTGGAGAAATAAGGGAGATAATAATTAAATCAATTATTTGTAAGGTTTTCCAACATGAGTTTTGGTTTTTCAGCGTTTGTTTTTCCAGCACTTGGGTTTCCAGTGTTTGGTTTTCCAACATTTAATTGGTGATCTTATATTTAATTAATTTAATAAAGTGACTTAAATAAAATATTGTATCATAAAGTCATTAAAATAAAATAAATGATCATCATTACTAGCTGATTTGAAGACTTTATCCTTCTTGTCTTCGCTAAGCCCTTCATGAATAGGTACATTGCTGATCTCTTCATTATTAATCATAAGCATACCATGGAGGTATTCTTGAGAAACCGCCATAGAATCATTGAGAAACAACATTTTATCTTCTGCATTAATGACCACTTCATTTATCAGCTCTGTCTTCTTCAAGTGTGGCTTCAATTTTCCCTCACACTAATTGAACAAATCTCTGATCAGCATACCAGCAGTAGAGGAATTGTTTCCTTCTTGTTCATGAATGTTTAGCAGGAAAGATAGGGCGGAATCTAGAATGTCATCCAACTCTTTGATAATCAAAACTAAAATGTTTCTCATTGCTGCAACTACATCCTCTTCTTGTTCACTCCAAGTTGAAATGAAGAGGTAATGGATCAAATAATATATTCAATCTTGCATACCCAATTCTATTAGCAACATACTTGTTTTGAGTTTTGAAAAGATCTTCAGTATAGCAACTCTTCTGGAGACTAATTGCTATCAGTTTCATCAAGGTCTTGAAGGCTTTCTACGAACATATGAAGAATTCTCTCCATAGTTTTATCATCATAGGGCACCAAGGGTGCCTAGATTCTCATCACTTCACTGAGGCATGAAGTAACTAGCAGATTGATCTCTTCATCCAGATGCCTCAACCAATAAGGATGTTTCAGAAAGGTCACTGTAGGCACCAATGCTGTTTCAATTATCCCTAAAGGTGACTTCTTCACTTGGTTCAAACATTGTTCCAATGTATTCTGACTTCTTCATCCCTTTCCTGACATTCTTTAATGATCCTTGAGCTTGCAATGTATAAAAACTTTGCCAAAGCTTTCTCTTCATCTGAAGCCATAATCCAATCTGGCAACACACAGTTTCTTTAAAACCTCTGAAAAAGGTGTTAACCTCAGAAACTTTTGGAAGCTGAAACTAAACTTTGTTCTGCCCCTTTGTGTAGTATCGGTTTTCTCTAACTCTCATCTGATAGCTGAAGTTTGAACACATAGGATGGCAAGAAAACAGGCTCTGATACCACTGTAATGTTCCCCCTTTATTTTTTTCCCAAATTTGAACACAACAAACTAACATCAAACCACTGATTAGCATTAGCTCTAAATACAAATCAGCTTGTAAAGTACCCTCACCAAGAATGTTCACCAAGATCCCAGTGTGGGCGAGGTGATAGCATATGGTTTGGGGATCATTAGCAATAATCTGAATTGAAGTACATTCATCTGCTATAGCAGGCATCCACAAAGCAGTGAGAATACTCCACTTATTCAGTGGGTGAGATTATTACAAATTTAAAGGCAGCAAGCCAACCATGAAATCCTCTCTTCCACTTATTCAATGGGGGGAATACATTCCTCACTACCACTTATTTCGTGGGGGGAATTAACAATAATAAAGATATTAATTTTAAACTCAACCACTAAATCGTGGGAGTGTATACAAACATAAATTGCAGCAATAATAAATAATAGTCGTTAGTACTATTAACTAGCTTTACAATGAATGAATTTAGTTGCAAAACTTATTAGAATGAAGGCCAAATATAATCAATGAATTAAGGATACTATCCTTAAATTTATACAATGTTAACATTCAGATTTTAGCCTCATAAATTTAGAAAATCAGAATTAATATAAGTCTGATTAGAAATAGGAAATTACAGAAATCAGACCAGCAAGTAAGAAATCACCCATATGGACGTAGCTCTTTCAATACAGCTCCGGAAAGCTTCAAACATCAGTCAAATGAAGCCTCTAAACATGACGTCCAACATCCATTTGAGAAATTATGCCAGACACAGCTGTAACAGACGACACAAATTCCAATGCAACTTGCTAGAGATGGTACGACCTCCAGAAAGGGTTGACCTCCTCTAGAAAATCAGAAACTTAGTAATAAAATTCGTTTCCTTGCACAAATGGGCACCCTCCACAGAGAAATAGCATGGGGTAATACCTAGAATGAGATAAAATTCAGAGGCAAAGTTATCAGCAAAAGTTCGTTTCAACCATTGACATCAACAGTACAAACAGATTATAAACCAGCAATCTGCTTGTAATTGAAATCAACATTCGAGCTCTATCCACACTCCTGAATGAAGCATGGTCTTCAATAAACTTTCTAGGAAGCCATAGTTTTAGGCCCGAAGAAAGGTGAGTTTGCTAAGCTTCCTTTGCCAAGTTTTGGATTCAGTCCAACAGCATAACTTTACAATAATTTTCCAAAGATAAACAACTCTTCTCAAAGCATCAATATATAAGCTCAGATGGGCAAATGAATTAACATGTAACTCTAGCCAAGAACCTCTTTAGTTTCTCCAAAGGACGTCCACCTCAAAATGTATTTTTAAAATATTTAAACTCTTAATATTCTTCTCCAAGTCGTCCCACTTTTGAAGAGATATTTAAACATTAATAAAATATTAATCATCTCCTTCTAGGCGTTCACTTTTAAGTTGCAACAGTAAACATTTAAAATAAACATTAAATGCATATATAACCGACCCCCTTTATGTCCCCTTCTTTAAAACAACTTGAAGTCATCAAGCCTAGGTGTGGGGTACAACTCCAAGACATGAAAATTGACTAAGTCTGGAACGCAGTCCAAGGAGGTAGCCATGAGCAATGCCCAAATTGCAATGGATAAACTGCTAAAAATAGCAAACTGACATTAGCCGAGTTGAACCCAGCTGATGATGATGCCACTGCCACAAATGGACTTACTAAAAATAGTAAGTTCAGTACAAACTCAACAGAAAGCTAAACTGATCAGCCACACTGCCCAAAATAGAAAGTGAACTATAGAAGATTGAGTTGTTGCTAGAATGATACTGCTATAAATAAACTTACCAAAATAGCACACTGCTATAAATAGTAAGTTTGCAAAACCTCATCTGTACGCCAACTGAGCAGTAATCAAGACTTACTAAAAATAGTAAGTGTTTCCAAATATCATTTGAGCACAAATCGGGAACCATCATGACTTCCTATAAATAGTAAGTGCCCGGAAAGGATGTCAGATTTAGATGCATGTTACACCACCCTGGAGGTCTCTGAAAACCTAGAAAAATCCAAAAACCTTTCCTGCATGCAAGGTATTAGTCAAAATTAAATGTCATTATCTTAACATGCATGGTAGCTCATCCTGAAGCTCTCGAAAAACCCAAAAAGCTCCACTAAACATGTATTAAAAAAACACACATGGAAGCCTTAAAAAATGCATCTGAAAGTGGAAACCCTAATTTCCAAATCTGCTTAGCCTACGAGTTTCCGGAAATAGGCTAAATCCTCAAGAAGAGCGTAGGGCTACAAATCCCTCATGTATGAAATTATGTGTAGCACTCGAATCTATCAAAGCAACCAAATGCTTCCCATTAAGAACTCCTTAGATGCGTAGAGACTCATTCTTTTGGAAGCTATAAAGTTGGGCAAGCTTCCCCGTGTTTGCCTCTTCTTTTTCGGACTCCTCAGAAGACTCTTCTTCCTCTTTCTCTTCCGAATCAGATTGCTGGTCTGATTTTTGTGATGAAGATTCCTCTGGAAAATAGTACTCAATCCTGTTTACTTTCCCTTAGTTGCACATTTATGACCTGGGTTCCAAGGCTCCTTGTATGAGAAACATAAATTCTTCCTCCTCAAGTCATTTAATGTGTCATCAAGTCTTGTGATTGATTGTTTTGACTGATTTGTGTCCTTTGTAATGGCCTTTTGTTTGTCTTGTGTAGAAACGGTTTGGACTAAAATTTTGATTTAGGGGCAGCCCACTCCATACTCATTGTTTTTGTCATGTCCCCCAAAATTGTGACACTAAGATATAAGGTATCAAGAAGCAAATAAATAAATAAAACATATATAAGAGTATTGGCAATAATAAATATAATCAAATTATAATTATCCAAAGATAATGGTATAATTATGGAATATAAAATAATAATAATAATAATTATTATCATAATAATAATTTAATCATTATTATCTAAAATCACAATTATCATAATTGAATATTGTAATCACAATATAAATATTATAGAATGACCCATATTATAATAATGAAACTAACTAATATGTGAAAATTATAAATATCACTAATATGATAAACTACTCTAAAGAAACTGAGAAAGTAAATTATAAATCATAAAATATAAACAAACAAATATAAATTATAATTTATAATATATGAATTAAGGCAAACCGATGGCAGCCTAAATTAAGAAAAGAAAATGATTTCTAAACATATCTCCCTTGGCTGAAATCGCAACTCTTGAAGCAAGACGTCCCTTTTGGGAAGAGGTGCAAAGAGGTTTAAATATCCTTATATGTATCAATCGGGAGATACGAACTTTTAGGTAGTTATTTATATATAAATTCTGTGCTATATGAAACGTGGTTGGGGGGAATAAAAGTCAGAATACATTCTGACAGGCATTCAGAAAGGAATATCTTGGCTTAAAGAAACTTTGAATATCCTTAAACCCAGCGAATCATTTGAAAGACACTTTAAATTAGATATATCCCTAGCATTGTGGCTGGCTGGAAGGGAGAAGGCATCGGGGGAGTTTAAGGGATACGATGGGAATAAAAAACAAATAACATGGAATACGTGGAGTCTGAAGGAGAATCATGGAAGCCAACTAAAGCATCAAAGGTACGTGGACACTATAGTCTAACATTTAGTGTCATGTCCCCTTCTAGTTGACATCTCTCGGAGCACAGGATTAGCCTATTATGCGACACTCGTAGGCTGATAGGTTGGATAGAGGGTCATGTTGGAGCTTGGCTCAGCTTCAATTGGCAGTTCTTGATCAGTTGGCTTTCGTTCGAACTCATTCGGACACTTCTAGCCTGAGTTGCTATTTTTAGCAGTATTCAGCACTCAGCGTGGGACCCCTGCTATTTTTAGCAGTATGGATTGACAGCGTTCAGAATCACTTCTTTAGTCGACAGCTTCAGACGGCTCGTGCATCGGGTGAATATTGAGAGAGATATTAATATTTAATTAATTTAATTAAATATTAATTATTTTGGAGCATATGTTATAAAGTTATAATATTTAATATATTATAACTTAAGTGAACTAATGAAGGGGTCGCCCATCATGGAAGGGGCCAAATTGGCGATTATATTTAATTGTAAAAATTACAGCTGAGACTATGGAAATATTAAAAGAAATAAGAAGTCGAATTTTTAATGATCCCTATTATTGTGGAATTCGCACTTCTCAAGGATATTATGCCTTTGCATTGGAAATGGAGCCATTATGTCTATTGTGAATTGAAAATTGATCAAGTCTTCGTTAGAGAACGGAAGCTTTAGGGTTTCAGTCTCGAATGCATTGGGGAACGAGCCATCTCGATTGAGTGTGATTGGTGTGAAATATCACTGATTTATTGCAGTTGAAATTTCTTCACTCGGAAGAGATTCTGGAACTATGCTCCCACGGGGGCGTCCCTAGCCTTTGCCGTTCCCTAATCCAGGGTCACAGCAGAAGGTGTGAGACGGCCAAGGAAGCACGTCCCCTAGCAGTCCTGCAGCCTCGAAATGCAGAGTACTTAGGTGCACTTTTCTTCCTCGCGGGAGACGTGGGGAGTGCAGCTAGCCGTGCAAAGCAACCAACCAGATCTCGACGTGCCGAATGCATTCATACGTGCCAGAGCCCGAAAAAATGTTCGTTTTAAAAAATACAAGGATTTTAAATAAAATGAAAGGTGGGGGCCCTGGGGCGCCCAATGTGTTTAACCTATTTTTTTGCCTTATATGTTGCCCTAAAATGAGAAAAAGAAACTCATTTTTGCATTTCCATTTGTATTGTGAAGGAGAGAAAAAGAAGAGCAACTGAGTGAAGGAGAGAATAGTAGGTTGAAGAGGAGCTCAGGGAATCATTTCCACCATATTAGATGTATGTTTTTCATCTTTCTTTTGTATTTGCTATTTTAAAAAAAACAAAATCAATATTGTTTTAAGTTTTTCAACACATAGGAAGGGCATTGTGGGTTTATTTTATTTTTATCTGAACTTGAAATTGTTTGAAATCAAAAATTTCATAAAAAACAACCATGAGTAGTATTAGTGATAATGAAAGTGAGGATATTGAAATTCAAATGCAAGAAAGAATTAGAACTCAAACTCAAAGAACAAGAAATAGAACTAGAATTAGTGCACCTGCAAACATTGGGGGGTGTTCAAAGAGTGGGAGTGGAGTAGGGTCAACAAGTTCAAACCCATTTGAATGTTCATCTAAAATCCTCAAAAAACTGGCAAGGGCCCATTTAACCCCAAAAATCCTCTACTACAATTTGCAACAAGAGTTGATAAAGATAAGAAAAAAAATTGGGGGGTAGTAGAGTATGGGAGTGTTATTTGTGCCACAAACAATATAGGGGCAGCTATACGAGAGTTTATTTCCATATTTTGTGGATTGGTGGTCAAGGGGTTAAAGGGTGTAGAAAAATAACCCAACAACAAAAAATTGAGACAACTAGATTGCATATGGAGGGGGAGGCATTAAGTAAAGGGGTTTCCATTGAGAGTTTGCAGCCTAGTATGGGAATGCCTACACCATTAGTGGATGTTGCTTTAGCTTCTCAATCTCATGTGGGGGAGGATTCTACTAGAGGAAATAAAAGAAGTATGAATGTTGATGATATGTTTAATATTAAAGTAAAAGATGGGGCTGATTCCTCTATTGCCAAGTTTTTTTGTGCTAATGTCATACCATTTCATGTCTCATGTGCACCATATTTTAAATAAATGTGCAAAGCTATTATAATTGTTGGTCCCTTATATGTTCCACCTAGAGAAACTAAGATACACACCACCCTTCTTGATAAAGAGTAATCCAAGGTGAGTATTTTGATGGAGGATATGAGACAAACATTCTTGACAGATGGTTGCTTCATAATCATGGATGGGTGGACCGATATCAAACATTGGCCGCTCACATCCCAATCTTAATCACTAGTAAATGAGACTCTTATTTCGTATGGGTGTTAGAGAACAAAAGGGAAGAACAACCTTCCAATTTCAGATTTTGAGAGATGCTATAGAGGAGGTTGGAGCCTCTAATGTTGTGCAGGTATGATTTTCTTTCTTTCTTATTTTTCATTTTTATTTTCTTATTAGTTATTTAAATTTTTTGATATCTATATTCTATACTAATCTCATATCAACTTGATGATATGCCATTGCCAGGTAGTGACTGATTCATCTCGTGTGTGTAAATTAGCTGGATTGATGGTGGAGAGTGCTTATAAGCACAGTTTTTGGACCCCTTGTTGCGTGCATGCATTGAACAATACCTTGAAGGACATTGGGAAGATAGATTGGGTGAAGGCAGTGGTTGCAAAGGCTAAAGAGGTGCAAATGTTCATTTGCAACCATCAGACTTCACTTGCTTTGTTTATAACATTTTCGAGGAAGGAATTCGTCAAGCCTGTGTAGAGACTAGATATGCCATCTACTTCATTTTATTGGAGAGGATGCTTGAGGTCCAAGAGGCTCTACAATTAATGATGGTCAATGTAGAATGGGGTAGATGGCATGAGTTAAGCACAAGAAAGGGAAAAAAGGTGAAACAAAAAATCCTTGATGATGACTGGTGGTCCACAATGAGGTAAGAAAATTGCCATTGCTGATTTTATTATTTATTTGAATTATTAAATTTTATTATTGCTGATTTTCATTTTATTATTTAATATTTATTATTTATAGGCTAGCTGATTTTTATTTTTGTAACTTGTTTGCACTTGCAAATAAGTATACTCCATCTAGCCTATTGTACAAGTGATTAGATATGGTGATACCGACTCTCCTAGCCTTGGAGAGATTTATGAGACCTTTGATAGTATGCTTGGATAGGTCATGCAAGCAATTTATAGGAAGGACCCTTCTTTGGCATTTTATGAGGAGCATCTTAGGCCCATTGTGACTTGACAGTGGGACATTATGAACACCCCGCTTTATATGGCAACCTATGCTCTCAATCCAAAATGGTATGCATTGAGGCCTAGAAGAGTGGCTCCATCTCACGATGAAGAGGTGAAAGAAGGCTTCATGAAGGCCCTTACAAAAATATATGCTTCAGAGGAATCTACCATACTTTGCACACAGTGGCTTGCATTTGCCAATCTTTGTGGTCCAACCTTCGGCAAATTAGAGGCAAGGACATATAGAGCTACATTGGCTCAAACCGACCCTATTGGATGGTGGACGTGGCATGGGAAGGATGCACTGGAGTTGAGAGTACTTGCCATTCGTCTTCTTTCATAGGTTGAGGGTTTCTTTGTTGCAGAGAGGAATTGGTCCAGATATAGCTTCATCCAATCAGTCAAAAGAAGGCTGCCTTACCTCATGACGATGGAGAAGTTGAGGTAGCGATACAGTGCTTTTCTTAAACACAGGATCATGATCTGGTGATGTCAGTCGGACTCGACTATACGTTAGGATGTTAATCCAGAAGATACTCTGTGAATTGGAGGAGGATGCACAGAGGATTGGTGGGTGTTCCCATTGGTTGAGAGGCAGTCCTTCTATTGACATGGACACTAACTTGACTTAGACTAGATGCTCACGATGAAGTGATGCTGATTTAGACCTACCTTCTGCTGATTAGGGACCATGGACAGCGATATATTTTCTTAATTTTATGTTTATCATGTCATTTCATAGTTGAGACTTGGAGCCTTTGGGCATTTTGGTTATAATTATCAGACTTTTATATGATATGTATGCACATTTATAATGAAAAGCATTTGAACTTTGTTAATTTGTTTGTCAATTCTCATGTGAAATCTCAATTCAACTCTAATGATATGTATTAAGCTTATACAATGTCTAGAATGAATGCTTTATCAATGTTATGCTATGAACTTTTGAAATTTCTCTATATTTTTTAAAATTTCTAATACTGTCCGGTGATCCTAGCAGATCCCCTAAAAAATGAGCCCAAAAGGTATACCCCAGGTACCGAAGCTAGTCCGTCTGGGAACTCCCGATCCCAGAAGCAGTGGAGCATAGGTTACAGAACATCAAAGATAATAAACATTCAGGGTTTCCACCAGAAGGCATATTTACACCAAGGCGCACCATATTTCAGAGTCTGGACATTGATTTCTAGGGAGCCGTACATTTTGCATTTATTGCTGCTGCAGCCGTACCAGCTGTACCTAGCCGTACCTTCTCACAGGCCGTACTCTTATTCTTGAGAAGGGCGCTTCCTTGTTTGGCATCTAGTCTTCACCAGTAGTGGCGCCTATGCTCCTGGTATCTTCTTGCATCACCAGATAGAGGGAGAAGCTGGAATATAAGACAGCCGTACCATATCAAGCATAAAATCAGTCTGTTGCAATCAGGTTTTTCTATTGAAAGATCATTGTCTTTTTTATTTGCATGTATGTGGATATCATTTGTATAAGTTCCAGAAGATGAATAAATGATCTGGTATAAGGAATATCAATAGACTCTATCACTTTCAGAGAAATACTATTTTATTTGAATTTATTCAGTATTTATTTGCAAAATCGCGTTATTCCATATTTATGCAAAAAAACCCAAAAACGTCAAAAAACCAAAAAAGCTTCAGAAAACAAACAAAACAGTCAGCTTTGAGAAACAGAGGAAACTAGGGTTTCTACATTTAGACTTATATAAACGCACTCCATCAGGCATAATATAATCAGGAATTGCTGAATAAAGACCCATTGTGGCAAGTGGAGAAGTAAATCATCGCGGCTGGAGAAGAAATCAGGGATATAGGAGACGGGTAAAGTGTCTACAGTCCAATCAAGGCTGAGGGTAAGAACTTTGGGTTATTAGATAAATAATCACCATTCATGTTGAAAACTAATCAAGGATAAATAAATGATAATAATAATCAGATTAAGAATTTAGTATGTACATATATATTTAATAAATGTAAATCTATTAAATATCATATATTTTCTATATATATATATATATACATATATATATATATAGTCAGGTATATATTGGTGTTTAAGATATATGTTTAATATGTATATAAGATAAACATAAAATTAAATATAATATGTTCTCTTGACATGCAATTTGGATGTGATAATTATATTTCGGTATTTGATAAGTTTATATATATATATATGTAATTAGACTCATAGGCAGTTGACTCGTATAAATTATACATATAATATTTATATATATAGCATGCTGTTTACGATCATCCAATAATGATGCTTGCAACAATTATTGGGACTTATAAATATTAATGACCCTATTATGATAAATGGGGTAATCAGATATCATCTATGGGTTCTTGATAGATGCTTTCCGTAATGTACTTATGAAACATCTTATAGAAGAACCATTCATAGGAGTGATGAGAAGGAATGAATAATTCTTTGATGAGAGCGAAATATTTATATCTCTAGTCTTATTAGATTTTTTTCACTAAATTTATTGATCTCTAAACGTTCTAATGTATCTTTGAGAAATACTTTGAATGCAAGATTCAGGTTTAAGTGTTCCCATTAGAAAGGGGACATTACAAGTGGTATCAGAGCAACTTTCCTGCCACCCTGTGAAAATAGAATTTGCAAACTTATCAAAGGCAAAGGTATACTCTATGAACACATTCCGATTTATGCAGATGAGGTACGTCGAGTAATCATTGAATGTAATCACTTGCTGTTGATATTTGTTATCCTTATCATAGCTACCATATGTAAGGGAAAAATAAGTATCAAGATATATATATGTGTATAAATAGATATGTTATTTTGAATTGGATACTAATGAGACCAGGATGATCTATTCCATCATAAGTATTGTGTGTGGTAACCCCATGAAACAACCATGGAAGGCAAGAGGAATTGATAGGTAAGTATAAAGGTAAAATACATCATGAATTTAGATATCAATGTTTAGTAAATATATCTTGTGGTAGAATGAGGACTTATATATGATGATAATTATTCTAGTTGATGTTGCTCATCTCTATTGATGTCATTTTGGAGTAATAAAGTTATACTTGCTACTAATTATTCTTAACATCTCATAGAGTTACTGATATGTTTATTTTGAATTGGATACCTAACTATATTATTGTGATATATATCATAATTATCTCACACGAAGTGTATTCTATTTTCTCACCAAAGTTTTGTATCATCAAGCAAACATGTAGAAAGTGAAGGGAAGGGAATCTTTAGGTTGAGCAGATACTAGTTCTCCTCTAGGTATGCCACTCCCCGGATTGGATGACCAAGAGTCATGCCATTGGGAGCCAAGGGGGTGATATCCGCTCTTGGGCTTAGAGAGAGTATCTACGGGCCTCCTATGGATTCCTCTCCTCTAAACTATCGCATGTTTAACTTGAGGAATTCTCTAACATAGTTGGGAGATGATGAGGAGAGATAAGGAAAGCAGATACAAGCGTATCCCCTAAGTACACCACTCCTCGGATAGGATGACTGAGTATCATGCCATCAGGAGCCAGGAGGGATGGTATATCCGCTCCTGGGCTTACTTAAGATTGCTTCGGGCAGACTTATCCTTCTCATCCATTCCCTATCTATGATTGAATCACCCTGAACATGATATGGTTTGTCTTATATAATTACTTTTGAAAGTGTAAGTGTATTCAAAGGTTTACTTTGTGACTTATATGTATGGTTGTAACATATGTTCATGAGAATACTTTTTGTATTATGTGTATTCGCGTGTATGCTTCATACTCATGTGTATACTTGGTGACCTTGGGATGGTGGATGGGTCCACGGTGTAGTATGGGATGCACTGGATCCCCTTTCCA
Organism: Sequoia sempervirens; assembly: GCA_007258455.2. Taxonomy (NCBI): domain Eukaryota; kingdom Viridiplantae; phylum Streptophyta; class Pinopsida; order Cupressales; family Cupressaceae; genus Sequoia; species Sequoia sempervirens. Next base: position 88,676 of record VDFB02075372.1, read on the forward strand.
ATTGTTCAATAGTATACTTGTATGTATTAATGCAGCTTATGTATTCATATTTTGTTCACGAGTGCACTTCATGACTTACATATTATGTGTATTTCACATGCTTCCTGTATATACTTGTATTCAACAAAATACTTTCATTCAAGGGTATACTTTGTGACTTATGTATTCAAGAGAATACTCTATAGCTTGTGATTGTATCTATATTTAAGTGTATACTCTCTAATTGTGTATAAATTGAGTGTATACTTTATGATTCGTGATTGAATTTATATTTGAGTGTATACTCTATGATTGTACTTGTATTTGAGTGAATACTCTATGACTTATGATTGCATTTGGGCAACCTTGTATTGATATTTGAGTGCATACTCTATGACTTGTATTTGAATTTGAGATGTACTTGTATACTCTATAACTTGTATTTGAATTCGAGATGTATTTGTTCGAATGTGTGCTCTATGACTTTGTATTTGTACACTCGGTGACTTGTATTCAAGAGTATACTTCATGACCATGTATTCGAGTGTATACTCTATGACTTGATATACTCTGTGACGTATATATATATATATTGTGACTTATATGTATTCAAGTGTAATCAGGTGGATACCTTGCAGCTTGTTTGTTTGTGTCGCATGTATTCATGTTTTACATGTCTTCATTAGATGCCTCTACTCCTTGTGTATCTAGATACATGCTTCATGTATATTAACTTTATGCTTTACCTCTTATGGTGTTTGTTTCATGGTATATATGGACCTTCTTAGCATCCTACTTACCCACTTCTTGACCGATGCACTCTAATATATGACTTCCATATTTTGTTTGCTTAATTCATGCTTTGTATCTGTTGGGTGTATTTATATTGCTTCCTACTTCATAAGTATTTTCACATACATACCTTGACTGAGTTTATGTGCTCTACATCTAATGATTTATACGCCTTGTGTGTAATTTATTACTCATTGCTTCTAGGTGTATTTGTCTCATATTGAGTATCTTACTCCATGTATGTATAAGTGTATTTCGTGTATTTGTATGCTTCATGGTAATCTGTGATTATGCTTTATACCTGTATTCATGATGCTCCATGCTTGTATCTTGTATATGACTAACATGACTACTTTGTGGATACCTTCCTGAAGTGTCTTTCATGATTGGTGTCTTTTCAGCATGTCTACTTGTGATTGACAAGCATACCTATGCTTTATGTATTCAATGTGTGAATACTTCATGCTTTATGTATCCGAGTCTATGTTCCATGTTGATGTATGCTCCATGTATTTATTCATGCTTGTACTCCATGCTTTACTACTTTCATGTGTTCAAATGTATGATTCATATCTGAATGAGTGTGCTTCATGTCTTACATGCTTGCTTTATGCCTAATGTACTTTAGCATGATTACTACACGTGTATACTTCTGTGATGCATGATCTATACTTTGAATGTACTAACGTGCCTACTTGTATTTCCTAAGTGTATGTATCGTATCTTGCAAGCAATTATGTGTTTGCTATCTGTTTGATGTGCCTTCAACATGTTTATTTCATGAAAGCTTTATATATGATTAGTGCATGTTTGTCAAAAATCTTCATACATGAGTTCCCTCATAATGCCTTAATTATGCTACGTAACACGACTTATGTTCTTTCAAATGCTTTGTACATTGTTGACTTCATTACTGTTGTGATTGTGACTTACAATATCTTATGTGCATACCCTGTGACTGTTTCATGTATGATAATTTGCTCCATGCATGTTATGTATTCAATATGGGTGATTATATGTGTACCTATTGTCTGCCCTTGATTGCCACATGTCTGAAACATCTACTCTATGTCTAAAGTGTATTAGGCATGTGTGTTCTATGCGAATGCGTTGAACGTGTATAATTCTTTCCTTGTATAAGTGTATGACTGAATATGTATGTGTATTTATTGTATACCGTGCATATATACTCTATGCCTTACAAATGTTTCTGTTGTATGCGTGAAGGTAACTGTGCTTCATACTTGTGTGTGTTTATGTTGTATGTTTAATGTCTTGCGTAAACTTTATTTCATGCACTCTTAGCATGAGTGTCTATATATAACCTTTGCATATTTTCAACATAATTACTCCCTGTGTGCTTATAATCACTTGCGCTTAACAATGATGAAAAGACTTTCTTAGTAGATTGCTTGAGGACAAGCAATCTTGGGCAGGGCGGACTGTCATGTCCCCCAAAATTGTGACACTAAGATATAAGGTATCAAGAAGCAAATAAATAAATAAAACATATATAAGAGTATTGGCAATAATGAATATAATCAAATTATAATTATCCAAAGATAATGGTATAATTACGGAATATAAAATAATAATAATAATAATTATTATCATAATAATAATTTAATCATTATTATCTAAAATCACAATTATCATAATTGAATATTGTAATCACAATATAAATATTATAGAATGACCCATATTATAATAATGAAACTAACTAATATGTGAAAATTATAAATATCACTAATATGATAAACTACTCTAAAGAATTGAGAAAGTAAATTATAAATCATAAAATATAAACAAACAAATATAAATTATAATTTATAATATATGAATTAAGGCAAACTGATGGCAGCCTAAATTAAGAAAAGAAAATGATTTCTAAACATATCTCCCTTGGCTGAAATCGCAACTCTTGAAGCAAGACGTCCCTTTTGGGAAGAGGTGCAAAGAGGTTTAAATATCCTTATATGTATCAATTGGGAGATATGAACTTTTAGGTAGTTATTTATATATAAATTTTTTGCTATATGAAATGTGGTTGGGGGGAATAAAAGTCAGAATACATTCTGACAGGCATTCAGAAAGGAATATCTTGGCTTAAAGAAACTTTGAATATCCTTAAACCCAGCGAATCATTTGAAAGACACTTTAAATTAGATATATCCCTAGCATTGTGGCTGGCTGGAAGGGAGAAGGCATCGGGGGAGTTTAAGGGATACAATGGGAATAAAAAACAAATAACATGGAATACGTGGAGTCTGAAGGAGAATCATGGAAGCCAACTAAAGCATCAAAGGTACGTGGACACTATAGTCTAACATTTAGACTTATATAAACGCACTCCATTAGGCATAATATAATCAGGAATTGCTGAATAAAGACCCATCGTGGCAAGTGGAGAAGTAAATCATCGTGGCTGGAGAAGAAATCAGGGATATAGGAGACGGGTAAAGTGTCTGCAGTCCGATCAAGGCTGAGGGTAAGAACTTTGGGTTATTAGATAAATAATCACCATTCATGTTGAAAACTAATCAAGGATAAATAAATGATAACAATAATCAGATTAAGAATTTAGTATGTACATATATATTTAATAAATGTAAATCTATTAAATATCATATATTTTCTATATATATATATATATATATATATATAGTCAGGTATATATTGGTGTTTAAGATATATGTTTAATATGTATATAAGATAAACATAAAATTAAATATAATATGTTCTCTTGACATGTAATTTGGATGTGATAATTATATTTCGGTAATTGATAAGTTTATGTATATATATATGTAATTAGACTCATAGGCAGTTGACTCGTATAAATTATACATATAATATTTATATATATAGCATGTTGTTTACGATCATCCAATAATGATGCTTGCAACAATTATTGGGACTTATAAATATTAATGACCCTATTATGATAAATGCGGTAATCAGATATCATCTATGGGTTCTTGATAGATGCTTACCGTAATGTACTTATAAAACATCTTATAGAAGAACCATTCATAGGAGCGATGAGAAGGAATGAATAATTCTTTGACGAGAGCGAATTATTTATATCATCTCTAGTCTTATTAGATTTTTTTCACTAAATTTATTGATCTCTAAACGTTCTAATGTATCTTTGAGAAATACTTTGAATGCAAGATTCAGGTTTAAGTGTTCCCATTAGAAAGGGGACATTACAGTTTTTTCATGGCTTCCTGCAAGGTTGGAGGATCAAAAGCCTTAATCCACCCCTTAAGTGGCTCCATAAGTCCCTCACTAAATAAAATCACTTATCTCCTCTCTGTAATCCCAGTGACCATCACTTAAAGCCTCTAAAACTCTGCTATATAGGCCTCCACTGTACCATATTGCTTCAATTGGGCCAGCTCTCCAAAATGTAACTCAGGATCCTTTTTGTCAAATCTCTCAATGAGCTTAGTGTTAAACTCATCGTATGAAGTGATAGACCTATGACCCAAAGTGATTAGGCCATGGTACCACCATTCGTGTGCTACTCCATGAAGGTGTAGAGTGGCAAACTTAATTGCCTCCTCCTTAGTCATAAGTCTAAGGGCTAGATAGTTATCCAACTTCTGTACCCATGCCCTGGTTGTACACTTATCACTACCATCATAATGAGCAAGTGTTACCTTGCTCAATGTGTAATGTCCCCTTCTCGAGCATGATCTTTCTAGTGACCATTGGCCTATTCCGGAGACCCGTAGGCTACTCGGAAAGTAAAATTAGGGTTTCTTGTTTTGAAGGATGCTCTTGCTCGAGGTTGGTTGATTCAATGGCGGATTCTTTCTGGGTTTTCAGAGAGCTTCGCAGTGATATGTTCTTCTTGGCATTCTGAGCATCTTCAGGAATTTACTATTTTTAGTAAATTCTATTTCTGGCAGTGTTCCTGTTGGTTTCGGCATGGTTGACTTTCTACTTCAGATTGATCAGTTGGCTTGCTCATTTATGGCTTCGGGGCACAATTGGAGAGATAAGTCGAATTATTTAATTAAAGTCATGTTTTAATGTTATATTTTAACATTGACCCCCTTGGCCTAGCTCGTCACTTTAAGTTGTTTTAAAAGATGTCTTTATGGGTGGGCGCCTCATTGAAAGAAATTAATTATATTTCTTATAAAGTAAAGATTAACCCAAGCTCAAATTGGATGCCAATTTCAAGAAGGAAATAAAGTATTATTAAAAGTCAAAGTTTGCTTGGAAAAGTGGGGCGCCTTCTATTGGAGGATTAGGGTTTGGTTCGAAAAGGAAGTTTAGGGTTTCGAGAAAGATCATCTGAAAATTATAAAAGGAGGCCATTGGTTATCATTGAGATTATCACGATAATAGGGAATGTTAGGCTGCGAAATGGTGTGGGATTACTTGAGGAATGGAGTACCTCCTAGCCTTGGCTTTCCGACTTCTTGCTTGAAAGATAGCAACTAGTGGAGAGTTAGTTTGTAGTTGAGTGGATTTTGTAGTGAGATTTTTGCATTATAGTAGTTATTTTGCATTTGTAGTTCAATTTCTAGCATGTTAATGAAGTTCTGGAGTTGCTGATTTAGTATAGCTGCATGTTGTATTTGCTCATAAGTCAAAAAATAAAAATATATTCATTCTGGGTATTGGCTAGAACCATTTCTATGCCCTAGGCGCCCATTTGTGCAAATTTTGGTGATTTATAATGAAGAATCTGATTTTATCTTGTTGGTAGAACATTTCTAGAGGCTGTACCATTCCGTTCCGCCTGGCAAGTGTTTAGAAAAAAAAATACTTCAATTTGTCAGCTGTTTATTTGTCTAGTCTTCATTGTCATCATCCTAGCATTCGTTTGCATCAAGTCTCATGTCATTCTGACAAGTATTGAGTGAGTTGTGAGCTTTTTAGTGGATTTTAGGGTTGCTGGTTTTGCATTTAAAAGTGCAGATCTGATTTGATCAGAATCTTAAATCTGGTTTTTGAGAGAAGAAATCAGTTTGGTATTTCCATTAAGCAAGGAGAATTCTATATCTAAATGCTCGTTGAATTGTTCTAACTCTATGCTCTTGGCAGGCGAATTCTCTATCATATTGTAAGCTGACAGTATTACTGGCAGTAGTTCTTAATCTTGCT
>VDFB02075373.1:0-30640 GCA_007258455.2 Sequoia sempervirens
ACATACCCATTATATCGCCACTTTTTGGCCTATCACGATCCTGCACATACAATAGTAGCAAATAGATACACATAAAAAAGAGAATTTAATGCTATAAAATATAGTTTAAAATCCTATGTGAGACTAAATCACCCAGAGGGACATATGAGTCCCAATCAAGGTTTATCAGGGATTCAAACAATGAATAAAAGCCACTACAAAATACCTAGTAATCAGGCAAAGTCTCTTACATTGTGACTAAATCGCCTAGAGGGGCATATGAGTCCCAAATTAGGGGTTTTACACAATTTTTTTTTAAAATTAAGTGATTGTTATGCTTCTTAGTTGGTATGATGTCTAGGCTAAGTGCAATTATAGATTTTAGATGAAATTCAATGATGCAAGATGCAAAAATGCAACCTATATCCACTTTCACTAATGCAATATTTAGAAACCCTAGATTCCAATTAGCTAATGAAAAACCCTAATGCAAAGTTAATGCAAGCTAGATCTAGGATTACAATGCACTCCAAATCAGAAAAGAGGTGTTCACGTTGGGTTCAACAAAATGAAATGACAAAAATAGGCAATCCTATCCTCGTGGAAGATAGGGCAAGCTAGGGTTTAGGACCTAGACCTACTTCCCTCAAGTATCATTCAAGGAAACCTTAGAGATCTCAATGTGAAAGTAGAATTGGGGAAAAAAATCTTGCAATAAGGTATATTAGGGTGTGATTAAGGATTAAAAGGTGGTTCACCACCAAGCTAGGGCTTGGAAAGACAAGTGGCATGCAATACCTGATGATCAAACCTAATGATATGCAAGACTCAAATAGATGACCTAGAAATGAATGTAAAATAAAACACCAAACTAAGAAAACATAGAGGTGCACCTGGAAACCTATAAAATCTTGGAACGAATTCTAAAATGCTGAAAATACTGAAATTAATGCACATTGGGACTCATACGCTAGGTTGGGCATATCAGTCCCAGATCGGATTTCTAGGCTAGAACATGATTTTGGTAGTGTTGACTCAGGATCTTCAAAAATCTAGAAAATTTCCTATACAGGGACTCATACGCCATGTGTGGCATATCAATCATATCTTGATTTTTCAAGGAATCAATGTTTGAATTTTCTCTTCAATCTCTTCTTTGTCTTCTTGATTTGATTTTTAGATCTAAACTTGTAAAAAGACCTGAAAAACATAATATAGTTTTGATTTAATTATGGGGGGTTTTCCTTGGTCAAACCCCTAGTTAGCTAATTAAAAATTGATAGAGAAAAATAGATCTTGAAATAAAATGTTAATGCAAACCCTAATCTTAAGTGCGTCTAAGATTAGGAAATACGAAATGTCTAATCACCCTAATGTTGGAATGAGATGCAAGAATGAAGCATCATGATGATGACTCACTTTGGGAGATGTCTAATCACCCTAATAAGTCACAATAATGTATGTACCTTCCATTAGGCTAAAAATAGAGTTACAAAGGAGGATGAAATCACTTAGGAAACAAGTCATTAGAATTGGTTTCATGGCTAGTCACATCTCCCCAACCTAGAATTCATCATGATTCACCATAGGCAACCATAATCAATCCTTGACAATCCTATATCTCGAATGAAAGTGAGATTGAAGACCTACAAAAACACAATAATTCTACTCCAATAATTCAACTTTACCTGCTACTTGCTCTTGAATGTTCTTGTGAAAGAATGCTTGAGTGCTTGTCAATGCTTAGATCTTGAAATTTCCCTTCTAGATGAAAATAATGACTTAGAAGCTTGTTTATATAGGAACTTACACCTAATCTACTGTTATTTAGATCTCAAATGCTGACACCAACCAAAATTTTGAATTAAAAACTTGAATTTATCACTCACACCTTAAAAATTCGCCACACTGGACTCATACGCCACTTATGGCATATGGGTCCTACCTAAGGGGACTCATACACCCAAGGTGACGTATGATTCCCACCCTAGCTTTTTAGGGTGGGAAAATGATGGGTGGTGAGAAAATTTAATGCTTTTGTTGATTTTGTCAAGATTTTAGTCGAAATAAGCCTTGAGAACTGAAATAAAGGGTCTTAAGGGCCTATTGATGATGATTTAAAGGGTATCTAATGCAAGGGTACCAAAATAGGTCTAAATTAAGTGAGAAATTGTACCATCTCCAAGAAGGGAGTACAATTTATGTCACTACACCTACTAATGGGACTAAATCGCCCTACTGGGCATATGAGTCCCAATATAGCCCTTTTGCCATCTTTTTGTATATCCTGATTAGTCACCAAAAGATTCTAGATTCTGCTTAGAAACCCTTTAGTAGGACTAAATCTCCTAGTTTGGCATATCAATCCCAATGCACTTTAAAAGGCATATTTTTAGAGTTTTAGACCTTGCTTTGACTCCATCATTTTTCCAGGTACTTTACTATTTAATTCTAGTTTTTCCATATTGATTGATTCCTTCAAATTCCTAGGTTAGATAGTGAATTTGCATAGTGCATTCAGTTTCTTCTTTTAAAGTATTGTTTAATGGTGAACCCTCGTCCAATCACATAAAGGAACCTATTACCCATTTTTGTTACTTGCTCAAGTTGATTGAGCTTAAGTGTTTGAAAATTGAAAGAGACGTACATTTCTTATTTATCTTTCCTATAGTGCATTCAATTGTATAAATAGAAAAATAAGGAAGATTACAAGATTATAGTAACAAATCATTGCATTTATACAAGTGCATGTAACATAGAAAATATTTACACAAATGTTTCTAAAAATTAATTTTCATTGATACAAAAGTGCATATTTGTCTCACACAAGCCGTGAGACTAACTTATTCAATGTAATAAAGAAAATTTTATACATTCATGGATGAATGAAATAAAATGCACATGTAAGGAAAGAGGCTAGTCATTGCCTGATGATTGGTTTGGTCTAAGTTTCCTTATTTTCGTTTATGTCTTGAGTTGCCTTGTGTCCTCTTTAGCTCCATGTTGCTCCTAGTTCTTGCATCTGGCAATAACAATGATGTTAGAGCAGTGCTCTAAGCAATGATGGTCTCTCACATTACATGTACAAGCACCCATGAACATGTAAACTAATCCTCAAGTGCATTAAACAAGCTTGTAAAATGTAAATGTCCAAAAAAACAACAGGACCATCAATCACATCATTCATATGCACATATTTTTTTTCTAATTTGTTTGCTTCATGTGCAGGTATAGAAAAATCAAAGTTGTTGTCTTATCAAATTCAACACATGGGATAAAATGTGACTCCCACAAGGGTTGATCCAAACATGTTGCTTTGTTACGCTTCAAAGTAATATTGAAAGATAGTTCATCAAATAAGTCATCTCTTTATGTTTTACTCAAATAAGTGTACATCATTTATGATAAATTTTTTTATTCATTTTCCTAGATGACATATACTTGTCTAAGGAAATCATAAAGAATGCATGCAATAATATGTATCTAAGAAAATTGCATAAATTCATTGATGTGCTAATCCAAGAGAGCACTAATATGAAAATAGGGTTATCAAAGAGACAATGATCATGAACCAATGGAGGATCCAAATTCTCAATAACATATGTCAAGAATACAGTGAATAGAGGCTACAATAATGATAGTGAGAAGAACAAAAGTGAAGCAATGATCAAGATATAGAAGACAACCATCATTGCATACAATAGTAAAGACATATATGTCAAGATCTCACCAAAGTTTTCCATTCAAAAAGCTTCATGAACATATGTCTCACATGTATGTCATTATCTTGTAAGGATTTGTATTATAGGGGTAGACAATGTTATGAAATTAAAAGGGAAGCCATATAAATAAAAGCCTACACAATAGTCATCATTCATGATAGGGGCAACAATAAGATGGTGATTATAATCCTGATTGAGAAGATCATTCATAACTTTGAGCTAGAGATTTATGACAATGCTCTAGGATATCAATTTATCAATAGAGATAGAAATCATGAAACCATAGTGAGATGAGGCCCTGAGAGGCATTACAATGGAAAGAGAAAAGCATTCTTCCTTCATTCATGAAATTTGAAAAAACTATGATATGGTGATTAAGTGTAAATGAAAAAAATAGTATGCAAGAGTCAATGCATTATGTTTTATGATGATAATTTGCATTGCCTGAGAGTGCACATGAAAATTATATAACTACCTGGGAGTGATCATTGAGAAAGAATTTAGCTGAAAGTGTGTGAAACTCAAGTTAATATTCAAGAATGAAATGACAGTGAGATTTTATGTTAAGAGTATTAGTTTTAGTGGCAAAGCAAAAGGAAACAATCATCCAGTGAATATAGGATATAAGCCTTGATCTTCCCTTGAACCTGTTTAAGCTTCTATCACAATGAAACTCTTCTTATTCAAGGATTTCCAAGGGAGGATTCAAGGTTAGAGACTGTGAATATAATGTGAATGGTATCGTCATTGGGATGGTAAGGAAATGAATGTTAAATTGAAACATGAAAATATGAATATTTTGAGAGGACGAAGTCCCAAGGTTGCTACAGTCATTCAATGATAGATTTATGTTTGAGAGTGTCTTCATAGAAGGAAGTCATGAAGTATAATGGAAAAACATTCAAGCTTGCATTTTGGAAATAAAGAAAAGCAATTCTAGTGACAATGATCTAGGAGAATGGGAACATAGTAGAAGGTTTAAGCAAGAAGGCTATGCAACCTATAGTTGATAGTCCAAGCATAAGGATGTTTTGACATTGAAGAAAGGAAAACATCTATAAAGTAGACATGGAAGAAAGTGTGATGAGGCACCTTTCTGAGATGGAACTTGAAAATTCTAGATCTTATATTTCACTGACTGTCAAAAATGTATGTTGAGGCTAGTAGGTAGGAATATGTTGCTATGGTAGAGAAGTAACCATGTGGAGGAGGATATTCGAGGGCAGTTATGATATCAGACTGTGTCTTCAGATAGTCAAAGGGATCATAATATTGATAGAGATGATGTGTTCAATATAGCCATGATAGTGTATTATGAGTTGAACACAAGGTTTCATTTATGTTTCCTTGAGGAAATACTAATTATATGAATCAAATATTCACAGTGGCAACATTGCTCACAATAAGAGAAGCCCTGAAAAGGAAGGTTGCCGAGAACTTTCTAAAAAATTTGTAGCATGTATGGTCGTGGCTACTTCAAACAAAATAACTCTATAATTTCAAACAAAAATGATATACAAAACATAAAATGAGCTTCCATTAAAATACATGGAAATGCAAAGTAATATATAGTGAATGGAGAAACCTGAGGCCTAGGATTTTTTTTGTAAACTTCAGTTTTTTGCAAAATGAAAGATCATCTTCAAGAAAATGCATGGAAAAATCACAAATATAGATAAAAATAGTTTCTGAGCCTTTAGTAAGCTTTTAGAAGGAGAGAAATAAGATATGGACACGACCTTCAAAAGGAAATGAACCCTCTATATACACTCAAGTAAAGCTCGAAGTGAGCTAGTTAAGTCAAATAAATATGCATTTTTCCTGTGAAAAGCTTAACATTGTATATTTTCAGTCAGAGGCAAGCAAGAAACTCACTGAGCTCAGTTCGTGAAAGCACAAAAAGTATAGGAAAAATCAATAGGAAAAAGAAAAAAGAGAATGCCACAACTTGAAGGTTCCATAAGGGTAACCCTCAAAAGTTACAACTAGAGGTCGAGCATAATTATATGTTACAGGAAAAATCCTTCATGGGTTTTATTCAAAGAAATAGAGAAGTAGAGAAATGGAATGCATGATGGCCACTAAACATATAAAAGAAGCCTGAGATAAATCTACAAAGGATATAAGAGGAAAGAGCCTTGATTTCTTAATGGAGCCGCAACATATATTTCAAAATTTTCTACAAAAATTTCCTTTTTCTTACTTGGAAACAACAAAAAGAGGCCCAAAAATGCAAAATGCATAAGGTGTATTCAATTTTTTATGTAAATTAGCTCAGTTTCAACCTGTTTTATCTTTCAGAAAGGAAATAAAGCTATAAAAATGCTTCAAAATACATACCCACAAAAGAAATATTCCTGAAACTTCCAAAGGCTAAAGTATGATGGCACGGCTCGAGCAAACAAGGTAGAATTTGTAGAAAAGAGGAACATGATATGGGTGTGGAAAATACAGAATGTCATGGCCTATGAGGCCTAAAAATCACAAATAGAAGAGTTTCTATTCATTTTTGTATTGAAAAAACAACTCACCTTGTTAGTGTGGAGAAATCGATAGATTTTTCACAAAATGCCTCTGTATAGCTCGAAGATCTGCCATTGAAGACCTATGTCGAGCTCCAGAAACCCTAGAAACCCTCATTGGTGGTGGCATAGCTTCTTCATGAAGCTTCAAGCATAATGAATTGAATGTTTCTTTTTTTCCTTATTTTTGTCTTAGGGTTTGTAAAACCTGAAAGGCTGATGGCATTTTTTCCACATCTTTGAGAAAAATGTATGGAGTTAAATATGTGTTTCAAGGGCTAAGACCTATGTCTTATGTTGTAGGTTATAAAATTGCATATATGCCATGTCATAAGTTTTATGACTTCAATTTATTTTTTCCTTGGCTTCTTGGTGGTCGAATTCATGGCCTTGTAAATTTTGCATTCCTTGAATGTAAAATTTTTTACTTTTTGTGATGATTATAAATCACTTAAAGTATAAATGTTATTTTAATGCAAAATAAGGTGATGAGAGTTATGCCTTGAAAATGAATGGAGAGTATATAGGGAAGTTGAGAAGCAATTTGGAGACATGTACCCATGCATTTAGGGGGCATTTATTCATTTTGTTGGAAGAATTACTGGAATCTAGGGGTGGTTTTGCATGCCTAGATGCTTGGCATGGTCAAAACCACTTTCCACACATGTTGGAGACAATTTTGGGGGGGAATCTAGTGGCTCTTTTTTAAGCTCTTTTGTGGGATCCAACCCAAGTTGGTTGCTAGCTCCTATTTTGGTGCAACTACTTGGAGTTGAGTTTTTTTTTCTCTTGTTGACTCATTTTGGAGTTAGTTCTTCTGATGCAGATTGAGAGTTAGTGACTTTTGAAGTCCTTTCTCAAAATTCTTGCAAGCTTTTGTAACTCATTTGGGAATGAATTTAGAAAAGACCTTGGATATCAATACTTGAAGTTTGTGCCTTCTTTTTCTTGCAATATAGTGGTTATCAAGTGGTTGATCAAATTACATGTGAGGTATTTTCACTTCCTTGTAGTTTTGTCTCACATTATGCAACCCTTTCTGAAAAAGTATGTCTATGCAGGTTGAAAATTGTGTTTTAAGTTGCATGTAGCTTTTAAATTGTGAAGGTGTTTTTTTTCTTAAAAGTTAAATGCATTCAAGCCTTTTTTCAAAAAACTTATGGATAAGACTACAAAAATAAGTTGTGCAAGTTTTCTTTTCAGTCATTGAAAATAAGTGTCTGTTATCTGAATTTTTAGGTCCTTAGTATAATCTAGTGTATCACCTTTAGTTTTCTTTATATGTCTTTTACTTTATGTTATCTCTTTCTATCCTTTTCCTCTGCAAGTTCAGTAGAGTAGTTTAGGTGATATCCAATTAAGAACCAACTTTCTCTAGAGGTTCTTTTCTACCATAGGTGACCCACAATCTTAGAAAAGTTCCCATGTTTCACATGATTAGCTATGTTTAAATTCAGCTAGAGTACAATCATAGTGATAATTGTTACCAATTTTTCACCACAACCGATTAGGCTAGTTGAACATTATATCATGAGGTAAAATTGCAGATTGAGTTTAAGTGTTGTTTGCATCTTTTATCATTATTCATCAAGTGACAGTTGTGCATTTAAAAGAAGAAATGGAGTTTTAGAGTGCTATTTAGATATTCCAGAATTAAATGAAGTGCAAAATTGAGCATATAAATAATAGAGCATTTTAAATGCTTTCATTCATTTCATGGAGAGATTCATATTTACATAGTTTCATTTGATTGCAAGAATCAGAATGATATTACAACATGCATTGAAATGCATTTTCTTTTCAAATGAAAAGCATAAAGATGAAATCAAATATCCACACAAGCCGTGGATGTGACTGTCACAATGCACCATTAATACTACACTACACTATTGAAGATGCAAAAGAAAATCACATAAGTAAATGACATAATCATCATTGCCTATTTTGGCCGATGGTCGATGATGAATGGTGCACCTTTGTCTTCTCAAGTTCCGTCAACCTGTAAGAGAAAAGAGACGGGTGTCAGTGGCTCCGATTATGAAGTAACCTATATGAGTCACCAACAATAGTGCAGCCTATTATTAATCATACACTGAAGCAATCAAAGAAGTACAGAAGAAATGAGCTGAAGGAGAAACATCAACATGATCATCATATTTGGTTTTCATGCTAACATTGTTTGTTTCTTTGTGCAAGTATATGTAAAGTCATGATGCTGATCATTATTCGAAGACCAAGCATGTGGAGAAAAATAGGCTCCCACAAGGGTAGAGCTCGACATGTTGTCCTTATTTATTATAAACGAGCTGATTTAAATATTACATCATCATATTCATCAAAAGAAGTGATATACAACTGAAAGAGTAAAAGCATAGTTATCTATCGAGCTACTAAACCAACTGTGCATTCATAACAATCAGGTTAATGTTTTATGAAGGCTACAGGTGAACAGTGAGTTTAATTCACTCAATTAATTCAGCTGAGTACATGTGTATCAAACATTGTTGTATAAGTTCACATTCTGTGTTATTTGTTCATCATGATTGTATATGTCATGCAAGCTACAATTCATCAGTGTTCTTTTCACAGTCAAGGGTAGTGAACAGGCATACATTATGCCTTGATAAAGAGTTTTGCTTCAATTTTCATCACGGAAGAGAGCAGATTTAAAGAATAGTTTATTAAGTGAAACATAAAAATGCATGAAGAGTGCCAGGTTGAAGCCCAAGAGTACGAAGGATAGTCAATGCACTCAAATAATAAATGAACTATTAGTTCCAACTTGGCCGACAATGCAGTGCAGCATTAGGGGATGCAATATGAAATGATCATTCCAGAATGATGAGGAAAAGGCAAGCATAACAAAGGTGTCTCAGAGGTGTTAATTATGTATGGAAGAAATGAGGTAAGATGTAGTCCATAATATTACCATGTTTCAATTTAGAATCTCTACATAGAGTCCAAGAAACATAAAGAAAATGTTGTTGTATGGTAAGGTTAAGGAATCCAAAAAGGGAATAATTATGATTGCAAAGGAAAGAAACATGAAGTCAATATCTAAGCAATACAAATAGCATATACAATTCCAAAATTTGTGAACCTATGGTTCTTTTCTTCATAAAGAGACATATGGCAGGAGTTTCAGTTTCTACTTGAATGACAAACATCAATACAATATTTGAATATGAAGTGTTAGTTAATGAAAAGATACAGCAGGGACAACCAATTCACTTTGGCTGAAATGATGTTTCAAATAGAGTTATGTATTAGTGTTTGGCGGAAGACAGTAATCAAAGTACAATGTTTATTCAAAATTAGCATCAAGTGAGATATACATGAGCAGATATGTGAAAGTTTCAGGCAATGAGAGATCAAGGAATATTGAGTTTTCAATGCAATGCAAACAAAAGGTGTGTATTCAGAGTATTATATACCCAGGATAAGGTCTTGTTAAAGACAAAATCTATACAACATTTCCATGAAGGAGGATGAGTAAAGTGAAGATACCATGAGAATCGGGTTCAGTTTATACATTCAATTTTGTTGTTCTCTCATATTCTCACAATGTTTTTAGATTTACATATGGAGATCACCGTTTTCAGAAAATACATGGGTTTTTAAAAAGGTTCGGTTTTTCTTCATAACTGTTTGTTTACCCACTGTAGAGTTTCAAAACACAACTCTAAATTTTACAATTTTCAATTCACCCTGGAGGGGTTCAATGAGCAAGCTACAAAATGTCAAAGAATGCCATGATTAGTTAGGCCGAGCCTATAAACTGAATAATAAAAGAGAATATACAAATACCCATGTCGTTCTTTTGTTTCAGAAGTGTGAAATAGACCACTAGTCATTTGGGTCGAACCCATAAGAATCATACAAAATGAATATGCAGTGTTGAATCTCAAGTACCCACATTCAGGGTTTGCATTTAAATACAGAAAGTTACAGTTGCAGTGATAACCCATATGGGGTTTTTACATAAAATAGCAAAAGCATGAAATGTGAATTTTTTGTGGTAGGTCGAGCTTCAAAATGGAGGAAACATAGCTTTGTTCAAATTCTCATGATACCCATATACGGGTATGTTCTTAAATTTACAAGAGGGTGAGTTTCTTGTTTTGGGTCGAGCCTAGAAACTTTTAAAGTTGCTTTCCTATGATACATATGTTACAGCCTGTATATGGCCATTGAATCTTAAGTAAAGGAGAGTTTTTAGAGCTTTCTATTTGAAGAGATACGCCAGTAGGGAGGTAAA
The DNA here is from genome assembly GCA_007258455.2 of Sequoia sempervirens. Classification (NCBI taxonomy): domain Eukaryota; kingdom Viridiplantae; phylum Streptophyta; class Pinopsida; order Cupressales; family Cupressaceae; genus Sequoia; species Sequoia sempervirens. Next base: position 10,482 of record VDFB02075373.1, read on the forward strand.
TACAAGGAGACCAAGCTCAAAGATTCGAGCTCATTCAACAAAGCACAGGAGTACCAAAACAAATGCGTTAGAGGCTACATAAGCCATGGCCATAAGGCTAGAATGAACAAAATGTGAAGCCATAGAAGCGATACCTAAAATGAGAAGGTGATAAAACCTAAAGGCAAGCTTCCTGTTATCAGTCGAGCTACTAAACCAACTGTGCATTCATAAAAATCAGGTGGATTTTTTTTCTCAAAGCTACAGATGAACAGTGAGTTTAGTTCACTCAATTAATTTAGCTGAGTACATTTATGTCAAACATTCTTGCATAGTTCACGATTTTGTGTTATTTGTTCATCATGATTGTATATGTCATACAACTCATCAGTATTCTTTTCACAGTCAAGGATAGTGAACAGGCATACATTATGCCTTGAGTTTTGTTTTAATTTTCATCACGGAGGAGAGCAGATTTAAAGAATAGGTTGTTAAGTGAAACATAAAAATGCATGAAAAGTGCTAGGTTGAAGCCCAATAATGTGAAATAATAAACAATGCATTCAAGCAATAAATGAATAACCAGTTCCGGTTTGACTGGTAATAAAAATACAACATCAAGGAATGTAATATGAAATGATCATTTTAGAATGATGAGGAAAGAGTAAGCATAACAAAGGTGTCTCGGAGGTGTTAATTGTGCATTGAAGAAATTAGGTAAGATGTAGTCTATAATATAATGATGTTTCATTTTAAAACCTCTACATAAAGTCCAAGAACATAAAGCAAATGTTGTTGTATGGTAAAATGAAGGATTCCAAAAGTTTATGTGTGCAAGGAAAGCAACATGAATCAGTAGTATGGTATATCTGAGTAATGGAATGGCACAAATTGTTCTATTTTTCTATATGCCTGTATGCTGGTTATTGAAAATTTGAAAGCCAAAGGGAGATAGGGTTGTGCACAGAAGTCATAATATATATTCTTGTTTGTTTTCATGCACCCACATTCGGGTTCACATTTATAGTACTCAATCCCGCATATTACATGAATGAACTCATATGGCTGCAATACAAGCAAAGAATACATTTCTAGAATTTCATGAATTTGTGGTTCATTTTCTTCATGAGGAGACAACTACAGAAGCATGCTAAAAGTAAGGAATTCCAATGATAAAGAAACCCAGTTTTAAACAAGTATTGAAATATACAACCTCTCCATATTACAACTAACCTCATATGGTGAGGGTTTCAGAAATGTGTTTCACGAATGCAGAAATAAGAATACATTTCGAGCCCAATCTTCAAGAAGAAGTTTTCTTCATTTTAAGGAAAGCTCACAGTGGGGTTTGAAAATACAGTCATAGAATATCAAAGAATATCACCAGCCATCATGGGCTGAGTTTTTAACTAAATGCAAAATGAATATATAAAACCCACATTTGGGGTTTGCATTCAAAATACAAAAAATGCAATAACAGTGATAACTCATGTGAAGATTTTGTATGAGACTGCAGGAAAACATAAATGTGAATTTCCTTTGGTGGGTGAGTTTCAAAATGGAGGAAATGAAATTTTATTCAATTTCTCATGATACCCACAAGCGGATATGTCTTCAGATATACAAGAAGGTGGATTTCTTGTTTTGGGTCGAGCCCAAAATCTCTAATAATGCTTTCTGTAATACATATGTGGCGGCCTGTACATGGCCATAGAATTTTAAGTGAAGGTAGTCGAGCTTTCTAAAGGAGAGAGTATGTGTTTTAAATGTAACTAACCACTTCGAGTCTGTAGGAGAATGCTTATGGCGCGGCCAGACCCATATTGAAGTCTCAAAACTCCAAGCAAGAATCCAGCTCGAGCTCGCATGGGCGGCTAGTGAAGGAAAAAAACACAGAGGCAAATACAGAGAGCTCAAGCTCAAGGTTTGAAGTCTTTCAAATAAGCACAAAAAATACAAACAAATGCGTCAGAGGCTACATAAGCTGCGGCCATAAGGCCAGAATGAACAAAGATGAAGAGCCATAGAAGCATTTTACCTTGTATGCAGAGGAGGATAAAACCCTTAAGCAAGCTTCCTTCATGAAGGCTTTAAACAAAGCTTGAGTTCAAAGCTCATTTCGGCCAAAGGAATATAAGCACAAGAATGTAAAGAAAATTTAGAAACCACAATGAACAAGCCGCGACCTTAATGTTTTTCTTGCTCTTTGAGTAAAATAAAGAGCTACATTACAACAAACAAATCAAGCTTGCCAGCCAGGATTCAGTTATCTGAAGACAGTGGTGAAGACTATCAAGCATGTGGATTCTCAGACCGAGCTCAACCATCATGGCGGCGTGCTCTCAGGCAAAGTTCTTTTCCTTCAAAGTGGAGAGTGCAAAATGAAATAATTTAGGGTTTGACCTTGTTTTCCTCATGCCCTAATTCGACCCAACATCATAATCATCCAGAATATTCACAATTGGAAAATAGCACATGGGATTTCGAATTAGGTTTATTATTGCATCATAGCTTATTCAAAGACTTAAGTTTGATATATGTTGGGAGGCTGAAAATTCATATATTAGGTCGACATGTTAGGTCTTCATGACTTATTTTTTGTGCCTTAGTGAAATTTGAAGTCTTGAAACCCTATTTTAGGTGTTTTGGTGAAACAATGAGAATATAAATGTTGAAATATGTTATAACCTAGGGATATTTTGGTCAATTGTCCACTTAGGGTTTTTTTTTATTTAGTTGATTTTAGAGAAATCAATTGGAGTTTTTGATGAGAGGATAATTATACTTTGATATTTTTATGATTTTTGAGAAAATCAAAGCATTGTAGTGGAGAAATAAGATGTTTTCTTTTTTGCAAAAGATTTTACAATCTTTAAATTGCAAAAAATAGATAAATTGAAAAATCTGCAGTGATGTAAAGAAAAATCGTAAAGCAATCTCCTATAAATTGTTTTATGATTTCTTGCTATTTTCAGCATATTTTTGCTGACTTCTTCTCTTGGTCGGATTTGAGTCTTATCTTGGAGAGATAAGGTGTTTTCTGGGCTTTTAAAGCAGATTCAACCTATTTTTAGAGGTTTGACAATTTGATCATAAAAGCAGTATGCTTTTTTCTGCTTTTATGCAATTTTTTGGGACAGTTTGAAACTTTTTTCCTTGAGCTTTTTTTTGAGCTTGGATTAGGGTTTCTTGAGAGATTATTCAAAGACTTAGTCTTTTTTCTCTCCTCCTTCTCGGGCTCAGATTCCCGGGCCCTCAAGCCATACATTTCAGCTTCGAACCTTTTCTAGCCTCGTGGGCTCGTAATTATATTCACTCTTTCGGCTTCAATATAGCAACAAGATTCTCCTTCCATTTTTGTTCCGGGGCTGTATGATAGCACTTGATGTCTTAGGTTCAAATTAGAACTCCCTTTCTTTATGTCTTTCTATTGTGAGTTTTGTTTTAGAATTACATGTTTCAAGCTGCCTCAGGCAGCTTCTATCTAGGGAATCTCATGCAAAGTATTGATGGGTGGCAAAGCAAGTGGATTGTGGATTTTATTTCTGTAGATAGAAAGGTCATAGGAGTGTCAATGTTTTAATTTCATGCACTTAAGTTAATCATCGCGTAGTTTTAAGTTTTGATTTCAAATTCATCCTCTTTCTATCCTCTTTTCCCCTCGTATTTTATCCTTTGAGTAAAAATTAATCATTCTGAGAACCAGCTCACTCTGGAGATTCCTTCTTCGCTCGGATCACCCACATCTAAAGGAGGTTTCCATGTTTCAGTAGGTTGCTGAATATTGCATTCAGTAGGGTGCAAATCTATTGACAACAGTTTTTGGCACACTTGGTGGGACTTTGAAAGCTATTTTCAAAGATTTTTTTTAATATCTTCAGTTTGTTGTTTGGTGTATGTAGAAGATTTTCTAGCCTTCTGGAGGCTATCACAATATACTTGGCGACATCGGTTCTATTTTTGCATGCTAGTGCAGCCCGCGCATGAGAAAGATACATACAAGATCAAGTTTTGCACCCTTTAGATATCGAGAGTTGTCCCCATCACGAAGAAGAGGCAAGATAGCGAGGAGGCTTTTTGAAGCACCCACGAGATCGAAGTTGACACCTCCAATTTTTAGTTCCTTTTCTTTGGCGTTAGTCACCGCCAGAGTTCTAATCCTTACTGGGCTTGGGTACTTGTACCAATACCGGCGCATCGCCGGTAAAGCAAAGTCACCTTATTCATGTTTTCAAATGGAGGTGCGCCTAAATATAATTTCTGCAGACGATGAAATTGAGTTGTTCTTAGAGTTCATCACCGCATCACCGTGTAGCGCTATACTACACTTACATCTACGAGCACATCCATGATGTAGCCATAGCTGGCGTTTCTATGCAATATCAATGAGAACGTCAGCCTAAGGTCAAGTAGTCGCTGGCCACCGGCGGAAAATATCGTACAGAGCCAGAGCCCTCGCAAATCAATCCACCAAGTATACATGGGATGCGAGGTAATGGCTATACCAAATATTTCTTTTCCCTCATAACCTGGACAACTTGTCTTCCTTATTAGAGCAATTCGAGCACCATTCAGCAGGCTACATGAGTATTTAATATTTCAATCCATTTCCATTTCGTGAGAGAGAACCTAGGGACAGATCTCCCAATGACGATAGTGCTCCTTACCAGCACATGCTTTTTTGTTTTATTTAAAGGCTTTGAATAGTAAAATTGCAGTTATGACTCAGTCTATGGGTGGGCTAACACTTCCTAATGCCTACAATATAGCCATTAACGCTGAAAATTGCCTCATTCAAGTTGGGGACATAGCCCCTAGGCCTCCTATGCCTTTGTTTCCAAAAATACAGCCACCTATCCCTGCTGCTATACCTTCCTTGGCTGTTATCCCGCCTGTTCCAGCGATAGGTTATCATAGTACAGCCCAAGAGGTTGTTGCCCCAGCCCCAAATCTAGAGATGCAAGAGATTAAAAGCATACTAAAGACCTTCAGAAATGATCTTTTGACTATTAAAAAGCACATTGGCCAAGAACATAAGCCTTATCAAGCTCCCTACCAACAAAACTAGAAAAATAGACCTGCTTTTCAAAATGATTATCAAACCCAAAGGAAGAATTTTAACCCTAGGCCATTCCAGTCATACAATCTGAACGCAGCCAATTTGTCAAAGGAACTTGTGCCACAAAATAATGTTGCCCAGGATTGTGATTGGTGTTATCCATGCAATCAACCCCATAGCCAATTAGTGTGCGCCAATGGAATGAGAAATCAGGCTTTAATGGTTTAGAATAACTATGTTGTTTTAGAAAATGTTGTAGATCAGAATCAAGAACAACAAGATAACGTGGAAGTCACCTTGCCGAACTAGCAGAGTTTTGAATTTTGTGGCGTGAATGGCCAAAGTTAGCAAGATTCTCCTATTTCGGCTAATACCAAGTCAAAAAAGAGAGCTATGGACCCAAGACAACAAGCTGGAAGTTCACAGCAGCAACCAGTAATCAGTAAACAGTCTGCGTCATCAGATTTAAATGTTGTCACACAGCCTAAAATGCAGATTCTGCAAAGGGGCCAAGAGATACCTAACAAGGAGCTATCAAAAACGCATTCTCAGCCTTTGCAGAGGCAAAATGAAGCTGCTGTCACAAAAAACCAACAGAAGGTAAACTCTTCATCATTCAATATAGTTGAGCATCTCAAGAAAACCACTGTCAACATGTCGATATTAGATGCTTTACAGCTTCCAGGGCAGAAAATTTTACTGCAGAGCGCTTTGGCTGAGTTGTCTATTTCTGACAACGCTAATCAAGGAGTAGCGAAGGTTGTGTTGGCTAATGACCTGGAGGATAAGAATGAGTAGAAAGCAAAAAAGGTAAAGTCCCCTCCGTTTTGTTTAAGTCTGATCATTGGCGATAAAATTGTGCATAACTGTATGGTTGATTCTGGTGCCAGTAGTTCAGTCATGCCTAAGAGTTTAGCTGATAAGTTAGGTCTTGTTTATGAGCCTAATCCTCATAAAGGCGTAGTGCAATTAGATGGGTCTATTGTTAAGACTGCTAGTATTATCAAGAATTTAGCTCTTACCTTGCACGCATCCCCAAGTTTGGCTATTCATCAAGATATTCATGTCATAGACTTACCGCCGCACTTTGCCATTTGTCTCTCAAGGGATTTTACAGCCAAATTGGGTGGGTTTTTGTCTTCTGATTGGTCTCATTTGTTTTTTAGAATGAGGTACGGTATGAAAGTGACCATAAAGTCTGAGCCTCTTGCCAAAGACCATATCGAACCATACTCACCAAATCCTATAAACGCTAACCTCTACGCCACCTCTGCAATGGAGGAGCAAACCATGACCTCATATTGCAACACCCATGTAGACAATATCAATCTAGATGAATGGGTAGCCGAAGATCACAAGCTTGACCCATTTCAGAACACAAATGAGATAGGATTAGGAGTCTATATGATCCGAGAGCTTGATTACGATATGTCTAATCTTTGTAAAGAGGATGAATTGTCTGCAGAAAAGGATAATGAGCTTTGGAAGATTTATTTCGATGGTTTGAGGAGCAGTGTTGGTGTCGGGGGTGGAGCTATGTTGATATCACCCGAAGGTGATAAATACTTTTCAGCCTATAGATTTTCTTTTAGCTACTCAAATAATACAGCTGAGTACGAAGCATTGGTGCATGGCCTTGAATGGGCCTACAAATGAGGTATTAAATGCTTGCAAGTTTTTGGTGATTCAGAATTGATTGTTAATCAACTCAGAAATTTAAATGCTACTAAGAATGATTTGCTTAAAAAATACAAGCATCGTGTATGGGATTTAATGGAAGATTTTAATGCTTTTAACATCATATTGATTCCTCGGAATCAAAATAAGCATGTTGACAGGTTCACTGCCATAGGAGCCTAGTTTGATATTCCCAAGGAGATTCATAAGGTAGAAGAACGTCAATACGTGAAAATAGTGATCAGACCTTCTGTACCTGACAATAATGTGAGCTGGCAGGTTTTTGACAGCGATGAGCAAATCGTGAATTTTCTGATTGTTGAAGTTGAGTTCGTAGATGGAAATCAGCAAAAATGGCAGTAGCAATATGAAGACCAGATTGTGCAATTAAAGACTAATAAGCTTCCAAAAGGATTGGTGACCTTGGAATTTGTGTTTAATTCAGATGATCAAGTACAAAAAGACAAATGCAGCTTGACAGTTAAGGAAGAGCATTATGCAGCCATTGAAATTTTCAAAGGCAAGCTTCTCAAGCTGGGAAAGGTATGTAGTCAAGACGAAAAACAAGCCTTTATTCTGTTATGTTAGAAGTTTAGTGATGTTTTTGCTTGGTAATACAAGGAATTGAGAGGTTTTAACCCCGAACTAGCCCAGCATACCATCGAGCTTGAACCCGATGCAAAACCAGTAAGACAGAAGCAAAGGCCACTCAATCCCAAGTTAGAGCACCTTATGAAGGCTGAACTGAATAAGCTAGTTGAGAGTGGTATTATTTTTCCTATCAAGCACACCTCTTGGATGTCAAATTTAGTGCCAGTCGGGAAGAAAAGTGGGGAAATCAGACTATGCGTCGATTTCTGAGATTTAAATAAAGCATCATTGAAAGACCATTACCCACTTCCTTCCATGGAGCAAATTTTACAAGTAGTTTCTGGTTCTGTCATATTTTCTTTTCTAGATGGTTACTCAAGTTACAACTAGATTCTGGTGAAGCAGGAAGATCAGTTCAAAACAACATTTACAACCAAGTGGGGCACGATGGCCTACAAGAAGATGCCTTTCAGCTTATCCAATGTTGGAGCAACTTTTCAACATGCTATGGATATGGCCTTTCATGGCCTCATGAACAAGTTCATTCTGGTATACTTAGATGATATTACTGTTTTTTCCAGAAATGCTAATGAACACTTGGATCATTTGCAGCAGATTTTTTAGAGGTGCAGAGAGTTTCGAGTGTCTCTCAATCCGAAAAAGTGTATATTTTCCGTGCACGAAGGCAAACTACTTGGACACATTGTTTCAAAGCAAGCTATTTCAATTGATCCTAAAATGGTTTCTGCAATTCTTGAATTGCTATTACCAGCTCATAAGAAAGGCTTGCAAAGCTTTCTTGGAAGGATAAATTTCGTGAGGAGGTTCATACTAAATATCGTAGCCTTGCTACAACCTCTCACTTCTATTCTGAAAAAGAATATGCCATTCAGTTGGACCAAGGAAGGCAAGAGGAGCTTCGAGCAGATCAAGGAAGCACTCACAGCCGCTCCTACTCTCATTAATCCAAACTTTGACAAAGAATTTATTATGTATGCTTTTGGAGGAGTTGATACAGTTTTAGCCATGCTATGCTAGCAGAATGATGAAGGCTTGGAGCAGCCTATAGCATTTTTCAGCCAAGTATTGCATGATTACGAGGTAAAATACTCTTTTGTTGAGAAGCATGTTTTTGTTGTTGTCAGAAGTTTAAAGAAATTCAGGCATTTGCTATCCAACAACAAGATTCATTTATTGATAACTCATTCAACTGTTAAATATTTCCTGATTAACAAGGATATTAATGATAAGCGTGCTGGTTGGATTACCAAAGTAATGGAGTTTGATGTTGATATAAAAGTAACCAAGCTCGTTAGAGGCAAAGGTTTGTGTGAACAGATTGCTGGAAATGGAGATAGCAGCTCAAATGAGGCTGCAAATACAAAAACAATGCTAAATAATGATGTTGTAGGTGTTGTTCCAATGTCTCCTGCTACATGGTTGCAGTAGATGATGCATTATTTACCAAGCGGTGGTACCTGAGAAGCAAATGAAAGCAAAACGAAAGGTATTACAGATTACAAGCCATTCATATGCAATCATTGATGGCATTCTTTATAGGAGAGATTTCAAGGTGTCTTATTCATATTTGTATTCGGCTGATCAAAGTTGACAAAGTTGTTAGCGAGTTCATGATGGACGCCAGTCACTTTATGCGAGAACAACGGCTTTACTTGAAAATTATCTTTGAGCTGGTTATTCTTGGACAAATTTATTTAAAGATGCTATTGCTTGGGTTAGAAAGTGTGAGAAATGTGCTTTATTTGCTGGTAAATAGAGGCTTGCACCGCTGCCCCTGCATCTGATTCAGGTAGAACAGCCCTTTGCTAAGTGGGGCTTAGATTTTATTGGCCCTATCAATCCACCTTCAAGTGCGGGTCATAAGTGGATTCTTACTGCCACATTATTTTACAAAGTGGACTGAAGTCGTTGCTTTAAGGGAAACAAATGAGACTTCGATGCTTAATTTCTATCAAGATCTCATATCGAGATTCAGTGTTCTAGATTCAATCATTTCTGACAATGGTTTAGCTTTTATTGGTTTGGGGATTTCTAACTGGTTAGTTAGAAATAACATCTATTTGAACACATATTCCCATTATTATCCGTGGGGCAATGGTCAGGTGGAATCTACAAATAAAAATCTGATTTGGATAATTAAGAAGATTGTCAAAGATAATCAATGGACATGGCACAAAAATTTGAAGCTAGCCCTTTGGGCTGATAGGATAACTCCTAAAAGGCCACTGGTTGTTTGCCTTTTGCTTTAACTTATGGTAAAGAGGCTAAGTTACCTATTTCAATTGAATTACCAACTTTAAGTCATGTTAAAGAACTGGAGTTGCTGAATGAACAACCTCTTGAGGTGAGGTTTGCATAGCTGGTAGAGCTAGAGGAAACCAGAAAGGAAGCTCTCAGACAACTGGAAATACATCAAGCTCAGATGAAGAATTATTTTGATAAAAGGGCAAGACCACGTGATTTCATGGTTGGAGATCTAGTTTTCAAATGGAATGAGTTTAAAAGCAGACCTGGACGACATTCCAAGTTCGATGCAATGTGGGACGAGCCTTATGTGATCATGGAATGCAAGGAACATAACGCATTCCAACTTTCCAAGATGACTGGCGAGGTGTTGTCGATCCCAGTTAATGGGATCCACCTCAAGCATTGCCTCTGAGATAGCTTATCTCATAGTTAAGTAGAGTAGTTTCAAATAAGTGTTTTAGGCATTGTTTTAGTAGTTTTTCTTTCTAGCTCTTGTGCATTGTTTGTTGGCCATCAGGCTGTTAGTTTGCTTGCCGGTTCTATTTGTTTTTCTTTGCCTTTCTTTGTTTGGGTATTTGTTGTTCAAGTTCCTAAGTTTTTAAGAAGGGGCATAGTGACTCTGCGCCCAATGAATTGTTTAAAAGGCCAGCGATCTATGTAGCGGTATATAGCGAAATCGCCAAAGTAAACACCAAATTTTCACCTCAGCTCGATTGGTGGAGTTGGCTGAGCATTATTATATCATGAGGAGAAATTGCCAATTATGTTCAAGTGTTGTTTTTGCATCTTTTATCATTATTCATCAAGTGATAGTTGTGCATTTAAAGGAAGAAGTAGAATTTCAAAGTGCTATTCAAATATTCCAGAATTAAATGAAGTACAAAATTGAGCAAATAAACAACAAAATATTTCAGATGCCTTCATTTATTTCATGGAATAATTCATATTTACATAGTTTCATTTGATTTCAAGAATTAGAATGATATTACAACATTTGCATTGGAATGCATTTTCTTTTCAAATGAAAAGCATAAATTGAAATCAAATGTCCACACAAGCCATGGATATGACTGTCACAATGTATCACTAATAGCACACTACACTATTGAAGATGAGAAAGATAAATCATATAAGTAATGGCATAATCATCATTGCCTGTTTTGGCCGATGGTTGACGATGAGTGGTGCACCTTTGTCTGCTCGAGCTCCGTTGACTTGTAAGAGAAAAGAGGGAGATGTCAATGGCTCTGATTATGAATAAACCTATGAGTCACCCTGATAGTGCATCCTACTAATAATCATACATTGGCTGTGAAGCTAGATCGTAAACAACTCTCCTAGCGTCAAAGCCTCGAGGAAGAATCTTAGAGACACTTTTAAATTTTTCAATTACAGTCGAATTAAGATGCACTTGAAAGCAATAATAGAAACAGAGTATTTGAAAAACACATATGAACACCAGATATATGTGGGAAAACCCTTATGGGAGAAAAATCCACCACACCAAGAGAAGTCACTTTGTATTATAGTAATAAAGATTACATACAGGTATCTGACTTATCTTTCTGATGTTAGTTTACAGCAGCATTCACCATGAACAACCTTGTTACAGAAAATTCACGTTACAGTCTTCACATAATAGAATTCATCCACTGATTATACAATCATACAGCAATCCGTCAATCCTTTGAAACATCTAACCAGACATCATCTGCAATCACTGAGTATAACCATGTCACTCATGTCTGTCGAGCTTCCTCTCAGAACTGCGACAATGAACTTTCTTCCAACGATTCCCATTCGGCTTCTCTGATTGGTCGACAACGAGCCACATAGGATAGTCTTCACTTGGTCAAAGTGATCAACCTGTGTTGGCATGTCAGTGAGACACTAACTGTGTCTCCTCGATGCCACAAGACTTAACTATCGATGTCGCCAAGAGTCATCCTTATCACCAAGATGTTACATCGAGTCCAGAGATCTATCGCTCATTCTTCACCATGTCACCAAGACCTATCGCTATCGGTGAAACATCATACCGAAGCTTCAAAGTCACACAGACATGAGTTTTCCATTCGGTAAGACTATCGCTCTTCGGTGAGACCACATATCGATATTCAAAGTCACATCGAAGAGTCATTCTGTCAATAGGACATACCGCTCTCGCCAGGACTTCATACCAAGGTCCTAAGTCATACCGAAACATTAGCATTTCCATCGGCACCCATCTATCGCTAAGACATTCAACTATCACCAAGAGGTTTCACCGAGATCTCTTATGTTACTCTGAAGCCATCAACAGTCGCCAAGACTATCGTCCTTCGCTGAGAGTTTACTCCGAGATCTTTATGTTACATCGAGCACCGAACGATCGGCAAGACTTACCACTCTCGCTGAGAGTTCTTACCGCAATCTCCAAGTTACCCCGAGACCACCGTTCACCAAGAGTTATACCAAAGACCCCTCATCATTGGTGAGACTCTCCATCGGTCGCTAAGACTTCTTCCCAAGTGTTCAAGTCACCCCGAAGCCCCCGGTGTACCCCCATCAGTGAGACCTTCCATTGTCACTGGGACTTCTCCCTGAGCTACGCCTTTTAGCCAAGGGTATCCCTAATAAGTGATATGTATGGCCTATTGGCTAGAGATATCCACGTCGTAAGAGGTCACACCAAACACAACATGTCACACCGAAGACTCCAATGTGTAACCGTTCGACAAGACTTCTGCAAGGTCACAGCAACATGTACAAAAAATAAGGCTACAATCTGTTCGTCGGCCAGACATAGCAGATGTCACACCGACTTGGCTCCAATAGAGGTTATAGCCTATGATTATTTAGGCATATATTTCCAACAATCTCCCACTTGACAAAGATCACACAGGTACCTTCAGAGCACAACAAAACTTATTGAAAATCATGGGCACTAAGGCCCATTGAACTGGCACACCACCTGAACTTGTTTGTGCTCACTGGCTTCGTCAATGCATCTACAACATTCTCCAGAGTATCAACTTTTTCCAAACTGACATTTCCATCCTCCACCATATCTCGTACAAAGTGGTACTGTACATCTATATCTTTCATCCTGGCATGGAAAGTAGGATTTTTTGCCTGAAAAATTGCACTCTGACTATCACAAAAAATAGTTATTTTCCCTGCATCAAAACCAATGTTAGAACACAAAAATTTTAACCAAACTACTTCTTTACAAGCATGTGTAGCTGCCATGTATTCAGCCTCTGTAGTGGACAAAGTGACCACAACCTACCGCTTACTCATCCAACTCACGGCACCACCATTCAACATGAAAGTATATCCACCGGTGGACCTCCTGCTGTCAATGTCCCCTACCCAATCAGAATCCACATAGCCTCGAATACTGAGAGTCCTGTGTGATTCAACTAGGTTCCCATGGTAACACAAAGCAAAATTTGAAGTTCCCTTCAAATATCTAAAAACTCTCTTTACAACATCCCAATGTGTCCTTCCAGGATTAGCCATAAACCGACTAAGAAATCCCACTGCTTCGGCAATGTCTGGCCTTGTACAAACCATTGCATACATAAGACTACCAACCACACTAGCATAGGGTACACTAGTCATGTCCTCCATCTTAGTGGGATATTTTGGACAGTTTTCAACAGATAGCTTTGTTCCTGCAAAGGCTGGAACAACTGTTGCCAAATCATTCATCTGAAATCTCTCTGAAGCAGTCTTGATATACTTACTGCGGTAGACGAAGTTTTCTACTATTCACGTCTCTGGTTATCTCATCGAATATATCTTACATTTGCACCAAGATCTTTCATTTCAAACAGCGAGGCAGCTAAGACTTAAGTTAGAAATCATTGGCTTATATTGCTTATGAATAGCATATCATCAACATAGAGAGCAATAATAAGGACTTGATCACTTTCAGCTTTATAATAGACACAATGATCAGATTTTCATCTCACAAATCCCAAAGACAATACAAAAGTATCAAATTTCTGGTACCACATTCTAGGTGACTACTTTAACCCATACAGAGACTTTTTTAACTTGTAGACCAGTTTCTCTTTACCTTTCTCCACAAAGTGCTCAGGCTGGGACATATAGATTTCTTCTTCAAGATCACCATGAAGAAATGTTGTCTTCACATCCATTTGTTCGACCTCTAAGTCATACGCTGCTGCAAGTGACAAAAGAAATCTGATAGACGTTAGCTTAGCTATAGGAGAAAAAATCTCCCCATAATCAATTCCCTCTACCTGGGAATAACCCTTCGCAACCAACCTTGCCTTATATTTTTCCACACTGCCATCAAGACCAATCTTCTTTTTAAATACCCATTTTGCAGCCAACAACTTTTTTCCTTCCTTTAGGCGAGGGCACCAAACTCAAGTTTCATTTATTTTCTAATGATTCATTTCTTCATTCATGGCTTCCAACCAAGAGTTTGAATCAAACATTCTAAATGCCTCTTTTATAGTCCTAGGATCATCAGTGCTAGAAATTAAGGCATAGGAAGAAGTGGAATCTATAAAAGAAAACCCATACCTATCGGGTTGCTTTCTTTCGAAGTTGACCTCCTCACTTCTTTGAGGCTGAGGTTCTTCTTCAGAACTTTCAGAACTACTTGAGGTCTCCTTAGTTTCAGGCACATTTTGAATTTTCAATTCCTCTTTCTCTGGTGTAGGAGGAATTACAGCTACATCCTTATTATTTTTTGACTTTGTCTCTGACTGCAGATCCAAAGTGGAAGGTTTCAGCTCACGAAAGATTACACTAATGCTATATACAACCTTCTCTATATTAGGATTTCAAAGCTTGTATCCTTTTATGGGCACTATAGCCAATAAAATACATTTGACAGCCTTGTTCTCAATTTGAATCTTTTCTCATACGACACATGAGCATATGCCTCGACCAAAAGAAACGAATATATGTCTTAAGGGCTTCTTACGGACCACACTTCCAAAGGTGTTTTTCTCAACAAGCGGAAATTTGAAGCGATTAATCAAGTAACATGTAGTAGCAGCCTCAGCCCTGCTTCTCCTCAAGCCAGCACTACTCGGCATGCCGTTAGCTCTCTCCATCACTATCCTATTGAACCTTCTTGCAACTCCATTTTGTTGTGGAGTATAAGGTGTAGTCTTATGTCTTGCAATCTCATAGTCTTTACAATACCTCTCAAAATCATCAAACAAAATTCACCGCCATTATCGGAGTCCTTAAGCATTTAATTTTCTTCAATCTGATTTTCTACAAGGTTGTTAAAATCCTTAAGCAGAATTTGAACACTTATGATTTACTTTTCAAAAATAAACAAATTTTCTTCTCAGAATGAAATGTCAATAAGCGATACATAGTACCTTGACTTAGACAAGAAGGAACATTCAGCGGACCCGATAGATCAAAATGAATATAATCCACAGCAAACCGAAGATTTATGAGAATTTGGAATAAAATGGAAACGGTGTTGTTTTCCATATATACAATGTTCATAGAATTCTAATTCAAGGTTACAATCTTCAAGCCCCTCAACCCGGTTTTTGTTCTTCAAGGTTTTTAAACCTTTCTCTCCAATGTGGCCTAGCCTATGATGCCAGAGCATAGTCTTTTTTGCTGGAAGTTTAACTTCCATAGAGTTTATACAATTAGGAACATTTCCCTCTTTTCCTCCATGAGTAGTTTTCTATGACTTTACAGACACTATTGCATTGAACAATATGTGCATCTAGCTTGTACAAGGTACCAATATGAGCACCCCTTGCTAGCACCATTGAGCCTCTAGTCATCTTGCAACCATTTCCAGAGAACGTGACTTGCACTCCAATATTATTTAGCATACTTATAGAAAGTAAGTTTCGAGCCAGACCTAGTATATGCATTACATTATTGATTCCCTTCACTCTTCCATCAGGGAATTGAATTCTAACTCTTCCACGGCCAGCAATCTCCAAAGTTGAATCACTTGCCAAGTACACCTTTCCACCATCGTATTCTTCATACTTCATAAACCAGTCTCTATGATATGCCATGTGGAAAGATGCTCCAGAATCAATCAACCAGACATCATCTGATGCCTGTGTAGCCAAGGCTGCAATGAAGGCGTCTGCATCACTATGAGAAGAATCATTATCAGAAGAGCCCTTCTTCTTCTTCTTTTTCTCCTCTTTACAATCCTTACAAACATGACTAGGTTGCCCACAGTTCCATCACTTCACCTTGGATTTCTTGCCAGGAGACTTTGATCTCCCTTCTAATTTTGATTTAGATTTCTTGTCCTTCTTCTTGCCTCTCTCTTTTGACCTTCCTCTAATAGCAAGGGCCTCATTTTCCATCTCAGAATATTTCCTTCTCATCTCTTCTGACAGCAAAGATGCAACAACATCTTCCATCTTGAAACTGGATGTTGTACTCCCAATAGCCATCACCAGATGATCCCAAGAGTCTAGAAAAGAACACAATAGAAGCATACAGCGATCCTCTTCTTCAATCTTCACACCAATAGATGTTAACTATGCAATCAACATATTGAATGCGTTCAAATGATCAGCTACAGACCCTCCTTCTTGCATTCTCAAAGTATACAACTTCTTCCTCAGGAATAGTTTATTCACCAAGGACTTCCCCTGATAAATAGATGCCAGTCTCTTCCACAAGGAAGATGTAGTCTTCTCTTCATGCACATTGAGAAGAATAGAGTCTGCCAAATAGAGCCTTATCAGCCCCTTAGACTTTCTATCTGCAAGGTCCCAATCTTCTTGCTTCATGCCTGTAGGTTTCACTCCAAACACAACAATCAAAGATCCACGATCAATAATAGATCTTCCATCTTAAGTTTCCACAACTCAAATTGCTGCCATTGAACTTCTCTATTTCAATCTTTCTGACATGCTTGCCATCTCAATCTATAATTAGAACTTGAGAAAAACTTCTACCGAACTCAGGCAGTGAAAAAAACCCAATGTACCCACAAGGATAACACAACTGGCCAGGATTTGATACCACTTGTAAGGAAAGCTAGATGCGGAAACAACTCTCCTAACGTCAAAAGCCTTAGGGAAGAATGCAGAGACACTTTTAAATTTTTCAATTATAGTCGAATTAAGATGCACTTGAAAGCAATAACAGAAACGGAGTATATGACAAACACATATGAACACCAGATATACGTGGGAAAACCCTTACGGGAGAAAAACCCACCACACCAAGAGAAGTCACTTTGTATTACAGTAATAAAGATTACATACAGGTATCTGACTTATCTTTCTGATGTTAGTTTACAGCAGCATTCACCATGAACAACCTTGTTACAGAAAATTCACATTACAGTCTTCACAGAATAGAATTCATCCACTGATTATACAATCACACAACAATCCGTCGATCCTTCAAAACATCTAACCAAACATCATCTACAATCACTGAGTATAACCATGTCACCCCTGTCTATTGAGCTTCCTCTCAGAACTGCCATAATGAACTGTCTTCCAACGGTTCCCATTCGGCTTCTCTGATTGGTCGACAACGAGCCAAATAGGATAGTCTTCACTCGATCAAAGTGATCAACCTGTGTTGGCATGTCGATGAGACACTAACCATGTCTCCCCGATGCCACAAGACTTAACTATTGATGTCGCCAAGAGTCATCCTTATCACCAAGATGTTACATCGAGTCCAGAGAGCTATCACTCATTCTTTGCCGTGTCGCCAAGACCTATCGCTATCGGTGAAACATCATACTGAAGCTTCAAAGTCACACAGACGTGATTTTTCCATTTGGTAAGACTATCGCTCTTCGGTGAGACCACATATCGATATTCAAAGTCACACCGAAGAGTCATTCTATCGGCAGGACATACCGCTCTCGCCAGGACTTCATACTGAGGTCCTAAGTCATACCGAAACATTAGCATTTCCATTGGCACCTGTCTATTGCTAAGACATTCAACTATCGCCAAGAGGTTTCACCAAGATCTCTTATGTTACTCTGAGGCCATCAACAGTCACCAAGACTATCATCCTTCGCTGAGTGTTTACTCTGAGATCTTTATGTTACATCGAGCATCGAACGGTCGGCAAGACTTACCACTCTGACTGAGAGTTCTAACCGCAATCTCCAAGTTACCCCAAGACCACTGTTCACCAAGAGTTATACCGAAGACCCCTCATCATCGGCGAGACTCTCCATTAGTCGCTAAGACTTCTTCCTGAGTGTTCAAGTCACCTCGAAGCCCCCGGTGTACCCTTGTTGGTGAGACCTTCCATTGTTGCTAGGACTTCTTCCTGAGCTACGCCTTTCGGCCAAGGGTCTCCCCGATAAGCGATATGTATGGCCTGTCAGCCAGAGATCTCCATGTGGTAAAAGGTCACACCGAACACAACATGTCATACCAAAGACTCCAATGTGTAACCGTTCGGCAAGACTTCTGCAAGGTCACAACGACCTGTACAAAACATAAGGCTACAATCTGTTCGTCGGCCAGACATAGCAGATGTCACACCGACTTGGCTCCAATAGAGGTTACAGCCTGTGATGATTTAGGCATATATTTCCAACAGAAACAATCAAAGAAGTGTAGAGGAAATGAGCTGAAGGAGAAATATCATGATCATCATATTCTGTTTTTTATGCTAACATTGTTTGTTTCCTTGTGCAGGTATAGGTAAAGTCACGAAGTTCATCATTATTCGAAGACCAAGCATTTGGAGAAAAACGGGCTCCCACAAGGGTAGAGCTCGGTATGCTTCCCTACTCATTATAGATGGGATGATTTAAAGATTACATCATCATATTCATCAAAAGGAAGTGATACACAACTGAAAGAGTAAAAGTATAGTTATCAGTCGAGCTACTAAACCAACTGTGCATTCATAAAAATCAGGTGGATATTTTTCTGAAAGCTACAGGTGAACAGTGAGTTTAGTTCACTCAATTAATTTAGCTGAGTACATTTATGTCAAACATTGTTGCATAGTTCACGATTATGTGTTATTTGTTAATCATGATTGTATATGTCATACAATTCATCATTATCCTTTTCACAGTCAAGGATAGTGAACAGGTATACATTATGCCTTGAGTTTTGTTTTAATTTTCATCACGGAGGAGAGCAGATTTAAAGAACAGGTTGTTAAGTGAAACATTAAAATGCATGAAGAGTGCCAAGTTGAAGCCCAATAATGTGAAATAACAAACAATGCATTCAAGCAATAAACGAATAACCAGTTCCAGTTTGATTGGTAATATAAATATAGCATCAGGGAATGTAATATGAAATTATCATTTTAGAATGATGAGGAAAGAGCAAGCATAACAAAGGTGTCTCAGAGGTGTTAATATTGCATTGAAGAAATCAGGTAAGATGTAGTCTATAATATAACGATGTTACATTTTAAAACCTTTACATAAAGTCCAAGAACAGAAAGCAAATGTTGATGTATGGTAAAATGAAGGAGTCCAAAAGTTTTTGTGTGCAAGGAAAGCAGCATGAATCAGTAGTATGGTATATCTAAGTAATGGAATGGCACAGATTGTTCTATTTTTCTATATGCCTGTATGCTGGTTATTGAAAATTTGAAAGCCAAAGGGAGATAGGGTTGTGCACAGAAGTCATAATATATATTCTTGTTTGTTTTCATGCACCCACATTGGGGTTCGCATTTATAGTACTCAATCCTGCATATTACATGAATGAACTCATATGGCTGTAATACAATCAAAGAATGCATTTCCAGAATTTCATGAATTTGTGGTTCATTTTCTTCATGAGGAGACAACTATAGAAGCATGCTAAAAGTAAGGAATTCCAATGATAAAGAAGCCCAGTTTTAAACAAGTATTGAAATATACAGCCTCTCCATATTACAACTGACCTCATATGGTGAGGGTTTCAGAAATGTGTTTCACGAATGCAAAAATAAGAATACATTTTGAGCCCAATCTTCAGGAAGCAGTTTTCTTCATTTTAAGGAAATCTCACAGTGGGGTTTGAAAATATAGTCACAGAATATCAAAGAATAACACTAGCCATCATGGGCTGATTTTTAAACTAAATGGAAAATGAATATATAAAACCCACATTTGGGGGTTCGCATTCAAAATACAGAAAATGCAATAACAGCGATAACCCATGTGAAGATTTTGTATGAGACAGCAGTAAAATACAAAAATGCAAATTTTATGTGGTGGGTCGAGCTTCATAATGGAGAAAATACAAATTTATTCAAATTCCAATGATACCCACAAAGCGAATGTTGATTCTAAAGAAGGTGGATTTCCTATTTTGATTGAGGCGAAATCTCTAAATAATGCTTTCTATAATACATATGTGGCAGCCTGTACATGGCCATAGAATCTTAAGTGAAGGTGGTCGAGCTTTCTAAAGGAGAGAGTATATATTTTAAACGTAACTCACCACTTCAAGTCTATAGGAGAATGCTTATAGTCGTAGCCAGACCCATATTGAAGTCTCAAAGCTCCAAGCAAGAATCAGCTCGGAGAGCTCCCATGGGTGGCAGTGAAGGCAAAAACATAGAGGCAAATCTGAGGAGAGCTCAAGCTGAGGGTTTGAAGTCTTTCAAATATAAGCAC
>VDFB02075374.1:0-22972 GCA_007258455.2 Sequoia sempervirens
TGCCCAAGATTTCCATCTCGACGACGGCTGGTTTCCTCCCGATGCTTACTGCTAGGAGCATTGGCTCCGAAGTCTCGGCTACCACTTCTGGCGTACGTTCTGGTGAACTCTTCGGAAGATTTTCTCCAATAGCATTGGTAAGTGCTACTTTGAGAGAAGGCATTGTTTGCAAAAGATCAGTTACCTTAATGGGTACGGTTGTGTGAAGCACATGCCGTACGATATTCTTCTCCGACTCCGATTGTAGCAACGTACTGGTAGCTTTATAGTTCTTTCCTTCATTCGCCATTGCCTCGGCTACTTTTGTCTTGGCCTCCCGAAATCGTTCTTTCTCCATACGAGGGTCTGGATAATTTGCCTGTTTTGACTGCGCTCTCGCAATCGCCAAGACTTCCTCATCGGCTACCTCTAGCATATTGATACTTCCTTTTTGCTTCGGACAGTCGGTGTCTTCATGATCACCCGATCCACACCACTTACACAATCTCCCTCCCGAACCTTGACCGTTCTGGCAGTCCCTGGCGAAGTGGCCCCATTCGTTGCACTTCCTGCATTGGATCATAGGCCTTCCTTTTGCATCATACTGTATCATGTTTCTCGGACTTCTATTGCTTCTGTAACCTCCAGGGGATGCATTGCTATTGTACTGGGGCTTTGGTGGTGTGTTCGGCGGTGTTGACGGCTCTCCATGAGTGAAGAGTACTTGTGCACTTCTGGCTTTTAAGTTGTATGGGCATTCCTTGACGGAATGTCCCATCACTTGGCAGATATCGCAGAATAAGTTCTTGGGACAATTCGCCTTCGTGTGACCTTCCGCATTGCAGTCTGTACACCACAGTTCTCTGGCTTCTCTTGTACTCTCCTTGTCGGCCTTCAATTCTTTCATCATTCACATCATATCTTTCCTGAGTGCTTGTACAGTCTTGGATTCACCGTCGCTGTCATCCGTACTCTCCTCGTCGTCTGTCTTCTTTTTCCCTCGGGAGGATGTTTTATTTTCACTTTCTATGTCCATTGCCCGATTGTATGCTTCAGCGTACGACGAAGGAGGTACGACTTTCATTTTCTTTCTTAATGGCGAAAGCAAGCCCTCGATGAACCATCTTTTCTTCAACCCGTCAGCCGGCTGTGCCTCCAATTTCCCCAGCAAGTCTTTGAGTCTTCGGTTATAGGTCCGCACACTCTCGTGCTTTCCTTGCTTGGTATTGTATATCTCCGCAACGATCTCGCTGTCATCTCGAAGAAGTTTGAACTCCTCCTGAAAAGCTTTTTTCAATAAACTCCATGTAGCTCTCTGTGCTTGGTCCAATTCCGAGTACCAATCAATGGCACTCTCTCTGAGTGTTGCTGGAAATGCCTTCAGCCACTGGTCGGGATCATCCTGCCCGCTGGCTATCCAAATTGTCTCACATGTCTTGCAATGCCGTACGGGATCCTCAGAGCCATTCCCCATGAATTTCGGCAACTTTTGCCGATCCGGATGAGCCATCTTTACCGGTTGACCTCCTTGTTGACCTCCTTGTGTTTTGGACCCGATTAGACTAGTGGATTCCTCGCTACGTCCCTGTGTGTCACCAGCACTCTCGGCCACATACGAGTCACTGCCACGTCCTCCGTCAGCGTCCGCAACACCGTGGGTCTCCTCAGGATCCCGCCGATGCTCTCTCTGCCCTGGTGTCTTAAGCTCTGGCCTTCCCCTCCTTAACTCTGCGTCGTCGTCCGAGAGTGACAACTCTCGAAATCGTCTGATGCTACTATTCAATTCATCTTCATTGTCATAGAGGTTATATTTTTCTGTATATGGAGTGCTGAAGGGGTCTTCGTCCCTTCCTTCTATCAAACTGTGGTGCGTTCGTTCAATAGATGTGTCTATTTTTTGCAAATTTTCATATGTTCTTTTTATGCTCTGATTGATTTCAATTAAGTCCTCATCTAGTTCCTTACCGACTTGCCTTAGTCGTCTTCGCCGATTTTCTTGCTCTTGTAGTCTGAGTGATCGCCGAACTTGCTCTTCCGAAGTCCCGTGCCCGTCAGGTACTCTATTCTTATCTTTGTTCGGCCGTACGGGCATTTAGTTGTTCAAGCGATCATTGCTGGTTGCCGGAAGTGCGGCGCCGACTAGTATCCCGTTCTTCCTCTTCCCGTTTGTTTCGGTCTTCACAACGTTGCACGATTTGCTGCCTTCGGCGCTCACGGGCTTCTTCCTCTCGCAAGTCTTGCAGAATAATGAAATGGCGGGCCAGCAACCTGGGCATGCGGTTCAGAAGGTGGTTCACCTCGTCGTTCACTTCCAGCCGATCCCAGATGACTTCCTCAGGGATCTCCCGAACGAGGGATTCCCTACGTACGTGGTCACGGAGCGAGATTTTCCACAAATTTACCAAATCTTTTGTCAATGAGTCTTCTCGTTCCTCATTAGCATTTATAGGTTCTTCCGCTGGTTGACCCATTACGCTGCCATGGTGGATGATGCCCTAGTCCGTTCAGGCAACGGCGCCAAATGTTTGCCTACGGAATGGGATTCAAACTCTACGTACTACTGGCAAACTTGTAATAAACAGAACATAGGATCAAACAGTAAACTAAAAGATATCATAGTAAAATGCCAAAGCTTTATTCATTCTCAGGAAATATCATGTACAAGAGTGTATCACAATGCGTACAACATAACTCATTCAGAATCATCACATAATCAATAGCATCAGTATCTATATATTCTTCCGACTATTCCCACCCGACTACATATAACGCTCGGCGGTGGTTAGGCAACCAACCGACACGACGTTTCATAACAACATTACATTAACATTAATCTAAACATGTTTTGCCGAGAGTACATGACATCACATGACATTATTATTCTTTACTAACTATTGTTTTATTTAACAATTGCCGAGTATGACCGAGGCCGACTACGACCGAGGCCAACTACGGTCGACAACAAGCAAACGACAACAAGTAAAATATCCGACTAACAAACTCTTTGATTCTGAAGTGCTCTAATGAGTTAACAATTAAAAGCAATTGCTTGGCCTTTAATCAAAGAACAGCTGCACATATGAAGGATGGATTAAGGCTTATCGAGCCAACAACAAAATATGTCCCATTATATGAAGAAAGAGGTAAAGCATTAGACACTAGCATCCAATTCTTTTGGAGAGGACAATGAAAAGGAAAAGAAATGGTCATCCTCAACAAATTTGAACGGCAAAGGAAAAAGTAGCAACCTTACCTGATTTTGCTCAAAATAATTTGGGAAAACATTATGCTCCCCAAGACCAACTTGCCCATGAGTAGGCTCTTCATAACCCATAATGACTCTCAATAATGTACTCTTCCCACATCCATTTGGGCCAATGATAGCTAGCTTTTCGCCTCTTTCAATATAAAGGTTTGCTTTCTTAAACAGGACCTGAGTTCATACATTCAATTGGATGGATGAGAAAGAATACAAAAGAAAAAGAACTTCAAAAAGCTGTGTTTTAATAAAATGGATTGATGTACCAAGAAGAATAACCACTTACTTTGCCATCATACTCAAATCCCAAATTTTTTATCATGACCACAGTTTTTCCACTCCGTTCTCGTTCTGGGAACCTGAACTTCATTGACTTGCGCTCAAACGGCTTCTCAATCTGCTGTTCATCCTGAAGCTTCTCCAATTTCTAAGAGAAATGTCAAATTAGTAGCAATCTCACAATAAACTATAAAGTCCAAATGACAACAATGCAAACTTAGAGCACATTTGAACACAGATATGTTCTGTAAACCAGAAATGTCAATTTGTGTCCTACACCTAGGTAAACAGTGTAAAATTAAATATGTTAATCAGAAAATTCACATCTGCTCTACAGACTGACAGGCTAAGTAAAAATAGTCGAAGTGTGCACTCTAGTATACAGCCAGCTTATATTTCAATTGATCTCTCTGTTGAAATTTTGTGAAAAGAACTACTACAGCTCTCTGCAATCTGACTTCACATACAACCATTTTCAGAAAAAAATACTGAAGCATAACAGTTAGCATTTTTCAATGAAATTATAAACGAAATGCAGATATTGAATGTTGATTGTCAGCGGGACCTTTATCTGCTAATTTTTAACATGTTTACAGTTGCTGCTCTAACAATCATTCCTCTTCCAGAAGAAGTATGTTGGGATTGAGAAGTCTATATGTGACAGCTTCAAGACCAAATATTATGCAAGCTGTAGGCATGGTGGCACGGTTTCAGGCAGCACCAAAAGAAACTCATGTGCAAGCAGTTAAAAGGATATTTAAATATCTAAAAGGTACTATGGATTTTGGTTTGTAGTATTTGAGAGGTGAAGATTTCACCCTAGCAGCATACACAGATGCGGATTGGGCAGGCAATGTTAATGATAGAAAAAGTACAAGTGGAGGAGCATTCTTTCTTGGAAACAATTTAGTGTCTTGGTTAAGCAAGAAACAACCTTCAGTTTCTTTATCCACAGCAAAGGCCGAATATATAGCAGCAGTATCATGTTGCACACAAGTTCTTTGGTTGAAGCAAACATTGAAGGACATGAAGGTGGAATATGATCATCCTATTCCCATACTTTGTGACAACACAAGTACAATTAATAATTCGAAGAATTTGGTTATGCACTCAAGGACAAAGCACATTCCTATCAAGTATCACTTCTTAAGAGAACAAGTTGCAAAAGAGAATGTCAAGGTGGAGTATATTGTCACAAAGGAACAAGTTGCAGACATTTTCACAAAGCCTCTTCCTAAAGAGACTTTTGAGTATCTCAGGCAGAAATTGGGAGTGACATCACTCTCATCGAGTCACTAGTTTCTTAAGAGGAGCACGAATTTAAGGGGAGCTATTTATTGCATTATCTTTCAAATCCATGAAGATTTTCCCATTGATGTCAAAGGGGGAGAGTTGAGGTAAGGGGGAGCATTACAGACAAGGGAAGAATTATGTTCTTGTTGCATTCACAAATTATTTTTTTGTAGGGTTGCCACCAATGACAAAGGGGGAGATTGTTGGAAATGTTATTGTCATTGATGTCAAAAGCAATATCAAAGGAGAACTAATTGCTTCATTCAAGGGTAGATCACATTATTTCAAGGTGATAAAAGACATGTTTATAATTCCTAAGTGTTGGTCGACCTTCCTCCACCTTGGCACTCACTTTGCAAATTGTAAAATAAAGATAATAAAAATAACACTTATGTTGTTGGCTGACCTTCTCTTTGGCCCCTTTCTCGGGTGAATTTAAATGTTTAAAATAATTTTATTATGTCAAATCTTGGTCGACCTCCTTTTGGTGAAGTGCGTGATTTGGATATAAAAACGGATTATTTTGGAGGTTAGAATGCAAGTTCTTCAATGCAAAACCATTCTTTTTAAGAGCAGAAATTAGGACAAGATGAGCAGATTTAAGAAGAAGAGCAAATTTATAGCAAACTTTCAAGGAGATTTATGGCAGATTTATGGCAAACTTTCAAAGAGATTTATGGTAGATTTACAGAAGACTCTTAAGGAGATTTATAGAAGATTTATAAGCATATTTACAAGCAGATCTTATGAAGGAGATTCACACAACAATCATGCTTTGAAGAAGCAATATTCAAGAAGACGAAAGTTTTGTTCATTTGGAGGTTGGTGCCTCCTAATTGAAGAGACTTGTGTCACTTGCTAAGTTGGTGCTTAGTAGTGTGGATTGGTGTCTCTAGTGGGTTGGTGGCTACAAAATTTGTAAGAGAATTTTATTTTATGTGGTTGGATTTGGATAGTAGATCCAAGCAGTCCTTTCTTCATCGTTTTCTCTTGAAAGGGTTTCCACGTAAATCTTGTGTTCTTATTTGTTGATGGTGTGTATTTGAAGTTATTGTTATAATTAATTTGAAAAAGTAAAAAATAGTCTTATACTGATTTACCCGTACACCCCCAACCCCCTCTCAGTATAAGTGTGTGCTCATCACTAAGGTCAATGCCCAAGCATAAAGAAACCAATAATGGCCAATTTGGAGTGGTACAACATGCAGCTTGTCATTTTACTAAAGGAAAACTTCACCAAGGGTACAGCCTACAAGGAAAGCTTACCAAACATAATACTAACAAAAATCACTCTGCAAACTCAAAAAACTGCACTCTCAAACTGAAATATCACAAACCCCAATAATTCTAAAGTTAGAAATCTAGAATCATTGCCTAATGAAGTACATTGTCAATCCCTATATGGAATTGCACTAGAAACTAGGAGGGTTTCCATCCTTGGGAAGAGAAGAATGCACATTCATTCTTGAAAAATGAGATAGTTTCAAAAAGCAAGAAGACCCTTTTCAAAAAGATTCCTCCTATTTATAATTTTTTTTAAGAAAATAAAACAATATTATTTTCTTTATAATAAATATTCATTGAAGTTAGAAATTAAAAAAAAAATGTCATTTTTAAACAAATTTTTGCACCATGGGTCAAGTGACACTTAAAATAATCACTTAAAACACCTTTTTTAATAATTAAATATAAGTTGTCTTTTAATTTTTATTTTTTGACAACTTCATTTAATTATTCAATTAATTTTCCCTTTTTTATCACCCCAATAGCCTACTTGAAAAATAATGAAAAATAAGCTAAGGGTCATCAACAAAACATACACTCAAGAAGGGGTCATGACACCATTCTTATGGTACTTTCCATGATGACAAGGGTCTTGCCATAATATCAATCCTTTGCTAGAATCGGTACCTTCATGCTTTAAGCTATATTCATGGAGATAGTCAAGCTACTTTTCATTAATTGCTGATCTAAAAAATTTAGTAAACTCGAAATCAGCATTCTTCCCTAGAACATACTCCTTAATAGTTTCTTTTTGAAAGCTAATTTCGTAAATTTCTTGAATTGGAACATCCCTTTCATATTCTAAACTAACATCACCAAAATGATTCAAGTACTTATCTATCTTTGTTGATGCTTCAAATAAATCAATACCAACATTCTAGTAACTCAAAAGATCACTCTCATTTTTACAAGTAACATGCAAATCATGGCATGGATCCAATCTTTTGAGGATTGATGGGTGTGTGGTGAACAAGTACACCTTTCTCACTCATGTATTCAACAAGTGATGCTTCCTTCTTAACTTGATTAAGATAATTCTTTTGTTGATCTGCAACTTAGAAGTCAATAAGATAACTTTTTCTGAATTAAATTCCACATCTTCCTCCTCAATGGCAGATGTTTGCTTACTTTCACTTTCTTGCAATGTTGAGTGTTCTTCCTTCTTTAACATTTCTTTCATCTCCAACTCCTTGGAAACTTTTGTATTCTCCTCTTTCTTTCTTGACCTTTTTATATAATTTAGGGTTTAGGCCTTTTTGTTAAGATACCTCACTTCAAGTAACTCTAAGTAACCATCAATAGAAACTTGATCTTTGTATCCATTGGGTAATTCTTGATACTGGTCAAGTATTTTGATGGCCTCAAATTTATAATTCATTCTGTTCTTTTGTATTTTTATTAACACGTCTTAAACAGAATATATATCCTTTTCTATCTATAAGAAACTAGGCTGAAAAGTATTGGGTGTAAAACTAATCACAACCAATTACTTACTAGAGGGCTCTTGTTCCAATTTAAACCTACCATGAACTCTCTCGTAGTCTTTTCCAATGCATTTTGACTTTGTCTAAGAGATTCAAGCAAAGAATATGGCTCATAATTGTTTCCCATGACTCACAAGCTAACGGAAACAAAGATCAATATATTAATAGTGAAACATGCAATAGATGTAATTTGTTATACAATGTTAACTTTCAGAACAAGCTTACAAGATCACAACTCTGATATCACTGTAATGTCCCTAGCAGAAATGTTAGCCAAATTTCACCAAATTTTAAAATCAACACAAACTCAAGTTCTTTCTAATCACCAAGATTCCAATGAAGGCAAAGTGAGATCATACGAAAAACTAGAATGTAGCCAATAAGCAATAGATTTCAAAATTTACTAGCAGCAAACCGTCCAGTTTACAATCAAAGATAAATATGTAGATATTATCAATACCATCAATACATAAAAAATAGATCCAATCAATGACAAACTAGCAGATAACAAGTAGATCCGATCAATGTCAAATGGATAGATTACTGCAGGACTAGTCAATGCCAAATTGACAAATAACAAGAAAATCTTAAATTAATGTCAAATTGGCAAATAATGATATATAATTTAAAATAGATCTGGCAATAAACCGTCCAAAATTGTAGAATCCCCTCTCAGATATGATCAATATTTTCCATGATATTATCAGTTTGACACATTGCATTTTGTCAAACAAATGGCACAATAACTAACCTAAGCATTGTCAATGATATAGGAAATCACATTCACAAAATTACTTCCATTACATGGACAATATGGACATAATAAAGTTCAATCTTGAAATTCAGTGAATGCATTTGAAGGACATGAAAATGCTTCACAACTATAATTCTGAACAGCAGTATTATCAGAGGTGTTCAAGCTCAAAAAATACAAATTACAGTCATACATAAATACCACTTTGCAAGCATGTGCAGGCCGACCATTGACTCCCAATGCCATGACTTGCTGATGTAACTAAACAGCAGATTCCAATCAGCAAATGGCTACGCCCAGCTATGTATTATACACAGCAACTATTGCATCCAGCCTCCATTCACACTCAACAGTCCTCACACCACTATGCATGGCCACGACCTCAGTTTGAAACCCTCCTGGGACTGCATCTGAGTAGGGAAATGCAGCTTGACCTCTTTAACTGTCCTGCAATCCTCACGCACCTCCAACAGGGCAGAACTGCTTGCAATAACTTCACGCCCTTTTCCTTGCCCTCAATACCATCCACAAACTCTGAAAAGGCTCACGTCCAAGCCCCCAATCTGCTACACCATCCTTTTATATCAGACTTAACCTATATATGAATGTTTGCAGCTATAACATTGGAAACTCCACGCCTTAACCAGGTATGATAGCAAGTGTTGGCGCCCAGCATTAAACCAAAATGCAACATAAATCTGTATATAAGAAGTGTCACAGCCAACTGATAAACTTCAGAATATGGCATCCCAAAAGTGATCTAGCAACACTCTCAAAATTGACTAATAAACTCTGAAGAGCACAAAGATATACTGAGAGGGGGGGGGTGAATCAGTATATCAACTAACTTTTTCCCTCTCAAAACTCTAATACAAATCAACTATGCAAGAATATCTCAATATGAACAAGTTGACACCAAGATTTTACGTGGAAACCCTTACGGGAGAAAACCACGGTACAAACAATGTACTTTATGAATTATATAAACTTTTACAATGAATGTAGGCACCAACCTACTTGAATCACCAAATAAGTAGTTTAGTAGGCACCAACCTACAAAGAGCACCAACCCTTAATCCTGATTTAGTAGGCACCAACCTACAAGGAGTACCAACTCCTAAAGCTGATTTAGTAGGCACCAACCTACAAGGAGTACCAACCCCTACTTGCCAAGCACCAACCTAGCAAAGATTATAATTTGAATGATAACATTCCACCTTCAATTGTTTCTTCCTCAACAGATGATAGACAATTCTGCTCAAACATCTCTTCTCATAAAGCTCTCTCTAAGATCTTATATAAACACTTCATGCATCTGATCCAACACACTCTATAAATCTGTTCCAATATTGTTCACATATTTGATCTAACACTGTCTTTTGACTGTTCAAAATCTGATTCAAAACCTACTACAAATCTCCACTAATTCCTTCAAATATGATCTTCAAATGATACACGCTTTGCTGTAGCTCTCTTCTTCAAACTGTAGTAATCCTCTTCTCAAATCTGCTTAAATACCTTCCACAAATCTCTTCTCATATGCTTCATAAATCTCCTCAAATCTGCTTTAGATCTGCTAGTGTTTATGTGATTTGCTTCTTAACTTCACACCTCACACTCAAATGATATTCATTTATTCACATACTTACACACTGCTATTCTTATTTTACACAGCCATTAACACTTGCTTGTGTTTAGATGATTTAACTTATTTCCCCACAGCACACTCTTCAACCTCTCTATATTCTGAAAATCTTCATTCACACACAGCTATACTCACTACAACCTTACTTCAAACGATGTTCATTGTTTTCCACACATAGCACAAAAATCGTGTTTTGATGATATAACATTTATTTCACACGTAGCACTTCATTTCTTCACGTATTGTGACTTTATTAAATATCTTTATGCCTATGTGAGAAAGATACGACTTTTGAGAAACAGGTGATTCTTCAAAATGAGGCGTCCCTTCTTAATAACTCACCACTCCATATAATTACTACTTTTTAAAAAATCTGACTTTTGTCTTTTCTTTAATTTGTCCTTTATGAAATTTTATCTTATTCGTAATCACACCTTTTCATTTTTGGCTTTTTGACTTTTCGTCTTTTCTTAAAAAGATGAATCATTGCTTCTTCAAACTCTTCCCCTACTTTTTATTTGTCTTATTTTGTCTTATATGATTTTTTTTTTGTTTTTATTCATTTTGTCTCATATGCCAGATTTTGTCTCACATGCTTTTTTCACTAATCGTATTTCTTTACTGAATCGCAAGCCTCTTCTCTTTGTTTATCATCTTTATTCAATTGCTAGTTTAAGAGTTACGTGGCACCTTCTGTTGATAATCTGGACAGTTTTGTTTGCTGACATTTCTTTTGTCTTTTCCTGATTTTTGTAATTTTCTAGTCCTTGTCATTTTCTGATTTTGACTTTTTCTGTTTTTGTTTTTTATCTTATATTTATTTTTAATGATCTCTCCAGACTCCTCTTTAGAATATGGGAATCGCTGTATTCTTTTCATAAAATAATTGCTGCTCTATAATCGCTGCATAGAGATTCTTATTTCTTGTTCTTATTTCTTCGTTGATATGATTGTTGTGTATAAGAAAGTTGGCCTCTCAAGCTTTTTCCGAGGCTATCTAATATGAAAGAACCTCTACAAATACCTTCGACATTTAAACCTTTTGACTCTTAAGAAAATAATCTATGCACAAGAATATGTTATCTTCAATCATGCATCTGCTTGACATTCAATGATAATATTTATCTTTTGTAATTCTCATATTCTTTATCTTCAATTATGTAATTTCTCAGATTCATTCCCAGCAACCGATTGAGACATCAATCTATGCAACTTCAACTTGTTTCTTGATATGTTCTAACAATCTTATCATCATCTAAAATCTGTTCTGTGCATTGCTCATGTAATTCTCTATTTGACATCAATGGCAACATTTCAATAGCCTATCATCATCTAAAATCTGTTCTGTGCATATTTGACATCAATGACTCCATCTTTTTCACTTTGACATCAATGACAACATTTCCAACAAACTCAACCTTCACTTTGCTAGGAATGTTAATCATTTAACTCCAAATTTTCCTCTGATAATTTCTCTTGCCTAGAAAGACTCACAAATTATCCAATCGTTCAACCGAGCAATCAAAGTGCAAGTGTGAATCTTGAGCGAATCCGCCTCAATCCGGCTAGGGTGGAATCTTTCACCACCGAAACCAAATACCTACAAGAATCCCACCTAGGGTTTCAAACTCTGAAGAGCTCCACCTAAAAATCCAAACCAAAATAATAATCTTCGCATAATGAAGAAATGAGCTCTTGTGCACTTTTTATAACACCCTTTTAATTTTCCCGCCAAAACTTATTTGCACTTTATTATAAAGTGACTTTATTAAATATCTTTTAAATATTTCCTGCACGTCACTTTATAATAACCCTGTAATCTAAATATTTAATATTACCCTTTTTTTATATACTTTTGCCAGGGCAATATTAAATATTTAAATTAATTAAATAAATTGTCAATTTGGCAAGCCGAAAAACGAGGTCATTACAATCCTCCCTTCCTAGAGATTGCTTGTCCCCAAGCAATCCACACCTGCACACCAAGGCCAAATACTCAGATCCCAGATGAACCTATAGAACGCTCCACCAAAACTCTATTGCGTCAACCTAATACCTCTGATACTAGAATACTCAGCAGCTCTGTCAATCTCTATAGTAAAAGGAAGTAGTTTACTAGTCATAAAAATTCCTAGATCCTATAGCCAAATTGGAAGTCCATCATACCCAACACCCACTGACTTCCGCTATGCAACTTTGATAACCACTGGAATCCAAATGAGCCAAGCCTCAAATTTTTGTTTTTGGAAGCAACCATCTAGAGAAAGCAAAGTAGTAGACTTGCAAAATTTGGATTCATCTTCAGAAGATTGAAGCACATTGTACCAGAGTGAACTAGACCACCCTCTATCCAACCCACACCTTTATGTGTCATCAGAGACATAGTCAAATCATGTGTATGTGGGCTAAAAGAAAACTGATGAACACACCTCACCATGCAATCAAGGTGCAATTCACCAACTTGCATCAATGGAATACCAGAAGAGTCATGTGGATTCCATACTTCACTGCCACCACTAGAAGATGATTCACAGCTCAAATCATCACGGAAAGACCTTGCAATAGCTCTATAAACCTTCTCTACAACCCTGATGGCAAGGTCTCTGACTAAAAGCAAATGGAGGTAATCTAATTTTATTACCTCTAAAGCATGCTTGATAGTCCGCAAGCTTGGAATAGAAGCTCTAACCAATACCCCTTTCTGCTTTTCTTCAAATTCAGTTGACCAAAGGAGGTATTCGACAAACTTGCGTGTGCTATCAAAGCAAGTTTAGGTTTGAACCCTTATCTTCAATAACCTTTAGTTGATCCTTCCATTCATGTGATTCGTTGGTCCGATGATCACAATCAGCTGCATAAAATGAATTTTCTAATTTGCTTTTAGGAGGGGGAAACATAACATCATAAATACCATTTTCCCCATTGGATGATGCCCTGCAATCCTCCTGTAAAGAAGATGGAACAGCGTTATGATCTAACATACAAATCTCAAAAGAATCCACTCCCTCGTCACAAAACTTATCAATAGCAATCTCTACATCACCAATGCAGAGACTTGTGCATGATTCTTCTTCTTGGACACCTCCTATAACATTTTATTCCTTTTTAAGCTCATCCAATGCACGCATTCCCTTGGTGTCATCTGCACCTATAATCATGATTGATGCTTTCACATCTTCAATATACCCATTCCCACAGCCAATGGATGTATGCTCATCACTGATGGCTGCCATAGATAACTAAATTTCAGCTATGTTTGATGAAGATTGTGCCATGTTCAACTCCACGGAGAGCTCGTCAATCTGAGTCTCTGACTCTTGAAGGGCCATTTGACTACTCTTCAAGGAGTCCATCGTGACCTCAAGCTCATGAGTGAGTTCATCAACTTCCTCTTCTTTCCCCTTTGGTGCATCATAATAAATCTCATCAAGAATGAGAAGACGGTCTCTATTGGAAAGTAGATGTTGGTAGTTAGATTTCATCACCACCACCGCTTCTCTAAGTGCCTAATATTCGACAAGGGGAAGTTCTCCATCAAGAATGTGTTCCCGAAGTCTTCCAACAACAATTTGCCATCAACTTCTGAATATCATCAAAATGTTTTATGGCTGCACTGATCATGTCTTCACTTACTTTCAATTGACTTGCCAAATGATAGGACTCTTGAGACCTATCATCCTCATACAAAATTTATGATTTGTAATCAGCAATGAAATAGGATGTTGAATCACCATCACTAATTGATCGGAAAACATCATCATGCCCATCATAAACACTGGTGTTATCCACCTCATAGGATAGTTATAACGGTGTATTACAGGCTATTGTTTTGACAACCTCATTGCACACTTCCTCTATATGAATGGATGCAGGCACATCCAAAGAGTCATCCTAGAATTTCGTCAAACAACCATCAAGAGGTATGGCATCCTCATCACCAACAACTACAGATTTGCACCCCTCATCTTTTTCCCAACTAATAGATGAGGCTCCAACAACTCCGAGTGCTCTAACAAAGTTGTTAGATTCTTCTGATACCCTTGGAAAACTTGCAAAAACTCTACCATGAGTTTTTGATTTGTCTTCATTTTTCCCAAACCGATAATCAGCTGCAACTGAGAGAAAACCCAATGCTGTCCTAAAACTTCTGCAACCAAAATGTGAATCCAAAACTCACAAGTTGGCAAGAATACTAGCTTTGATACCACTATAGAATCCCCTCTCAAATTTGATCGATATTTTCCACGATATTCTCAGTTTGATACATTGCATTTTGTCAAACAAATGGCACAATAACTAACCTAAGCATTGTCAATGATATAGGAAATCACATTCACAAAATTACTTCCGTTACATGGACAATATGGACATAATAAAGTAGTCTTGAAATTCAGTCAATACATTTTAAGGACATGAAAATGCTTCATAACGATAATTCTGAATAGCAGTATTATCAAAGGTGTTCAAGCTTAGAAAATACAAATTACAGTCATACATAAATACCACTTTGCAAGCATGTGCAAGCTGACCATTGACTCCCAAAGCTACGACTTGATGGTGTAACCAAACAGCAGATTCCAATCAGCAAATGGCTACACCCAACTACGTATTATACTCAGCAACAATCACGTCCAACCTCCCTTCACACTCAGCAATCCTCACGCCACTATGTATGGTCACAACCTTAGTTTGAAAAACCCTCCTACATCTAAGTAGGGAAATGCACCTCGACCTCTTTAACTATCTTGCAATCCTCACGCACCTCCAACAGGGCGGAGCTGCCTGCAATAACTTCGCGCCCTTTTCCTAGCCCTCAATACCATCCACAAACTCTAAAAAGACTCACGTCCAAACCCCCAATCTGCTACGCCATCCTTTTATATCAAACTTAACCTGTATATGAATGTTTGTAGCTATAACATTGGAAAGTCCACACCTTCACCAGGTATGAGAGCAAGTGTTGGTGCCCAGCATTAAACCAAAATGCAACATAAATTCGTATATAAGAAGTGTCATGACCAGCTGATAAACTTCAGAATATGGCGTCTCAAAACTGACCTAGCAACACTCTCAAAACTAAATAATAAACTCAACCTTCACTTTGCCAAGAATGTTAACCATTTAACACCAAATTTGTTTTTGATAATTTGTCTTGTCCCTGGCAATACTCACAAATTATCCAATCGTTCAACCAAGCTGTTGAAGTGTAAGTGTGAATCCGCCTCAATGCAGCTAGGGTGGAATCTTTCACCACCAAAACCAGATACCCATAGGAATCCCGCCTAGGGTTTCAGACTCTGAAGAGGTCCACCTAAAAATCCAAACCAAAATAATAATCTTCGCATAATGAAGAAATGAGCTCTTGCATCCTTTTTATAACACCCTTTTAATTTTCCCACCAAAACTTATTTGCACTTTATTATAAAGTGACTTATTATATTATAAAGTGACTTTATTAAATATCTTTTAAATATTTGTTGCACATCACTTTATAATAACCTTGTAATCTAAATATTTAACATTATCCTTTTTTAATATACTTTTGCCAGGAAATATTAAATATTTAAATTAATTAAATAAATTATTGTCAATTTGGCGAACCGGAAAACTAAAGGTAAACCATCTAATTTTACAAAGAGTTATTATGAAATAGATATTGAATGATATAAATATCAATTATCACAAGGCATACGAGAAATGACAATAGCCAATATAAATAATTAGCATCAAATCAAATGATATTGCTATCATACAAGGATGCAAAACTTTGAATGATGAATCCCTATGGAAACCCCAACATGCAACTGCTAAAACTGACATGCAACCTTTGAACACTGCCTTGCAACTGCATAAATCCAAATTTGTATGGCCAACTCCAAATAAGATGAATGATATCAAATAACCCTAAACTATATTGAAAATTGCTGGTTTGAAATTAATTGCATGCCTGTACACCCTCTTAATGATACGGTACAGCATCCCAAACTCCCTTGGGACTGTTGCAGATCAGATTGTGACTACTAAAATAAAAAATTAATATAAAGGATGGTACAGTTGGATTTAATGCTGAAATTTGTTGATAAAAAGTGTTGCAACCACCTAACTACCAATATTTATTTTTTCTATGATGTACAATTTGCAAGAGATTAGGAAAGTCAACCACAAACTCCCACAAAAACAGCCATAAGATTTTTTGTGAAACACACTAAAATAAATGAAACCTTCAACCAAAACAAACTCTGAAGAAGAAAAGACCACACAATAATTTTTTGTATTTTTCTGAAAATTTCACACCACACTAGCATGCATGAAAACTCCACACTAACTGAAAATCTAAAAATACAATCTAATACCAACTCACAGATAATCCCTAGATGGAACTATTCAAATGGCTAGGAAAGTGTTTGTCCTTAAAACCATTTTGCCAAAAGGTATTCATCCTTGGGCTGAAAAGGAAAAACTCACATTCATTCTCTAGAAAGTAGAAATTGTTAAAATGATCAAGAAGTCCCTTTTTTTGTGTCCAAACCTCCTTTTATAGATATTCAAGGGAAAATAATATAATTTTATATTATTTTATTTTATTTTTCCCTCAAAGTGATAAAATTATAAAAATATATTTTTAAATAATCTCTTTTAAGACCTTGGTCCTAGTGATTTTAACCACATTTGAGGTCCTCTTTTAAAAAACACTTAATGATAACTCTTTCAAGCACTTTATAATATAATAATAAAAATAAAATATAAGTTGCCTTTTGATGCACATAAAGTTACTTTTTGGGAAACTTAAATTAAATTATTAAATTATTTCCTTAGCTCAAATGGGGGACATAACATCTTTGTATAAAATGCACTAGCATCAATGAAAATATAGTGTACACAAAAACTAAACTTTGGCAAGCTTTTCTTTTTGAAGAGTGATAGCATTTTAATTCGTCTCTTTCAAGACAACATAAAACAAATCAGTGTGTGAGGTAGAACCTCTTTTAGAATTGTGATGGGAAGCTCCCTGAGATCTAAACTAACCCTCAACACCAATCTATAGACAAAATATATTGTTACTGACACTTCACAGTATTCTCAAGGGAGTTTTGCATTAATGAAATAACTAAAATATATTCCTGCACTATATTTTTGTTTCAGTGCTGAGTACAAGACCTAAAACAGTTCTTTCAAACAAATTAGATTTTATAGATTTATATGGCCTAGCTCCAACAATTGAATTTAACAACCACAGAATTGTTCACCAACTGAACGGAGAAACCAATAAACAGATGCAAACAAGATTCCAAAAGGAATGATAACTTTGAATAACATTAAACAACCCAAGCATGAAACTGCTAAGTTACATAGAAAGCTGCAATTTACATCGGTAGAGGGTATCAATACAAAGCTTGATACTGACTACCTAGTTTCAATCTAATCCTTGAAACACAAGATAGATTCAACACAAACACATGAACATGAAAAAACATTTACTAGAAAAATATTTTCAGAGAATGAACACAGTACCACCTATCTTTAAGAATCCATGTACTGCAAGGACTTATTTATAAGGTTATAAAATACTTTATTTTGGGGATTTGACATAATAATTAAGTTTTCACAAAAAAACATTGTCTTTAAAGTTTAAAGAAAAACCCTTAAATCTACTGCAAAACAGGAAAGAACGAAAATTAAGGCAAAAAACTATTCTGAACAAAGAATAATATAAAAGCAAGCTATAAATTGCTGGCATTATATTATATCTATAGGTTAGAAATGTATAGTATTATATAAATAAACATTACAAATGATAACTGTGTTAATAATAATTATTTTTTTGTGTTGGTGATTAGCTTGTAGGTTAGTTGTCGAGATGTTTTCCAAGGAGTTAATTGGTTTTGGGAGTTTGTACAGGAAAACAATGCTTTTTAAGTGGATGCAATCAATGTAAATTAATCCATTATGGCTTGATCTGCAATTATGATGTAATCTGATTGCTGTGTCTGCTCTACCAATTTCAACATGGTACAGAGCAGGAGAGGCTGTGATGGAAGATTTAAAGTATTAGTTATTTGCCAGGGGGCAGCCATATTATTTCTTTCTTGACACACTAGATATCTAAAACGAAACAGAGTGATGGAGAGATCAAGAGAAGCAGGTCATTTATTTGTTTGTTATTTGCTGGAGTGGGAAGTATTAAAATAATGTTTATTATTTATTTATCAATGCTCAATATTGTACTTTATTGTAAATTATTTAGATAAGATCGGCTCTGATCTTATCTAGAGTTTCTTTTAGAAACTTCCTATTTTTGTATACTTTGTAAACAATTTATTGAGCACATTGCTCTTGTTAATAACAAAAAATATTTTACCAATTACTTGTGTAATATGGTATCAAAGCCAACACGCTCAAAGTGAATTTTTAATTCATAAAAATCATTTAAGATTTTTTCTTGTTTTTGAATTAAAAATTTTCAAAATCTTCTCTATAAATTTTGAAGATTTTTCGTGGGTGTTAAAATTTCGAAATTTTTTGAGGCTCCTGAAAAATATTTGTCGGCTTCCTATAAGAATTTTTGTGGCTGAAAATCGAGGGTTCTTGGTGATAATTTTCATCCTTGGCCTCATTTCTTGTGACTCTATTTTCAAGAGCCGCGCATTTTTGTCTTCCTTGGTTTGTTGGGCACGATTTCACTCTATTTTCAAGTGATTCAAGGACACGCTTGTTTTTTCCTGGCCATGCGACTTGTTCTCCTTCTGAAGACTCTGACCTACGGCCCACGTTTTTCTTTCCAAATCTTCTGTATTTTCTTCGAAATGCCTTTTTTTGCTGCAACTATTGGACGTGTTTCTTTGATCGAAGATTTCTAACGCGTTTTGAGCGCCTCTAGTCGCGTGTTTTTTTGTGCATGTTTTAAGGGTGTCTCTTCAAGCCTTCATGGACGCGATTTTTACAGAACCCTCCTAGCTGCGCATTTCTTCTGCAGACGCGTGATTTGAAGAACAAATCTGGGCTGCGTTTTTTCCTTGCATTTGGACTGCGGATTTTTATCATCTCCTTGGCCACAGTTGGAGATGCGATTTCTGGCAAAATTTTCAAACGAATTCCTGCGTTTTTCTACAATTTCTGGACCATCCATGGCGACTAGGGTTTTTGTGAATTTCGTCTAGGGTTTTGACCCCTTGTTCCAAGGCAAAAAAAAATTCGTTTGCAAATTCTTGGTGGGTTTTTTCGAGATCTCAACTAGGTTGGTCTCTGATTTTTCTAGGTGCATCGTTTTACGTGCCTCAAATTTTGTGCCAACGGATTTGCATTGTTTTTCGTGCCTAAACCTACCTCCTTGTTTTGAAACTCATGCCTCAGGTTTTGTGCATCAGCCTCTTCTTAGTTCCTCGTTTTTCATGCCTCGAAAAGCATGAAGATGGCCAGTTTAAATAACATTATGCTGGAGGGCAGTCAGAGATTCAACGGCAAAAATTATAACACCTGGAAGCAGCGAATGATGACCATCTTTGAATACCATTGCCTTAATCAAATGATCATCGGTAATGATACCCATCCCACAACAGCGAGTAAGGATCAGGAGAAGTTTGATGAGCAGAATCGTGAAGCGGTGATGCTCATTAAGCTTTCAATCACAGATGATCAGCTCCCTCAGATTCCACTTTGAAAATCAGCAAAAGAGATTTGGGATCACTCGAAGGGTTTGCATGAGACTTTTGACAAAAGCCGTGCATTTTTCTTAAAGAATATGTTGTTTTCTATCATAATGGATGAGTAAACAACTCTGCAGGCGCACCTGAACAAAATCCAAGAGATCAAAGATCAATTGGAGGCGATTGGTCGAAAAAATGGAGGAAGACATGGTCATGATCACTTTGAAGAGCCTACCTAAGTCCTATGAACATTTCATAGAAACTCTCAACATTACGTCTGCTAATGTTGATCTAAAGTTTCCAGAACTTTGCACTATCCTCTTGCAGCAGGATCACTAGAAACAACACTTCGGTAGCAGTGCATCCTCATCCTCCACGGAGCAAGCGTTTGTAGCTAAAACCCAGCCCAAGCACAAAGGCAAAGGTCAGCCTTCACAGCAAAAAGGCTCTAGTCAAACCCCAACCAGCCCTAAGAAGAAAAATATTCAGTGCAACTATTGCCACAAATATGGCCACATAAAGAAGGATTGTCGTGCGCGTTTGGCTTCTAAACAGAAGAAGCAGGGAGGGTCTCAACAAAAAGCAAATGTCGCCGAGCACTCCGAGCAAAAGGAATTTTCCTTTTATGCACTCATGGCAAAAAGGCCTATAGAACATGTAAAATCCTCTGCTTGGTACATTGATTTGGGTGCCTCGCGTCATTTTACTTATCGACATGACTGGTTCACAAACTTTTCCCCTTGCACTGACTCAGTGATTTTTGGAGGGGAAGAATACATAGTTGTCGGTATAGGCACTGTTCAGGTTCAGTTTGGCGAGAGGGATCTCATATTCATCAACGTATATTATGTACCTAATATGGAGCTCAACCTTCTCTCAATCAGTCAGATCATGCAACATTCTCCTCAGATGGATGTGGGGTTAGCTCGCACAAATGTTCTATTATAGATAGGGAGACTCGCACAATGGTGGCTGTTGGTATAGAGGATCATGGCCTCTAAAGGCTTGTGGACACAAGTGACT
The DNA here is from genome assembly GCA_007258455.2 of Sequoia sempervirens. Taxonomy (NCBI): domain Eukaryota; kingdom Viridiplantae; phylum Streptophyta; class Pinopsida; order Cupressales; family Cupressaceae; genus Sequoia; species Sequoia sempervirens. The sequence goes on from VDFB02075374.1 coordinate 20,645, forward strand.
CTCCGAAGTTAGCCATGGCAGCCAAGAATTCAGCTGCCACTAGTCTTTGGCACCAGCGGTATGGGCACTTAAACGTGCACTATCTCTCTCAACTTGCTCGGGAGGGACTTGTAGTTGGACTACCTGACATTCAAACTCAACATCAAGGCGTTTGTGGTGCTTGTCAGGCTGGGAGGCAGCATCAGACACCGTTCACAGATGGAGACTCTTAGCGAGCTTCTAAGGTACTTCAATTAGTTTATGCTGATATTTGTGGGCCTATGTCTACTTCTTTTGTAACTGGTTGCAAGTATTTTCTACTTTTTGTTGATGATTTTAGTAGGAATATGTGGGTGTACTTTCTTAAGCAGAAATCAGAAGTTTTTAATGTATTTCAGAAGTTTAAGGCTTTGGTAGAAAAAGAGTCCAGTTCTTGCATAATAACTCTTAGGTCAGATAATGGGGGGGAATTTTGTTCTAGTGATTTCTCCAACTTATGTGATACACATGGGATAAAACGTTAGTTGACCACACCCTACACTCCTCAGCAAAACGGTGTTGTAGAGCGGCGCAATCATACGATTGTTGAGATGGCTCGCTCCATGCTACAACACAAGAGTGTTCCTACCAAGTTTTGGGCAAAAGCAATCAATACTACTGTCTATCTCCTTAATCGGTCACCTACTCATGTCGTTAAGGGGAAGACTCCTGAGGAAGCTTGGACTGGTCGCAAACCCAAGATCAGTCATTTCAAAAATTTCGGCTCTCTTGCATATGTTTGGATTCCAGATGCCAAGCGCTCTAAGTTGGATTCCAAGAGCCAGAAACTGATGTTCATAGGGTACAGTGACAACCACAAAGCTTACCGACTGATTGATATAGACACTAATCATCTTATCTGCAGTCGGGATGTTGTCTTTGATGAGGAACGAGGACCATTTCACCTTTCCTCACCTGTTCAACATTCAGAGGATTAGCCCCCGTAGGCTCCTGATGTGGGTGTCCGACTTCCGTTAGGTTCACCTGATGGGAGGGATGATGAAGACTCAGTCTTTGATGATGATCAACCTGATTTTCCTCTGGATGATAGTGAAAATCCCCTGTAATGTCCCCATTTTGGCCATACACTCTTCTTTTGGATTTAGCCTATTTCCGGAAATTCGTAGGCTAAGCTGAAGTAGAAAAACTAGGGTTTCCTCTTTCAGATTCTATTCAGTTGGCGTTCAGAGGATGTTGTGCAGACTTACTATTTATAGCAATTTGCTATTTTTAGCAAGTCTATCTTTTGGCAGTATCTATCTAGCAGCAATTCAATCCTTTGCAGTTCAGTGTTCAGTTTGGCTTTCTAATGGTTTTGAAGTTAACTTACTATTTTTGGCATTTGCTATTTTTAGTAAGTTCATTTTTGGCAGAAGCATCATCATCAACTTGGTTCAGTTTGGCATTTGTCAGCCATTATTTTTAGCACCACCGCCAGCCTAAGTATTGTTTGGTTATCTCCTTGGATCGAAGTTTCAGACTTAGTCATTCTTCATGTCTTGAAGTTGTACCCCCAATGTTTGTGGGCTTGATGACTTCAAGTTGTTTTAAAGAAGGACATAAAGGTCAAGTGAGCATTTAATTATTTAATAAATGCTTTATTGTTGCAATATCAAATGGATTTCCAAGGAAGCTGAATGATATTTTTTATTATTTCAAAAAGTGGGTGGAAAAGGTGGCGCCTTTTGAAGTTGGCGATTCAACTTCTTGGAATTTGAAGGGTTCTTGTTGCTTCATTTGCCAACAAAAGCTTATATATTGCTGCTGTTTGAAGAGCTTATTATCCAATATTTTATGCTAATGTTATGCTGTCGAAATGACAACTTATTTAATACTTCGAGGGATGCTTACCTCCTAGTTCCAATCCAATTTCGTGTTTGAAATACAACACCTAGTTGGTCATTTGTTGCTTCTCAAATCAGACTAGCAGATTGAGCTCAATAGTTGAAGATTTTGATGAAATTTCCAGTTTTGAAGTTGCTGATACAGTCACAGCTGAAAGTGGTTTTTGCATACAGCTTTTGGAGTGAATTTAATTTGCTTGTGGGTACTTTTCCAATCCATTCCTATACCCAAAGTGACCATCTTTGGAGAGTTTCAGATTTTAGTTTTGAGTTTATGATTTTTACTTGTCAAAATTGCCCTTGATCAAGGCCATACCATTCTGGAACATTGGGAATTGTGCTAAGAAAATAATACTCATCATTTGCTGCTGTTTCTTCATCATGGAATGGGCGCCTATCTTCCAGGAGATCATTGCAACTGATTTCACGTCATTTGGAGGTAATTTGACCAAGTTATGAGCATTTT
>VDFB02075375.1:0-41807 GCA_007258455.2 Sequoia sempervirens
TGAACAATAAATGATTCGCCTTCAGTAGATTTTGTATTTCCTATCCATATTGGCAGTTTAGCATTTTTATTGAATTTATTATCAATCCTTTGCAAAAATCGCAATTTCTTACTTCATGCAAAAACATCCAAAACATTCAAAAAAACGCAAAAACAAACAAAAACATCAGATTCAGGAACAGGGGGAAACTAGGGTTTCTACAAAATGCCACAGGTACACCTCATATTTTTGGCCTTGCTGCCTTAACCCATTAAACACTAATTGCAATCAATGACTGAGATGCTCTTGGATCAAGGATCAACAGCCTTGATAGATCTTTGAATCACCAAGGTGTGGGGTAGTTCAATTCTCTCATCTAGAGAAGTTAAACAAATTACAACACATCCTTACAGCAGCATTTTAAAATTTTCTAATGTACAAAACTGAAATTTTGAAAAAAAAAACAAAAAAATTAAAAAATGCAAAGAAGTAATAAGACATAAATTGAAGGATTTTAACTTAGGTTTATTTGATTCTTGAAGTTGGAATTTGGAAATGTGTAGCTCAAATCTAAGGCCTTATGTCAGAACCCACCATCAATCCAACCATATCAGATCGTTGCACAAGAATGTTCAGCTCCTTTGAAGATAAAAAATGAGATCCAAGTAGAGTGAGAACAGTTTCAAAGCAAATGAGCAAGTGGAAATGGGTGAAAGGGAAATTGAAATGTATTTGTTCTTAGGGGCTTGTTAGGTTTACATTTGATGTATTTCTTTTCTTTTATTGAAGCAAATTTTAAAAAAAAAGTTTTTTAAGTGTGGCACCAGCCCTATGGACTCATCGAGCCCCACAATGATTTGAGAATCTCAGCAAATCCCCTGCAAGTCTAGGGAATTCATTAAATCTGAGGGCTGGTCTAGTATTGTTAGGGTAGGACACCTACTGGACATTAAGGTGATACCTTGGTAAACAATGGTTTAATACTTAATGATGTAGATATAGAATTCTATCACCTATTTAATTTAGATATGTCCAGGATAACCAATTTGAAGATTGACATCCAATCTCTATAAGTGAAGGTATATAATGGTATATGATACATATGTAAGAAAGTAGAAATCTTTTTGGCTCCAGAATATATGCCTGTAACAAACCCAAAAGATATATATTTTCCCTATTTTTTGGTTTAATCAGTTTTTATAGTTCATTTCTCCTTTATTAGTAACATAGATGGGAAGAATGCTGTGCTAGGTTAGTATGATAGGTAGCGTTGTTGTGAGGTTCTATGACTTAGCTCCATACTTTTGGTAAACACATGTTCGGTATTTTGATGGGTAGGGATAGTTATAAAATTTTAACACCTATAACCTGGATGGGCAATGGGATTTCTAGTCTATATCACATGGAAATTATTTATACTTTATAAAAATATGGAAACTCCCCTTTATGATTAAAGGGAAAATGTCTGATTTGATGCCCAGTTTCAACAATGTCTACTCATTTGTGACATTGATTTCAGGTTAAAGCAATTCACTTTGTTTTTCATGGAAAAAGTAATATTTTCAGGATTCCAGCTTCTCAGGGTTTCATTATCCTTACTATATACTGTCACTTACAAGATTATGCTTTCTGTTTTAGGCCCGCCTTAAGGAAATCCATGCAGATCTTCTGCATCATCATTTGCAACGGCTACAAGAGTCAGATGGCAATGAGCAACTAGCTGAAGAAGAGATTGATGCAGAACTTGAAATTGAGTACAGTGAGAGAGCAATAGAAGGTAGGATTTTTGATGCTGATTGGAATGTTGTTCTTTCATGATAATTTGCAACAGTTCCTGTTTACTGATGATGTAATTGTATCTTAATTCTTTATTATTATTTTTTCCATGTCATAGCGACTTTCTTTTGCTTTTGAAACCTTCCCTATATGATAGTTGCTTAGGCTGATGATTCAAGTATATCGGTCTCTTTCAGCACTTTCATGCTGATTGTGCAAATTTATCTCTTTTTATTATAGGTGCATTTATTTATTGAAACAAAAAACAGAAACTAAAAGTCTGGTTGAAATATTTTAGATTATGGACCTCACTGCCCTGAAGTGATCCCAGTGGAGGAAGCGACCCAGGAACTTGATGAAGAGCCTGGATCATTTTCGCCAGAGCTGCTGCATGTTTATGAAGGAGAAGAAGGCTTAGATCCTGAAGCTGACAAGGCAGAACTGGTAAGGCCTGTTTATTTATTTATATTTATTTTCTTCATAATTTTATCTCTTCATAGTGATTTATGTTTGAATGTCAAGCTAAACTTGCTTCTTTCATGTCTGGAAATATCTTTATTAAATATTAAATAGAAAGATATTACTTGTCTGTTGGTCATATCCTTTTTAATTGTACAAACTGAAGGCTGCAATGTGCGTTGCCATGCTGTTCATGACCCATCAAGTGATCTGTGGGAAGTAGTTGAACCATGCATTTGTTTGGTTCAGAACCTAGTATTTTTCTGAAACAGCAACTTGTTTTAAATGCCTAGTCTACCCTTAAAGGAATTGGATCTATTATCATATTGTACATTCACTACAACACTTTGCACATCTTTTATTTTTATTTTATTTCAAATTTTGCACGTCTGTTCTGCTTCTCTCACCAATAAAACTTATTATCTGTTACCAGATTCTGCAGTATTGACCCCCATAGCAGTTCTGGTTCCTATTTGGGTATGGAATATCCTGGGGTTTGGCCCAGGCACCCCGGGCACCTTCTGGGTCCTTCTGTGTCACAGTTACCAGGGGTGCCTAAGGGCAGACCCTGGGTGAACCCAGATGAAGGTTCATGCATCATTAACTATTTTGGTGCATTGATCCAAGATATCATTATCTATCCATTTTTTGTTAATATTCACTGAACTGTTATCTATTTGAAATGTTCTTTTTGTTTCTTTCTGTATTACTTCCTATAAAGAGTAACCCATCTAATCTTTGCAGGAGATTTCCTTATTCAAGTCTACATTCATTTGAAAATGTGCAGAGCACTGCTTGTCAAGATCACTAATGTTTTCACTTTTCTGATCTTATCTTTACTCTGCCTTCCTACTATGATTTAATTCCAATCTGCTTCATTTGAACTGAAAAAGAAGTGAAATATGTTTTTACATCCTTCTAGTTTTTGCCTTTCCTCGTGAATTGATTGAGGGAGCATGACCAGTCAGGAAGAGAGTAAGAGATCATAATGGATAAACCTTTCTATGCTGAAAGTGTTGATTCAGAGATCAATAGAATGTTGGATGTCGAAATTATATGAATTTTCAACATTTTGTCCATATTGCATTTATTTCATAATAAACTATGAAAATTCAAGCCTGAAGGTCATTTATAGTTATATTAAGTATTACTGTTTCTATAAATATACACATACATATACATATATGCATATGTATATTATGTGAATATTTTATAAACATTTACATGTGTATATATGTGAACCTGTTCCAGGACTGGCAACTTAGGTTAGTATTTCACATGTTAAAGTTAAACTATTCAAGAATCAAAATGTGACAAATTCTATTAAAAGGAAACCTTCCTGTCAATCGCCAAGTAAGACACAAAGTTGTGCTCAGTGAAGCTCCAAGATGTATGTCTTAGTGTCAGAATCAGACAGAGTGGTGTTTAAAGTATTTTCTTCATTGCAGAGCAAGTGAACTATTTTTGTCATTTCTATCAGAAACTTGAGTTGCTAATGATGCTTGGAATAAATTTAACAGGAAAGAAGACGGGCTGCTGTATTGGAAGAGCAGCAGCATAGATTGCAGGAGGCTGCTGTGGGACCCAGCGTAATTGATGACATTGAACTGACAAACCAAGAAAGAACGCTTGCTATTAAGGCAATGGGAGTCATGGAAGAAGGAGATGCTATATTGGGTTCTCGTTCTGAAGTGAATCTTGAATCACAGGTTTATTGAGATTTGATTTCTGTAATATATTTATTTTAGGTCTCTTTTCATATCAATGTTGACAGGAGTAATATTTATTTTATATTTTCAAAAATATATTTAGGTTATTTCTTATTTTGTGATGCTTGTATTTATCTACTTAAGTACTGATAGCTTTGATGTTCAGGTTTATTGGTGGCATGATAAATATCGTCCTCGAAAGCCCAAGTACTTTAACAGAGTGCACACTGGATATGAATGGAACAAATATAATCAAACACATTATGACCATGACAATCCTCCTCCAAAGATTGTACAGGGTTATAAGTTCAACATCTTTTATCCAGATCTCGTTGACAAAACAAGGGCTCCCATGTATACAATTGAGAAGGATGGGAGCAATGGTGAAACTTGCCTGATTAGATTTGATGCTGGACCTCCATATGAAGACATTGTAAGATTTTACAAGGCTTCTCATACATGACATTTCCTGGATCAGTATATTTCTAGGATTTTCTTATTCTGCTGGCTTTAATGCATAGATATTTTGTTTAACATTTCTTTCTTATTATTGCAGGCTTTCCGCATTGTAAATAAGGAATGGGAGTATTCACATAAGAAAGGATTCAAGTGTACCTTTGAACGAGGGATTTTGCATGTCTATTTCAATTTCAAACGTTACAGATATCGCCGATAGAAATTGATTACACTACTGAATCCTGGAATATTTAATCATTTTTTGCTAGCAAATGCCAGATGACTTCTTTTCAGAAACAGCTTCAAACATGAACCAGAGATGAAATGGAAAGCAAGAAGTATAAAATCCAATGTTGTAGAATATTCTCTTGTAATGTATGCTGTGACTGAGGTAAATTAATTGTGCTTAATGTCGGTTAACTGCATCCTATGATACATTGTTTAAATTTCTGTGATCTTCTTTATTCATGAATTGGATTGGTGTAACAAGAGAAGGGAAACAAAATTCCGTGCATGAACATATTGTGCTAACTTATACTAGGTGTTCCAATGTTGTAGAATATTCTCTTGTAATGTATGCTGTGACTGAGGTAAATTAATTGTGCTTAATGTCGGTTAACTGCATCCTATGATACATTGTTTAAATTTCTGTGATCTTCTTTATTCATGAATTGGATTGGTGTAACAAGAGAAGGGAAACAAAATTCCGTGCATGAACATATTTTGCTGACTTATACTAGGTGTTGTAATTTGGAAACATATAGGCCTTGTCAAAGATCTTGTTGAGAGATGTAAGCTAGCAATGGTTTGCATTACCAATTGTTTTGCAAACATTTCTAGGATTTTCTTATTCTGCTGGCTTTAATGCATAGATATTTTGTTTAACATTTCTTTCTTATTATTGCAGGCTTTCCACATTGTAAATAAGGAATGGGAATATTCACATAAGAAAGGATTCAAGTGTACCTTTGAACAAGGGATTTTGCATGTCTATTTCAATTTCAAACATTACAGATATCGCCGATAGAAATTGATTACACTACTGAATCCTGGAATATTTAATCATTTTTTGCTAGCAAATGCCAGATGAGTTCTTTTCAGAAAGAGCTTCAAACATGAACCCGAGATGAAATGGAAAGCAAGAAGTATAAAATCCAATGTTGTAGAATATTCTCTTGTAATGTATGCTGTGACTGAGGTAAATTAATTGTGCTTAATGTCGGTTAACTGTATCCTATGATATGTTGTTTAAATTTTTGTGATCTTCTTTGTCCATGAATTGGATTGGTGTAACAAGAGAAGGGAAACAAAATTCCGTGCATGAACATATTGTGCTGACTTATATTAGGTGTTGTAATTTGGAAACATTTAAGCCTTGTCAAAGATCTATTGTTACATCCAAAATCATCTAGAACAACTATTTTTGTCTTCATCTTCATTCTAGTGTTTAATGGAGTATTGAATTGTGTCCTAGAGTAGGCTATAGCATAGTGGCTAATACTAATAGAGGTTTTATTTAAGCCTCCATGAGTCTTGTATGCCAATTATGATGAACTACTCCTGAGATAATCTGACCATACCCATACAATGTTTGTCTCTTTTGTGTGTGATATAGCGTCGGAGAGCAGCATAGCCAAGTCATAGTGCAATACACTCTTATTTTATTCGAGTGACTACAAATGTGACATGAGGTAAAGAATATCATCCATGCATGGGCCTTACATGCACAAGGCAGTAATAATTCTGTTGTACCCCAAATTAAAATTTTTGCTGCACTTAGGCATTTTGAAGAAATGTGTAAAAGTCTTGTCAAATTTGTCAAAAAAAGGTCAACATTGGGTGTGCATGTCTTGCATGAGGGAAAAACTTGAAATTTTCAAAATCTGATGATCTGGGTTTGCACAGAGCGACCAAATCTACAAAACCCAAATCTCAGTTTTTCATCCCTACTTTTTAGGAAAATTGCTATTTTTAGAAATTTTCTAAAAATAGTAACTTTTTCTGGGTTTTCCTAGGTTTCTTTTGAAATGGATTTTGGCAAAATTTTCTAAAAATAGAAAGTTTGTCCTCTAGGGTTCTAACTGATTTTGATTGGCTCAAAATACTTCCTCATCAGGCTAATGTTGTTAGAATCACAAGTCGATCAGTTTTACCCTAGTGGGTCTATTGTGCTTTTTCAATTTCAAAAAGCATTTCGGGAGCTCCAAAAGCCATCAATGGAGGCCAGTCAGCTGCCAGGTGTCTGATTCAACATTCAAGCACTGAACAAAAGATGAGATGATGAACGTGCATGAAGAACGAAGGAGGAAGTTGAAAACTGCAAAATTTTGACTAACTCTGCCAGCCTTGGGCGCCCTAGGAGGAGATAAGTGCCCAACTTTTCAAGGTATTAGATGATGAAATCAGGGTTTGTGCTCCTAGACAATGTTCAAATTCTTCCTAGCTCCATAGTGAGTCCAACAATGCAATCATCAGATCAACCAGTCACCCGGAATTCAAGATCAAGCGGGGAGGTTTCAACCAGAAGACAAAAGACAAACCATGAAAACTTCAGAAAAATTTCTAAGTCTGGGAACTTTGGGTGCCCAAGGGCGCTCAGCCTTTTGAGAGGTCAAACCAAGCAATTAGGGTTTGCAGATGAGCTCAATCTCTTCAGGATTCAATTAGCTTCACAATGGATGTCTTCGTCAGATCGTCAGACTTGTCAATCATCGACAAATCCAGATCAAGTTGAAGATATAAAATGAAAGTTCAACTCTGAAGAATGAAAATCAAGCAAAAAATGGCTAAGTCTAGAGGAGTTGGGCGCTCCTAGAGGAGATAGGCGTCCAAGCTTTTGAGGGCCTAAATGGATGAATTTGCAGATGACACCTCCAACATGACTTCCTCAGAGTTGATCAAGCTTTCCAACGAGACCACTAGCACGTTAATCAGAGTTGGCAGTCAACAAATATCGGAGGCGGAACAGAGGAGAAAAACATGAGCAAAACATCACATAAGTCAAAAGCAAGGAAAAAAACACAGAAAAATATTCTAACTCTAGTGAAGTTGGGCGCCCTAGCTAGCCAGGGGCGCCCAAACTTTTGAGCCCTCAGATTCAACTTTCAAAAGATATTACTCCTAGGAGATCCTCTTCAGAATTAGTCAAGCTATCTAGTGAATCTGACAGTCAATCAATCAGATCAATCTAGCTCCCAGAATCTCGAATTCAACAGAAGATCAAAGGGAAACATGGAGAGAATGAAGAATAGAAAAATGGCTAACACTGAGAAGGTTGGGTGCCCCAACAAGAGAAGGGCACCGATGATTTTGAAGCATCAAACGAAGTTTTTAGCCAAGGTTGCCTCTAGGATAATCTCGTTAGATTCGATCAAGCTACGCAATGAATCATTCAACTCGCCCGCCAGATCAATATAGAAGCCGAAAATCAAATTCAAACTATGGTTTCAAAGTTGAGATAAGGTTGAAATTCTTAAAAAATGACTAAGTTTGATGAAGATAGGCGCCTCCAGCCAAGAAGGGCACCCAAGTTGACATGCCTCAGCCAAAATTTTCAAATTTTCAAAATTTCAAGATGAAGAAAAATGTCCAAATTCAATGAACAAGATGAGGCTAGGGTTTGCATGGATTAAAGCAAAAGAAAACATATTTTCTCAAGCCTAAAACTTATTTAAGAGGCTTTTGCCATTCAATTTTCATCATTCTTTGTATGTGGCGTCCAAGTTGAAGAGGAGTAGCAATTTAGCAATTTTTCTTTCCAAGATTTAAGAGCTCAAGTTTTTTGATTATCAAAAAGTTCATCAATTTTCAGACCAGCAACATAAGACCTTGCTTTTTCATGATTTTTCATTTAGAACATCAAATTTTTGAAGGTCTCAAGGTTTTCAATTTTCAGTGATTTGGGTCTTTTTAACTCATTATTCTGAAGAATTTTTGAAGAGATTTTTCAAGTTGCAACAATTGCTTTTTCCTTGCATGTCAGAGAAATCATCAAAGTTTTCAAGGTTTGATCAATTGGGTTCATTCCAAATATTTGTCTAAACAAAACCCAGGTACCAACTTTTTTTGAGACAAATTGAAGGAATTAGGGTTTGCTGCTTTTTCAGTCTACATTCAAAATTTTCAAAAACGGACGATTTGGATCTTCTTGTAACGAAATTTTGAACAAAACCCATATCTCAAAAAAAATTCGAAAATTTTGTTCGTTTGAAGAAGAAAAACCAACATTCTAAATTTAGAAAGTGTGCAAAATTTGTCTGAATATAGGCAAGTTTACAGACAACCTTCAAGGTTTTCAGAATGGAATACACTCCCAATGATTTCAAGACCAAGTCAGTACTATACCACGACTTCATCAAAACAACTAAGATTGACTTGCATCACATCAAGTTGGTGTTCGACTTATGTGCTTTGGAGAATGCAGTTAACACTGCAATCAGAAACCTAGGGCACTCTGGACTTCTCGCAACAACATCCATTCCTATTTCAGCGTAGAGTTTAGAGTTTGTAATTGCTTGCATCAAGCATTGCAATCCGACGACACGAGAGATTCAGTCAGTAGATGGCAGAGTGATCTGCAGTTTGAAACTTGACACGATTGAGAAATGCTTCTCAATTCCCCCTTGGCCTGAAAGTGTGACTATTTCTAAAGGAGAATGTGAAAGGATATGGGATATGCAAAAGGACAAATACAACAAGAAGATTGCACATAAGTGGATGAAAGAAAAACATAAGACTTTACCAAAGAATATCGGGCGAGGGGAATTCAAAGATGAAATTGCTATCATGATCACCTTGCTCAATAGGGTCACTGGACAAGAAGATGCTACAAAATTTCAACCCTGGATGTTCTATATTATACCTCACGTCATGAAGAAAACTGAGTTCTATGATTGGGAAACCTTAATCAGTGACAACCTCCATCAACAAATAACATAATACTTCCAAATTCATGAGTTCCACATGGTCTCCTACCTAGTCTACCTAGTGGCCTTCTAGTACCAATTCAAAGGGTTGAACACCGAGGGGTCTCTAAACATACATGTCTACAATTACTACCCTCAGCTGGAGTTCATCAAGTCATTACACCATTACAAGAGGGTGAATGAGGCTTTCCTGATGCACATAGTGAGACCTAGATAATGAGTTGCACGTCCGTAGTTCATCATGGTTCATTTTGAGAGAAATCCTGATGGTGAGATAATCATGGAGACTGCTACACCTGCTGAAGATAGAAACATAGATGAAGTGAATGTAGATGACTTCGTGATGGTGAAGGCTAATCTTGACAAAAACACCAGACCTACAGATGTTAGTTGTTCAAAGTTGTATTTGAAAGCCTTCAAGAAAGAGTGCTCAAAGATGGAGAAGACAAGGTAACCCTCAAGGCTGAAATACAACAACTCAGGCTTTACATTTCTGACCTTGTTCATGGCACTTCATAGGCTATTCAGTTGCTGCCCCAGGTTCTAGAGATACCAGCTGATCATCATCGGTTGAGATAGCTGGTAATATGTGGGAAACAAACTCAAGCATGGATTGAGGGTTTCATCGTCAGAGGAAATGAAATCTTGGCACAAATGTTTCAGCTAAGGGACAATGTTCATAAGCTACGTCAAGAGATTCAAGGATTTGAACAATCAATGGCAGAGGTTGTAACACTTGGTAGATAAGCAAAAGCATTTTAAATTGTTCAATCTGTTTCAAAAGTTTACTTTAAAAATTATGCCATTAATAAGAGTTTCCAAAGTAAACTCAATGTAAAAGAATTAAAACAAATTGCATTTCCTGTATATAAAATAGAACATTTGCATTTCATCATGATTATGCACATGGCCAAGTATATCAATGCATTTTCACATATATTCACCCATACTCAAAAGAGATCAATAAACCAATAAATATTCACATTTGTGTGAGACCAATAACTTCAATAAATACATTTGTATCAATGTTACATCAAAATCTTAATAAAACATCTATTTCAATGTTGCAGTAACAAATGCCAAATACAATTACATTTACAATGGGCTTCACAAGCCATTCTAGTAGGATACTCAAGCACATAAATAGTAAAATAAAAACTCTGATCCTCCAATCGTCGTGACACCGTCGGTCTTCTTGCAAGCTGGGGCCAAGAGTGTGATTAAGGTGCCTTTTCCGCCCAACCACGAAGTACATGACTTCCCCGAGTTCCTTCCTAACTCGAAGAAATCCCCGGCCCTGCATAAGGAGCCTAGCAACCTGACACAGTAAAACAGGAGGGAACTCTCGATGCATGCCTGGTGCCTATATGCATTTCTAACATGAGAAAACATATTTCTTGCAACAGGAGGTGGCAGAGACCAAAATACATATATTACTAGGCTTTTAAAACAAATCCATCTATTTCAATGGTACAAGTGCTTGGCCAAGTATAAATAAAAACAAGTGGTAGTTTCAGAAAAAGGTAAAACTACCGTCTCTGTGGATCCACCTTCGGCATCCTGTCCCGGAAGTTACCAAAATACAGTATAAAGTGCAGAAACAGAAAGCTATGCATTTTCCTTATATGCTTCATGCATTTCATTGATTCTAAAAAGAATTTCCTTCATTTTTCCATATTCATAAAGAGTTTATCAAACTGTTTTCAGTCACATTTGCAGTGAAGATTGTCTGTCTTTAGAGTTCAAAGAAAGTTTTCAATGCATTCTTGTGTTCAATCTCAGTTTGGTTGATCAAGATAAATAGATTTAAAGTTTCAGAATTTGAATAAAATATGCTCTCTTTCTCAGCAAAATCACAAAGTCAACATGTTTTCCTCTATTTGATAAAAGATTTTTTTTCAGTTCATGCTACACTCTTGAGTGTTCTATGTTCCAAATCAGTTTTCAGTTTTCATTTGTAAACAAGTCTGAGTATCATGTCATTTTCTTGTGTAATGTCATTGACAGAAATAATGTTTTCAATATAAAACATTGATCATTGATTTACATATTTAAACATATATACATGGATTTATTTGAATCTATGTGTATATTTATATATACATGTAAATATGCATCCTCTCATTCATGTTATAGACTCAGTCAGATTTGAAAGACAAAAATATCAAAACACCTACAAATTTCTGGTTAAACAATAAACTCAGTAGGATAATACATGCAGAAAATAGAGGTTTGCATATTGACTTTTGTGTGTTTTACTGGAAGTTCTTGGGCAGTATGAATTTAATCTGAATGTCAACAACTGAGAGAATGTTTACACCTATTTTCCAAAAGAAAGACTTCAGATTTGCATTCTCAGCATCACAAATACTTCTGAGGTTTTCAATGTTATACAAAATTATATATATACTTGTTTCTGAAGCATGCATGACTGAGTAAAATTTACTCATTTATATATTTATGTATATATATATACATATATTTACACAGTTGTATATATATATATATATAAATACAAATTGACATAGTTATTTTCTCCTCACGTTTTACTGCCGCATACACAGGAAAGAGCATTTTTTTTGGGTTCAAAATGAATGATAAGCACCCCAAAGGGTGCTAGGAGGCCTTGCCTCTCCCATAGGGAGGGCGCGGGCTGTGAGGAGGTCGCGCCCCCTCCACAGGCCGCGGCCTGTGGAGGGCGCGGGACTCCCCACAGCGTCGTCCCTTCCTTTGGGACGGGGCTGGGGTTAATCCCCTCCCCCAAACAAACAAAACTTAGCCATAACAATAAAAAAAAAAAGAAACGCCATAACAGCGTACGGATTTATTCAAGATTTTTTTTTTGAAATCAAACAGGATTGCTTGTAATACATATATAAATACATATGTGTAAATATATATAATTACTCTCTGGTTTTCTGTACAGAGATGTATCAAAGAAATGCCACAATCACAAACCCAGATTTCAAAAGAATAAACAGATTGCAAAAGAATAAACTCCATTTTGAAAGGAAGGAATTGGGAATTTTCTCACAGTGTAAACTAATTAAAAGATAAAGTTTTCCCTAGGTTTTAAAACCCAAATTTGCAAACAAAATCACAATTTTTGCATACAAGCTCTCCCACTGTTGCCAAAATTCGAACTAGATTAATAGTAGAAAAAAAAAAACCTGATTAAAAGCTTCCAGTTGAAGATGCCCAATTTTTTTCCTTCATTCTGCTTCTCCCTCAGCGGGTTCTTTTCTGAATAAGCTTATATTATTTTTCTTTTTCCTGTCTTCTCTCCACCTTAAATCCTTATCCCGTCTACCGAGAGTCATGCCAACCCTTCCAAATTGACAGATGGAAAAATTTATTGGCAGACATTTACATGCAAAAATAAAAGAGATAGCCACTTGCCGAGAATATTGTTTGTTTTAAGAAGAATTTCCAGAACCCATTTTTCTCGGGAATGTCTTTTTCTATTTAATATTAGTTTCCTCTCTCCTAATCTTGGAATTTGAAATTAAGACAAATGCAATTAAAATATTTCAATTTTATTTCAATTTCATAAATAAATAAAATATAATAAAAGATTTTCTATTATTTGCACAAAAAGTTGGATAGATAATTCAAAAATACTTACTCCATAAACACATATTCATTTGGTTTGTTAATTAAGATAGATTTAAAAATCATAAACCTTTTAAAACTACCATTAATAATTAATTTATATTTATGTTATTATTTTATTATTTATTTATTCAAACCATTTATTTCTTATTTTGTAAGTAACTCAAAACAATCAAATTAAAACAGACATTGCCTAAATGCAACTATATGATTTTTAGGTGTTGTGTGTGTGACCGAGAGTTCTTCCTCTTTTACCCTATCGGGAAGCTAGCCTTCTTTCCTCAATCACACTCTTGGTCTTCGACCACCTGCAACTTGTTGTGACCTTTTTCACACATCACCCCATTGCCAATGGGGACCCCTAATTCTTGCTCCATTCTGGTCATTTTGGCTTTGGTTTTTGTGTCTCTCTCTCTCTCTCCGTCTTTCTCTTTTCTATGGTCTGCTTTCTGGGGACGTTCCCGCCATTGAGTTTAAACGTGAGTTTGGCCAAGTCTGAAAATTAGGGTTTTGGACTTCCTTGCCAATTTGAGGTCAAACGAAGTAAGTAAATTGAAAATTGAGCCTAACAGTGTTGTCAGTATGCTTCCAGCAGGCTCTCAGCAGATTTTCATTGAACTCTGAAGTGCTTACTATTTTTAGTAAGTGTGAAATTCGGGGCAATTCGTCAACTATTTTGAGATTCCGACAAGCACAACACATTCAGAGTGTATCAGGCTGTTCGCGTGCAAAATTTGAGCGAAAACAGATAACTTACTATTTTTAGCAATCGCTCAAGATTGATCAGGTCCGTATGTATATTTTCTTTCAGCATGTCTCGGATATTCCTTTCCGGGTTTTTCTATATTCCTCTCATGCTGTATAAACATGCAAGTCGAGATGACCACTTTGCATCTGCCTTCCGAGGCTATTTTAGGTTTGCGTCGGTGTTTTCTGCAGGCTGCCTGGTGATTCTCGGCGGTTTTTCGAGAGCTCGCGATGGTGTGACATGCAAACGAAGATTCCTACTCGCAGAATCCCATGTTTTGCAAGTGTGTCCCGGCACTGCCTCAAAGTAGTCAATCAGCGAGCTGATCAGGCCATGTAAGCAAAGGGAAACATAGTCATTTGATGATGCAGAGCGAATTAGGTCGAAATGTAGCCTAAAATAGGTATAAAAAGTCAAAATTAAACCGGTGTAAACTACCGCGATCGTCATTTCAGTTATCTCACTGTGAAATTTTGAGTCAAACGAGCACTTACTATTTATAGTCAATTTGAAATCAAGCAAATAGTAAATCAACCGTGACAAAAGGTCGCAGTATTAATGCGGGTGAGGAGCACCTCATCTAAATTTCGCGTCGATCGCACTGGAGCTACTGTAATACTTGGAAGGTCAGCTTTATAGTAAATCACCACCGGTAAAAGTAAAATGGTGCTTGCTCAGAATGGCAGTGTCAGCAAGGTAATGGAGTCACGAAGATCCAGTGTTTAAAATTTCAAAGCAATCTGAGCCTCAGAAGTGTGAAAATTGAGGAGCTTACTATAAATAGCAGGACATGGGGCAGGCTGGCAGAGGTCGAGAAAAATGGCTAAGTATGGGACTTCATCCTTCAGCATAGGCTAAATGCGCCCTCAAGCACCAGATGCCAAAATTTTATGACTCAGGTGTCTCATCCACTTGCCTAGGCAAAATGCGCCCAAATTGTAAGAGTCAAAGTGGTCAAAGGACTTCATCCTGCACACATAGCAAAATGCGCCCAAGGGAGGTTGAGAGCATGAAAAAAAAGTTCTAAGTGTAAACTTTATCCTCCTCCACTAGTGAAATGCGCCCATGCAAGAATCAGCCAAGAGGAAAGTCAAAGGAGTCAAAGATTTTCATCCTGCATGAGGGGTAAAATGCGCCCAAAATGAGGCATGTGAGGACAAGAGTTAAGGCGTTGAAAAAGATTCCCTCCTACATGAAAATGCGCCCACATTTGAAGTCAACAAGTCAACAAGGGAAGGCGTTGGAACAAGTTTTATCCTCCTCACCCCTCAAAATGCGCCCAAACAGAGTCAAGTGAAGACAAAAAAGGTAAAGTTGAAGAGTCATCCAATAGACATGCTCAAATGCGCCCAAGTTTATGTGGTAATAGGTAAGTGAATGGAGTGAAAGAAGGTAAATAAAGTGAAAGGTGCTTCAAAGCGTGGTAAACTCAAGGTAAATGCTGGGCGTTATTCTTCATCATGTGCAAAATGCGCCCAAGGTGGTAAGTCTTAGAAGATTTTTCCTAGGCGTGGTGAAAGGTGATGAATTCTAGGCGTGGTTTTTGATTTTCCTCCATCAAGTGCTAGGCGCCAAGGGTGATGGGAGTTATAAGGTGTTAGAAATTTCCTAAGACATGTGAGGTGTGAAAATAAAATGCTAAGTGTATTATGCGCCTAGAGTGTGGAGTGAAGTGTGAAGTTAAAACAAATTTGCTAGGTGTTGAAAATGCAATGTGTTGAAAGTATTTCCCAAGGCGTGATTCCTTTTCCTCAAGTGTGCTATGCGCCTTGAGTATGAAATAAAGTATATGATGAGTGATGGGAATTTTTCTAAGGCATTGGAGCTTCAAAAATATTTTTCAAGTGTGGAGTAAAATACGAAGTGGTGGCTAGAAAAATAAAATGTGCCAGGCACCTCTGTGGATAAAATTTTCTAAGTGAAGTTGGTGTCTTTCTCACAGGCCAAAATTTTAAGATGAAAAATTTCCAAGGCAAAATTTTCCCAAGAGATGATTTAAAAAATTTTCTAAGGCACAAAATGTTCTCCCTTAGAAAAATGCCTAAGTCTGGAGAGGTGATGGAATTTTCCTTGAAACACAGCAGAGTTGCCAGAGATGAAGTCAGATGATGCCAGCTGCACAGGATTGGTAAAATTTTTCCAAGTCAGAGCAAAATTCTCAGAGGGGATCGAAGAACGAGAATAAATTTAATGAAAGAATATTTTCTAGGGTTCAAAATTCAGTGGGACTTAAATGAACCCGTTCGTTGGGTACCCATGGATTCGACGCGTTCTAGAGAAAATTTTCTTCTGGGTATCGAAGATTGTCGATGAGGAGTTGATTTTAAAGCCTTCCATGCTTCGCTGCGGCCTTCAAGATGGATATTTTTGATGGGCGCCAGGTTGATGAATTTCCTAAGGGAGTTGTGAAAATTTTCTAAGGCAAATGTGAAGAAAATGTATTTTCAAGGTGAAATTCTCCAGACGATGAATTTGAAAGAAACTGCCTAGGTGAATTTGCTTAAACCCTTCGTAAAGATAGTCTTCCAGAGCCGGAGTTGAACGAAATTGAGTATCGGGGCCCCAGGTAGTGAAATGAATTTCTCAAAGATGAAGTTTGTCTAAGGCATGAACTTGAACACGAAGTTGGTGATGAACGCTTGGAAGTCGAAAATGAAAAATCAGGTAAGTAAGTTGAGCTTATATTATGAAGTGTTCTAATACTCTTCTCCTTGCTTGTTTTGCAGGAGGAACGTGGAGACAAAGCGGTGACGACTTAAGTAATCCAAGATGATATTTCAACCTCGAAGGAGGAAAGTTGCAAAAAATGGCTAAGTGTTAGCTCAAGTGACAAAGAAGTTGAAGAACAAAAGTCAAGAAGAAGATCGAGAACAGTGTGAACACATCCGCAAACGGAATCTTCTAGAAGGATGATGGTGGACATTATGGCGCATTTATTACCCCACTCTCCTTTGTGGTGGTTTTTAGGGCAAATCTTGTTTAGGGCTGAGGTGGCACGATTCTAGCCATCCAGCCGATTGTAACCCTAGCTGTCTTTTGGGACTTGGCTAGCTATATAAAGGGGGAGTCCCCCTCATTTGTAATTCATTAGAAATTAGATTTAGAAGTAGAAGCAGAGCTTAGAGGAGTAGAGAGCAATTAGATAGTTGATAGTATAGTTTAGATTGAAAAGGAAGGAAAGTCTTCCCTTTGGATACTTTGTAAGAAGTTGTCATGTATGCTTTCATAATAAAAAGAATTTTCATTGATGGTGAATTCTTCTTTGTTGTGAATAGTTGTTGAGGCTTCTTCGTCCTTCCAATTCACGTAGCATCTTGAAGTAGCTTAAAGTAAAGTAGATTTCATTTCATGCAAGTACTTAGCAATTATGGAATGTGGTGCTCGATTTGAACAAGACTTCGCTTGTCCATACCACTATTGGGCTCGTTGATGGTGGGTTCGCCTTGCGTGGTCAACTGGAACTTTGTGAATCTTAACTTCGATTATGGTTTATATGTTGGCATGCGTCGTTGTGATGGTGTCTTCATGCTAAATCGTGATCTGAACATCTTAAGTCACTCCTCTAAGATTGCACCAGTTTCGCGGAAGCTGTCCGAAGTGAGGCAAAACGGAGCTTGGTTGAAGCTTGTGAAAATTGATCGCCATGTCCCACACCCTAGAGTAGACTAGAACACTCGTATCCCTACACCCTTTAAATTTAGTTCATTTCTGGTTAGAATTAGGAAACTTGTGCTCACATGCCAAATCATTTGAATTATGCAAAAACCCTTAGTTTGATGTCTACTGTTGACTGTCGAACAATTGTGTAAGTCCCCTTGACATACCAGCAATATCACATCGAGCCAAACTGAGCCTATTCGCACTTAAGGAACCTTGGAGTTGAAAGCATGATCTTACTCGCAATCTTAGCATGCTGAATACTTTGTTCAAGAGAGGATAGAGCGTCCGTTGGGAGACTTTATTCTGTGTTGGTGCGGTCTCAAAAACCATGTCAACACAACTCAAGTGCACTCAGGCATGCAACAACGAAATTGTATTAGTAACCAATATAGAGATATAAATCCAAGCAATAATTAAATCAATACTTCTATTTTGTTCTATCTTGCATATTTTCAAAATAAAATGCGTTCACAATTTCAAAAGTAAATATTTTTCACATTTCCACACACCAAAGCATTGTATTATATCATATTACTCTAACACACACCATCATTCATATAATAAATCCACACAAAGTCATGGACAAAATAGCATCAAAGTCTGAGACGTCACATCGGTGAAACCAAGGCATGAAATCATCATTGCAGATTTGGATACAACCTATGGTTCAATGGTTTCAAGAGAACACAAGAGGAAAATCCTTGCATGGAGACAGTGCCACATCTTCAAGGTTAGAACCTACGAGAGGATATCTGAGGAGTTTTTTGCCTACAGACAAAGGGTGATTGAAGCTCTTTCGTTCATTAGTGAGTTTGTTGCAGAGATTCCCTCTCGTTATAGTCATGAAGATGGTTCCTATGTTGGACTTGATGAAGTGCAAGGCCAGTTTCAAAATGTTGTTCGTAGTAGTGATGGAAGCAATTTAGTTGGTGGTAGGATGAGTCACATTTCCATGATGTTAGCAAAGTTCGAGAAAGTGGCCAATGAGGTTGAAGATTTCCTGAGATCAATTGCAGATGGTGAAGAAATCTTAGAAAAGCGAAACTTTGCTATTGATAGTATTGATGCACCTGACAGGGACATAGTTTCTAACTTTTTGGTGGATGTGATCAAGATTTAAAGCAACTTTCTTCTAGAAGCTTTCTTTATGCTTTCTTTCTATTCTCAGAATAATTCTTATCTATTCTTTGAAGAAGAGAAAGAAGATAAAATGTAATAGTTGGCATTTCCTATTTTTCTTGCTTTCTTAGGTGGTTAGATGTTATCTTCTTTTAGTTTTAGAAATAAAGCTTGCTTGCTGAGCAAGCCATAGTTGTAAAAGCAAGGAGATTTTAGGGTACCACAATTGAGAGTACAAGAACACATATGGAGAGGGTAGTACCACACTTATGGAGTTGAGCCATTTTGATAGTTCCTTAACATGGTGGCACACCTTGGTGTATATGATATAACATTTGTATTGGGGAAACCATGATGTTATTGATTTGGTAAAAAATCTAAAACCACTACCATGTTGATGTTGGCCAAATCATACAGTGTCGTCCTGAGTGGTCCCGAGGTATTTTATTATCTTGTTTATCAAGCCCTTAGTAGTAATCATGTCCTTATCATCCTATTTATGTTCGAAAACTTGCCTACGAAATATTATCAAACAAAAAACTGTAAGTTGCAAAAAAGAATGGCTGCAAATATGTTTATATTCATGAATTTGGAACAAGTGTCATATGGCTCTTAAATGGAGCAACAACTTTTATAAGAGAGAAACTCTAATACAAAATATGATCCAAGGCAATTCTCGCTTCATTACAAACCTCAATAGAAATTGTCACAAAGAGTGACTTATAAAGTACAACCAATAAATTCACACTTACTATGATCTCATTTTATGTGATGTAAACATGATAATATTTGTTGTAGCAATTCATTTAGCAACATTAAGGAATGAACATGAAATGATATGTAAACCACATGCACATGAGAGATTTATGTGGAAAAATGCTTAGGGTAGATGTAAAGACTCTTGACAATTTTCTTTCCAATTTTTTGTACCTTCCCCAATGTCCATTATGTCAAACATTTTACATGTATGTGAAAAGAAGTATTTATGTTTGAATCTGATTTTAATTGTGCTTTGAAGGAAATGGAAGTGAGATGTATTGCAAAAGCTCATTCATTGATATCACATGGAAATATGGAAGAACACATAAAATGTATAAAATGAAATAACAGTTGTCTTTCCTCAATTAAATTATTGATACAAAATTATAGAGATAATAAGCTGACATCTGACCTTTTTAATAGCTACAACAGTGTCTAAACTACATCAGCAACCTACAAGAAGTCCAACACTCAACATATACTTCGTTTGTAGGCCAAAATATGGTTCTAGATCATTTGCCTCAGTCACAGGAGTCTACCACACCTTCAAAGAAGGCCCACACCAGCAAAATAAGGGTCTCTATGAGTCCCACGATCTTGCAGAAGTCCAACAACTTCCCAAATGCCTCTTTTCAGATGTATGGAGTACCAATAACAACCTTCATAGGTCCACAACCAACCCAACAATCATACCTAGCTTCCAAAATGAAGTCAACTCACTCAACAATGGTGTCAATGCATCCAATCTGCTCAATTTGGCATCCTCAACTGGCATAGAACACACCTAGCCAAGGAAATAACCCAAGACCCAACCACGGAATAAACTTCATGCCCAACCCATACAATCTTCTTAGAATGATGTCGAAATTGAAATCTTTCAATAATAGTAGTCACCCAACTAATTGAGGTATTAAACCTCTAGTAGACTTCAAATATGGCATCCCAAACACTTCTTGATAGCCATTGCAATTTCACTAACAATTTGTCTTGCTTGCAAGACTTCACAAATTGTGCATTCATTTGATCCACACGTGAAACCTAAATGATTTCACCTACAACCAACTAGGGAAGATATTTCACCATTGAAATTGATTACCCTTAGCGTTTTCATCCTAGGCTTTGCTCCATAGAAGCTCCAAACTCCACAATAGAGAAAATAATTATGAGCAAATGAACTCCCAAATTCACTTTTATATTTCCCCACAAACCTTTTAAATTTTCCGATTAAAATATTTCATTAAAGCACCTTTATAAAGTGACTTTTTAACATTTTCTCTTTTTAATTCATTGAAATCACTTTATTAAATTAATTAAAATTGTTTGTGAAATTTGTTTTATTGGACAACTTTATTTAATTAATTAATTTATTCATTGATATTGCTTGAAATTAGCTTACAATTATAAAATAGGCTAAATGGATCATTTCTGACTGCTCCACGAAAGGGGACATTATAGTCCTCCCTTCTCGAGATTGCTTGTCCTCAAGCAATCAAAGATTAGGATGCTAAAAATTCTATTCACTTTCTCAAGTAGCATCTTCTAGAGGTAGGTACTTCCATTTGTTGAGATACTTCTTGAGCACTCTACTGGTCAACCTCTTCTCTCTGATATCTAGAATAACATTAGGGGCCAAAACCAATATGTCCTCATCAAATGGTGGAAGCTCTGGTGATGAAGTGATATGTTGCCCAAATGACCTTTTGAGGCAAGAAACGTGGAACACATTATGAATTTTGCTATTTTTTAGACAACTTTAATTCATAAACTACTTCACCAACCCTCTATGCAGTTCTTTAGGGGCCATAAAAGCAAGAATTAAACTTTTTAGCGCCACTTTTCTTTAAAGAAGACTGTTTGTATGGCTACAAGTGCACAGAGACCAAATCTCCCACCTCAAAGGTTCTCTCAACTATGTGCTTCTTTGCATAAATATTCCATTGATTTTGTGCACTATGTAGATTATCCTTAAGTGAGCTAAGGATGTCTTGATTCTCATGAATCTAATCCTTTTCCTTAGGCATTTTGTTGTCCCCAAATGCCAAATCTATGAAAGACACATCATATCCATAAAACACTCTAAAAAGAGTTATCGCAACTGACATATGGTAGGTGGTGTTATAGCAATGCTCCCCCAAATGTAACCACCTAACCTAAGCCTTTTGTTGCCCCGCAACATATTGTGTAAGTACCCTTCCACACATTTTCTAACAATCTCCATATATCCATTTGTCTGGGGGTGATAATTGGTGCTCAGGGTCAACTATGTGCCAACCAACCTAAAATTTCCTACCAAAAGATGTTGAGAAATCTTATATCTTGATCACTAACAATGTTCTTCAGTAATCCATGGAGTCTAAACACCTCTTTGAAGAACAAATTTGCAACCTAAGGTGCCTTGTACTCAAAATGATTTAACAAAAAATGTGCGCATTTGGTTAGCCTATCAACAACCACATAGGTACAATCTTTTCCCTACACTCTAGAAAGACTTGTAATAAAATCCATCGATACTTTCCCAATTTTTCTTCAAGATGGGTAAAGGATGCAATAGAACTGTTGGGAAAGTATGCTTTGACTTGTTCTACTAACATGTCATATACTCATGAACATGACGTAAGACATCATCTTTGAGACCCTTCCACGAGAATCTCTCTTGGATTTGCTAGTAGGTTTTGAAACAACTTGGATGTCTTGCAAGGGAGTGTCATGAATGGTCCTCAAAATCTTGTCCTTCAACTTCGATTTAGTAAACAAATAAATTATGTCCTATTATTATCAACCACGGTGAAAAAAAAGAATGAGCATGAGGTAGCAATTCCATATTGATCCGATTCAACCCATATCCTCCCATTTTCAATAGAACTCCTACTCAACTAAAAGATGATCCTTCCAATTAGTTGAAACCTCTATCAAGGAGCATATATCGAGTTTCTTGGAAAGATCATCTACTACAATATTCCTCTTCCCTTTCACATATTCTATATCAAAGACAAAATATGTAAACCACATACACATGAGAGATTTATTTGGAAAAATGCTTAGGGTAGATGTAAAGACCCTTAACAATTTTCTTTCCAAAAAATTTCACTTTCCCCAATGTCCATTATGCCAAACATTTTGCATGTATGTGAAAATAAGTATTTATGTTTGAGTCTGATTTTAATTGTGGTTTGAAGGAAATGAAAGTGAGATGTATTAGAAAAGTCCATTGATTGTTAGCACATGGAAATATTAAAGAACATATAACATGTCTAAACAAAAAATTAAAGTGGTCATTCCTTAATTGAATTGTTGATACAACATTATAGAGATAATAATTTGACTTTTGACCTTTTTAACAACTACAATAGTGTGTAAACTACATCAAAAGCCTACAAGAAGTCCAATGTCCAACATATACTTGTTTTGTAGGCCAAAATATGGTTCCAAATCATATGCCTTAGTCACAAGAGTCTATCACACCTTCAAATAAGGCCCACACTAGCAAAATAATGGTCTCTATGAGTCCCATGACCTTGCGAAAGTCCAACAACTTCCCAAACTCCTCTTTTTCAGAGGTATGGCATACCAATAACAACCTTTGCAAGCCCATGCCAAACCCAACAGTCATACCTTTGCAATGATTTTTGGCTTTGATTGTGTGAGAATTTTTGCATTGACGTTTCATATCACACTCCATGATCCATCATCAGGGATGAGAGCATAGCTAAAGGAGAAAAATGAAGTCAACTCACTCACTCAATATTGTGTCATTAATTCCACCATGAAGCCAACTCACTCGAGAATGGTGTCATTACCTTTTCACTAACAATTTGTCTTTTTTGCAAGACTTCACAAATTGTGTATTCATTTAATCCAAGCGTGAAACCTAAGCGATTTCACCTACAACTAGGTAGGGAGGATATTTCACCACTAAAATTGATTACCCTTACAATTTTTTGTAATAAACCAAACCAATTTTTTTCCAATTTTTCAATAGCAATTACAATGCAACACACACATGTTAAGGTTAGCTCCAAATCCAAACGATGCAGAAAGTAATTCTAACCAAGAATGTGTCAAGGAGAGGCGAGCATATGGTCAGAGGATCTTGTGCATGCAATACTAGAAGTAAACAATGCTGAAAGAACTCAACGCCAAGAATGTGCTTCCAAACCCAAGGTGGGCAAGGATCTACCATATGGTGGAGGAACTGAAAGAGATGATGCAATGCTGAAAGGTAAACTCAACACCAAGAATGTGCACTCCAAACCCAAGGTGGGTAAGGTGCTACCATTTGGCGGAGATTCTATTGTAAATGATGCAATGTTGAAAGTAACTCAAACACCAAGAATGTGCACTCAATCCCGGAATGGATGAGGCGCTAACATATGGTGCTGAGGATCTAATGTAATACAATGAAGATTGAACAATGGCCAGTCTCTTCCACTAAGAGTGAGAAATTACAATGAACTTTGCAAGATAAGAATAATGGCTAAACAGTACTACTGTAGCAGCCTTACATTATGAGTTTTGCCTGCAAGTATCACTCTATTTGAAATGTCTCAATGCTGCAATGAAGTACTATATCTCTCCTATCATCAAATGGCTCAATCCACACAAAACCCGACCCAAAAGACAAACTTCTACAATATGATTTTGACATACCAACAACTGAAAATGCACAAACCAGCAACTACAAAACTCACTAAAATGCTCATAACTTCCTCAAAACTACTCCAAATGACGTGAGACCAAGTGCAATGAACTCCTAGGTAGATAGTGATCAAGTTATGACCAAGAAATAATTGCAACAACTCCTTAATGAATTTTCTAAACTTTTTCTAGGCAAGACAGCCTCTCAGAAAGGCGACTTGCAATATAAAATCCAAGACTCCACTGAAAATTATGAAAATTTGCAAATAGGGGCGCCCTAGATAGTAGAAGAGATGTAGCAAATACCCAGAACCATAGAAAATTCGTACAATGACTTATGATCAAAAATCACTTTCAGCACTACAAAAACCAGCAATTGTAAACTGAAAATAAACATCAAAATCTCCAACTGTGAAGCTCAATCTGCACTCTCAGAATGAGAAGCAGTCTCTGAAACTTAGCTAGGTGCTATCTTTCAAGCACGAAACCAAGGTTGCAAGAACTAGGAGGTATGCATTCCTCGAAGCCAACTTTGAAATCATTTCAGCAGCATAACATTATAATTTCTTCATGGATGCCAAACAAAGAGCCCATCACTCTTATTTATAGTTTTTCTGTCTCCAAATTGAAATCTTCTTTTCCCTCCAATTAGGGTGCCTAAATGAAATTCACTTTTCACCTTTTCTCCAAATTTCATTTGTATTTCATTTCCAACCCATATGTGGAAATATAATTTAATAGAATGCAAAAATATCACCAAAAGGCGTCCAAGGTAGACTTAAGTGAAATATTCTATAACTTGCAAATATTTCACTAAAATATTTAAGTGAAATATTTAATTAAACTCAAATGTCTCCAAGCTAGGCGTCCCCTTTTGCCTTAGCACATATTTCACTTAAATATTAATTCATCAAATAAGGCCTCCAAAATGTTTAATTAATAAACATTATAAAATCACTTATCTCTCCAAGTGGCATCCCAAATAGCCTTAATTAATTATCTCACTTTATAAAATATTATCATCTCAAGGCTAGGCGTCCCAAATAAAAAGCATTAAAATATGACTTCATCAATAAATCATCCTCCAAACCTTAGCCGAGAATATTTAAATATTTTAGCTCCTCCAAAGGACACCCAACACAACTCCAACTTGCCAAAAATAGCTCTGAGAATACTGGAAAGACCAACTGCCCAAACTAACCTACCAAAAATAACCATTGCTCTGAACTGTTGAACTGCTACTAAAAATAGCACTGCCAAAAATATAACTTACTAAAAATAGCATATTGCTAAAAATAGTAAGTTGTTCCAAACTCATTTTCTCCACATTTTGAGTAGCCATCACAACTTACTAAAAATAGTAAGTCCGGAAAAGTTCTTTGATTCAGTTGCATGTCACACCATCGCAGAGCTCTCTAAAAACCCAGAAGGAATCCAAAATCCAAACTGGAAAACTCCAACATGCAAGCCTCCAAAAAGCAGCCGAGAACGCAAGTCAATATCTTGTCATGCATGTTACCTCGTTGTGAATCTCTCCAAAAACCCATAAAGCTCCACTAGACATGCGTTAGAAACTCCAACATGCAAGACCTCAAAAACACCTCTAAAGTGAAAACCCTAATTTCAGCCTCCAACTAGCCTACAGGTCTCTAGAATAGGCCAATGGTCAACAAAACTGATCACTACCGAGAAGGGGACATTACATTTTTT
This sequence comes from Sequoia sempervirens, assembly GCA_007258455.2. Taxonomy (NCBI): domain Eukaryota; kingdom Viridiplantae; phylum Streptophyta; class Pinopsida; order Cupressales; family Cupressaceae; genus Sequoia; species Sequoia sempervirens. The sequence goes on from VDFB02075375.1 coordinate 25,548, forward strand.
ATCTTAGGGTTTTCTCCACAAAAGCTCCAAACTCCACAATAAAGAAAATAAACAAGAATGAGCAAATGAGCTCCCAAATTCACTTTTAAATTTCCCCACGGACCTTTTAATTTTTTTGCTTAAAATATTTCATTAAAGCACCTTTATAAAGTGACTTTTAATATTTCCTTTTTTTAATTCACTTAAGTCACTTTATTAAATTAATTAACGTCATTCATAAAATTTATTTCATTGGACAAATTTATTTAATTAATTAATTTATTCCTTGATATTGCTTGAAATTAGCCTACATGAATAAAATAGGCTAAATGAATAATTTTTGACTACTCCACAAAAGGGGATATTACAATCCTCTCTTCTCAAGATCACTTGTCCTCAAGCAATCGAAGATTAGGCTACTAAAAAATTTGTTCACCTTCTCAGGTAGCATCCTCTAGAGGCAAGTACTTCCATCTGATGAGATACTCCTTGAGCACTATGCTCCTCAACCTCTTCTCTTTGACATCTAGAATAACATTGGGGACCAAAACCAATTTTCCCTCATCCAAAGGTGGAAGCTCTCGTGATGAAGTGATATGTTACCTAAGTGACCTTTTGAGGCAAGAAACATGAAACACATTATGAATTTTTCTATTTTTAGGGAACTCTAATTCATAAGATAATTCACCAACCCTTCGTGCAATCCTATAGGGGCCATAAAAGTGAGGCTTCAAATTTTCAGCACCACTTTTCTTCATAGAAGACTGTTTGTATAGATGCAAGCGCAAGTAGACTAAGTCTCCCACCTCAAAGCTTCTTTCAACTTTGTCCCTGATCCAAGAGGATCCAAAAGATCTCAAAAAAATTCATAGTCTTAGAATCCGACGAAACCATCATCATTGTGTAGAGTTCATCGAGATGATTCTGACGTCGCTTGAATCACATTAATCGGAGTTCGTACGTGAAAGTTATGGTCAATCAAAGTTGTGCAGAAAAAGGTTGACTAGGTACAGATGATAACGTCATCATGTTGACGTGGCATGCACAGGTGGCAAGCTAGCTTGGACCAATGAGAAGGTGACACTTGGTGTAGGGTGACGTGGCATAGTTCAACAATTGGACCAATCAAGTACTGACACTTGTCCAAGCATTAGTGAATAAGAAAGGGTCACGTGGCCCAATGAATGGATGGCATGTGGCACCACGACTTTCCTCCGATTTGTTGGGCTATTTAAAATATTGTTGAGGAGGGTCGAACCCTCAACCTCCCCCCTTCTACTTTTCCTCACATCCACTAAAGCAAAAGGGCTAGTTTCTATTTATATTTTAAACAATGAAAAAATCATATAAAAGGGGGTCGAGTGGTTTTAACCCCCGACCTCCCAAATTCCATTAACACTCTCAAGCAACACGCCACACACTATTCACAGGAAAACTTTGGCGATGTATTTATTTAAAGTAAAAAATAAAGTCGTTTTTAAGTAAAGATGAGGCCGACGTTTTGAACCGTCAACCTCCATATCATAACAACCACCCCATGCCACTAGACCACGCCCATTGTTCACGATAAAGGATAAGAACAAATTTTATTTGTTATGTGCTGAACGGTGAAAGTCTAAAAAAGAGGGGCTCGGTTTTGAACCCAAGCCCTCTTAGAAAAAGGACAAAAAATTTACAACTAAGGCAGAGGCCGAAATATGAAAATGTATTGTGCAGGATCATAGTTAAAGTTGTATTTTTCTCGTAGACAAGGGTTTTTAAGGCTTTTGAAGCCTAACTTGTGAATGCAAGATAAAGGAGAATACAAAAGAGTCTTTAGGTGTGGAGAGGAGACTGTGAGAATATGATTAATGCAGGTCTAACACATTTTTGATGTAATAAGGCGAACTGAAGCTTGGCATCATTAATAAAAGCGGTCCCACATTGAGAAGCAAACCCAGAGATGTAGCCCGAACACATGGGCGAACTCCGTTAACAAACCTGTCATTGTCTCTTTGTTTTCTCTTATTCTTTCAGTATTTTGATTCCTTCTTTGAGTTATTAATTACAAAAATTTAAGGTAATTAATTAACGTTTCATTAAGTTGTGTAATGAATAAGTACACCTAGTTCTACAATTTCAATTGCAAATGAACATAGCCAGCCATGCAATTTTGTTGATCGAGAATTTATATATCTGAATTAAGTATAAGTTGTTAAGCCTTAATTACACATCAAGTTTGGTATCAAAGCAGTTTAACAGGAAAAATTGCAAGCGGTGGATGTTAACCAGATTGAAATTAAAGCGAGAAGAAGGTGCACTTGAGGAGATTAATCCAGAGATCAGATTGAGGCAAGTTACTTGAAGGCAAACCATGGCACAACTGGAAGAAGGAAAATCTCCCAATCCTAAAATCTTTGAGAATGAAGAACAATTTCGCAAAATGTTCCTAGACATGAAGATAATGTTGGAAGAGTTGTACAAGGACAAAAATAAGGAGAAAGGTGAATCCTCTTCAAAAGATGACAAAGGTAAAGGAGTAGGAGGTGGTGGTGACCCTCCTGAACCTCCATCTCCATCTTCTTCATCTTCTTCATCTTCTTTGTCTACTTCATCTTCAAAGAAGAAACAACCTATGTAACCTGAATCTAATACACCTTTGTTAAAACTTGATGTTAAATTTGAATTGCCAACTTCTAATGGAGAATTGGATGCAACGAAACTTGATAATTGGATAAAGCATATTGAAGTCTATTGCATGATTTAGAAGTTTATTGATGATACTTCCAATATCCAATTAGCCACACTTCGCCTAGGAGGCACAACCTTAATTTGGTGGGAGAGAAAAACTCAAGAAGATCTTAGTTGATATGATAAAATTATTTCTTCTTGGTTTGAGTTTATAGCTGCACTTAAGAAACAGTTTTATCCATTAGGTCACATGCAACAAGCAGTAATGAATTGGAAATCATTAAGGCAAGAGAAAGGACAAAGAGTATAGGAATATACATTTGAATTTAGGAAAAGAGCTTTAATTTTGGGCATTCCATTATATACACAAGAAAATTTGTTGAAGTATATAGATGGATTACGTGGAAATTTGAGACATATAATACTTATGTTCAATCCAACCAACCTTGACGAAGTTAGTGTGCAAGCCATTCATCTTGAAATAGGCATGAAGAATAGCCATGCCAGTTTCTTAATGGAATTCGTTAAGCAAAAAGGAAGCAAGAAAGGGAAGGAGAAAATGGAGCGAAAAACTTCCGTGAAGAAATAGGAGATAAAGCCTTATTGCTCACACTACAAAAAGAAAGGGCTCAAAGATGAAAAATGTTGGAAATTACATCTTGATCAGAAACCAAAGTGGTTCAAGGGTTGAAAGGGTAAGAAAAAGATGACAAATATCGTGTAGGACCTTAGATCAAATTTTGATGATGAAACCAAGATAACAGTTGTGGGTATAAAAGGTATAATTCCTGTTGCCAATACTAGTTCCCTTGCTTCTTCTTTAAAGTGTAATGAGATCCCTAATGAAAATAAAAGGAATGAATTGTTTCATATAAGGACTATAGTGAAATAAAGTAAAATTAATACACTCATAGATAGTGGATCACAAGTGAACTTAATCTCTAAACAAGTTGTTAAGAAATTGGGATTAAAAACAACACCTCATCCAAAACCATATCTATTGGGTTGCGCGCATGATAATGCTCGGTTACATGTGTCAAGACAATGTAAACTCAAATTTGCAATCACATCCAAATTTTTAGATGAGGTGGAGTTAGATGTAATTCCACTTGACATATATGGGATGGTTTTAGGAAGTCCTTGTATGATAGAAAGGCCATTTTCTACAAGGAACATAACATGTATCATTTGTTTAAAGATGGAATTGAATTCATTGTGAAAGCTCATCGCATGAAGAATGATAGATTTGTTGTAAACACAAGGCATTTGAAGATGATTGTGAATGCAAGAAACACGTTAAACCTCATGTCTATAACAGCTAGTGATATTAAGCATGAAGATGAAGTAATCACATGAATTTATAATCATGATAAGGTATCGTAGAAAGCACAATATGAGGATCAATTGCAAACAAATTTAAGCCTTCATCCAAAGGTTGAAAATGAGGGTTTGAAAGGTTCATTTTCTACTCATGATCCTATTTAGGAATCCAACATGTTGATTCTTCTTCTTTTGCATCAATTTATTAGGTATTGTTGTTTTCTATTCTTTTGGTTAGCTCTATATGGATGGTGGATGCGACAATGAATATTGATGCGTATTCAGTTGACTGTATCAATAATGCTATCTTATTTTTCATCTTGTTTGTGATGGGTTAGATGATCAAAATTCCAGTAGGGTACACAAATGATACTGGGCAAGTGAGGCAACAATTCTCACTTAAATTCTATATAAAACTAGACTTTTGGTGGTCCAAAAGCTTCTCAATTGGGAGGAATGATCCAGAAGATCTAAAAAAATTCATAGTCCCAAAATTTGACGAAACCATCATCATTGCATAGAGTTCTTTGAGACGATTCCAACACCACTTGAATCCCGTTAATCAGAGTTCGTTCGTGAAAGTTATGGTTGGTCAAAGTTGTGCAAAAAAGGTTGACCAGGTATAGATGATGACGTCAACATGTTGATGTGGCATGCAAAGGTGGAAAGGTAACTTGGACCAATGAGAAGGTGACACATGGCATAGGGTGATGTGGCATAGTTCGACAATTTGGACCAATCAAGTACTAACACGTGTCCAAGCATATGCGAATAAGAAAGGGCCGCGTGGCCCATTGAATGGATGCCACGTGGCACCACGACTTTCTACCAATTTGCTGGGATGTTTAAAATACTGTTGAGTGGGTCAAACCCTCAATCTCCCCCTTCTACTTTTCCTCACATCCACTAGAGCAAGTGACTTCCTTGCTATATAAGCGGGGCCAATTTCTATTTATATTTTAAATAACAACAAAATCATATAAAAGGGAGTCGGGTGGTTTGAACCCTCGACCTCCCAAATCCCATTAAGCACTCTCAACCAACGCGCCACACACTATTCATAGGAAAAATTCAACGATGTATTTATTTAAAGTAAAAAAAGTCATTTTAAAGTAAAGATGAGGTCGACGGTTTGAACGGTCGACCTCCATATCATAAAAACTGACCCATGCCACTAGACCATGCATATTGTTCACGATAAAGGATAAGACCAAATTTTATTTGTTATGTGTTGAACAGTAAAAGCCTAAAAAAGAGGGGCTTGGTTTTGAACTCAAACCCTCTTATAAAAAGTGATTTTTTTTACCATTAAGGCAGAGACCGAAATATGAAATTGTATTGTGTAGGATCATAGTTAAAGTTGTATTTTTCTCATATAAAAGGGTTTTTAAGGCTTTTGAAGCCTAACCCATGAACGCAAGATAAAGGAGAATACAAAAGAGTCTTTAGGTGTGGAGAGGAGATTGTGAAAAGATGATTAATGCATGTCTAACACATTTTTGATGTTATAAGGAAAATTGAAGCTTGACATCATTAATAAAAGCAGTCCCACATTGAGAAGCGGACTTGGAGACATAGCTCGAACACATGGGTGAACTCCGTTAACAAACTTGTTATTGTCTCTTCATTTTCTCTTATTCTTTTAGTATTTTGATTCTTTCTTTGAGTTATTAATTACAAAAAATTAAGGTAATTAATTAACGTTTCATTAGGTTGTGTAATGAATAAGTACACCTAGTTCTACAATTTCAACTGCAAATGAACATAGCCATGCAATTATATTGATTGAGAATTTATATATTTGAATCAAGTATAAGTTGTTAAGCCTTAATTATAGATCAATGCATATCCACATAATTCTTTTAGTTTTGTGCACTCTATAGATTATCCTTAAGTGACCTAAGGATGTCCTCACTCGTGAATCCAATTCTTTGCCTTATGTGCTTTGTTGTCCCCAAATGCCAAATATGTGAAAGACAAAACATCATATCCAGACAATGCTCAAAAAGGATTTATCCCTGTTAGGATAGGTGACATTAGAATTTCCATCCTAAGTTGATTTATGTGTCTCCATGTTCTTTGGAAAGTGTTCTAGAGGACACGAGGGTAAAATATTTATCATTTATTTTCCTACAACAATTTGTAATTGCATTCAAAGAGGTGGACCCACTGCGGTGACAATTACATAGAATCTCGAGAGCATATTCCTTTTGGGCGTCCAACTTTTGGGTGGGGACCACCCATAAATGCATGTCTTTGCATGTTATCCTAGATTGGGCACCCAACCTTGCATGTTCTGGGTTTGAGTCATTGGAGCCGTCGAAGAGTTATGGAACAGTCTAGATTGAATTTTTTTTATTGTCTATGGATTAGGTGCCCATGTGAGCATTTATGTAACGCTTGAAAAACACACATTCCAAAATAATTAATTACTTTGATCAATGCACATCACAAGTAAGGGAAAGGAGATAACATGCAAAACATTTATATCCATGCATGCTCAAAGGAAAGTTCATTAAAGATACTAAGTACATATATTTATTACTTCATTAATACTTCAAAGGAACTTCATACATTAATGAGTTACTATATATATCAACACATGGCTATGCCTTTACCAAATCTAGCCATATAGGCTTATACAAAGATACACAAAACACAAAAATTCAAATATTGTAAAGCCAATTGAGGGAACAACAGTATCATCAATGCATCCACAAAAGAACCATAACACAAGAATTTCATGAGTGGAAAACCCTTGTAGGGATGAAAAACCACTCATAAAAGTGTCTCATTGGCTTAATGAAATGCCTCATCGGCCGAGCCTTACTGGCTACAAAGTTTCAATGGTTACAAGATGCCTCATAGGCAATGGTCATACTATCTCGTTGACAAGACCATTCATTACATACCTCTGGATATCATGAGTGTCACACATATCAAGGAGCATATGGGAGTTCTTTTACTAGTCACATAAGTCTTCACGCAACATTTTCAAGTTTCACCAATGCATTATCCTTACATATGAAATTTAGGTAGTGCCAACACTATCATGAATTGCTCCCAAGTATTTGTAAATAAGACCATTCTACTTCCAATGATCTCTCAAATATCACACAAGTACGCTGCAATCACGCAAAGCTTCATGAAAGTAATTATAATCCTGCTAGGATGCGCACCTGCCTATGCAATTATAAGCAAAATGTTTACTTCTAAACTCAATGATTCATATTTAGGTTTTATCAATGAGAGAGTAATACTATAAAGGAATTTAGAAGATATAGCTCATATATGTATGAGAATACATGTATAAGCTAATGTATATATATATATATATAAGTATACATTCTTATGTAAATAAATCTCAAAATCAACTAAGTGAGGAAAATTCCTAATTTCTCTGTATGTGTATAATGACCCATAATTCATGAGAAAAGTGTCATCATTGAAACTAACTTCCATAAAGTAGGGTATGATTCAACATTCATTTATCTTTTATAAAATTTACAATTGATTCACAATACATAATAGGAATAGGTGAATTGCATTCTAATTCTATATATATAGATCTAAGGTTAGAAAATGTCTCAAAATTCATATTCCTAAGAGAATGCTCACAAGAAATAAATTCTACTCTGATTTTGATAACTCACTTTTGACTCGGTTTAATCATTCCTCTAACATTTCAAGGTTTATAGGTAATTAAATGCAAATGTGTAACTTCTGATTTGTTTTCAAAGTATTCAATAAGCCGTTCCCAAATTAAAGGGTTCATTCTAAATATAACAAATTTACATGACATTTGTAAAAATAAAATAAAATACTTTCAAGCATAAATGTATACATTTTGAACGAACAAAATTTACCCAATTCGCTTAAAACAATTGTAAGCAAGTGTGTTCTTGCTTTCAAGATAGCCAATATTCCATTTCTAATTAAAATAATGGTGTTATATAATTTTAAAAGAAACAATCACCAGTTAGAATCTACCCATATTCATATGCACATATGCATATATTTGGACAGATACTCAAAGGTAAAACAATCCATTATAGAAACATATCTACTTAAAACAAAAATATTTGTTATTGTAAGTCAGATTTCCACATTTAATCTTTTTGAGTTCTAAATCTTGCTCTCACACTTATTGTATTTGTATTCTTTTCTATACATATATCTAGAAATATAAATAGATACACAAAAATCTACATTTACAGCTGAAGTAACTTACAATCTTTTTAAATAGAAAGATATATACATATATTTAATTAAATATGTGAATATATATACATACTTATAGACACTTAGGGAATCACACTTACAATGAAGTAATAAAAATAGCTCCAGCCGTGCAAAATATTTACCTTACAATGTTGCAGTCATTACATACATGATTCATATAATTACACACACACACATACACACACACACACACACACACATATATATATACGCACACATTTATATTTATATACAAACAATTTATCTTTCAATTTTTCCAGCACCAACATGATTGTAAACACTTACAGCCAAAGGTATATTTACTCATTTAAATTCTACAATGATTTAATTCTCAGCATTAAATTTTCCAACATCAATATGATTGTAAACAACAATATATACATAAAAAAATTCATCTATAAGTAATCTTCATAATATATACAGACTAATATATGGATACAAAGAGATATCATTGTAAAACAACAAGTTTAATCACTTTTATATCAGATTTTTGTTCATCTACTCTTTTCATTCTTACTTCCATACATAAAGTATTTGTAATCATCTATATATATGTAAAAAGAAGAACATAAAATTGTAATTTACAGCTGAAGTTTACACATTCTAAAATAGCTTTAGGCATACATTTCAGTGCCCCATAATTAAGATGTTCTATATATATTCACATGTAATTCTTTTTATATCCATTTTGAAAATAATACATTCACAGCCAAAGTGTTATATAAGCCTACAACATATTATATACATAGAGGTATGCTTATGCAAATATTTTTTTAGATGAGTAAAATTATTATATACATATATACATATTTTATGCATATATATATTTATTTCAAAGCTGTATATTCAGTAATATATTTTCAGCAGAAGTAGTAAAATGTTCAACATTAAGTATTCATTTGCCACATTAAAATCAAATACTCACAGTGGTGTTGTGGATATATATATATATATATATACATAGGTATATATACATATATATATACTTATATATTTTATTATTTTTAACAAAAGAATAAACACATTTCTAAAGCATGAATTCAACTCTGTATTATATCTTTTAGAAATTTCACATGTATTTACCCAGATTACTATATATTTTATTATGTATATATATATGCATATATATTAAACAATACAATTTAAATATATAAGTATATATATGTATACACAGGTTAATTTAAATTGTAGCACAAGCAAATAAATTTTCTTCAATTTATAATAAATTTTGTTTTTCAACAAAGATTCAATCTGCAACAAAAAAATAGTGTATATATATATATATAGGTATATATCAAAGGAGGACATGAAGAATTAGATTTGTACACTATTGGCTCAAAATTTATGGAATAAACCAAAATAACTCCACTTTTCCAAAACACAGTAACAAGTTCACACAGTTGAATCAAAATACAATGGGAAAGGAATTAAAAACCTGGATTCGCTTCCTGTAGAATTCCCTTTTCTTTCTTGTTTTTTTTTCCCTTCTCCACCATGCTAGATTCACTGTGCTTAGAAACCCTCTTCTCAGCAACCAATTTTCAGTTATTTTTGCAAAGCAATAAAGAAGATTCTATGAAAGAACAATTGTGTTTCGGGTAATGATTTTCCTTTTTAAAGTTTTTCCCTTCCATTTTCATAACCTAATCTTTAAAATCAAAAATAAAATTTAGTTTTATGAACGATATTTATCTTTAATTAATAATAATAAAGAATTCTATTTTAATTGTAACTACATAACTATGCAAGTAAATAGTGAGCAATTGTCATTTGTAATTTATAAAAGAAATACTTACCTTAATAAGCAAGTACATAAATATTATTCACGCGCAAATTAAATATTTATTCTGAATAATATTAACGAAATTTCACTTACTTGCATGTAAAATAATTTTCCTAAATAACAAAGTATTTTCATTTAATTGCAATTAAGTTAATTATTCTAAATAATAAGCATTATCAATTAATTGAAAAAAAATGAATTCTCTAATTAAAATATAATTATTTCCTTTTTGTTTGTTTATAACTTAATTTAATTAAACATTATAAAATTACGAACAATAAAAATAAGGGTCGTGACATCATTTCCCCCTTAAAGAATCATCCACCTGAGAAAGATATGTTTACTTCAAACATCTATCTGTTTATCATAACCAAAAATTCTTGTGGCTAGCATCCATACACTTGCACACCTTGTTAGCATATCATAGCTTTGTCAATTCACTTTATTTACTTTACCAAATAAAAGCATGCAACTAATTCATTTCTTTCATACAATTTTCTATATCTTATTCAAATCTTTTTGAGATTCCAAGATATTTACTGCTAGAAAGAAAACAATTATGTTCATTTGTCAATATGCCTACTCGCATGAGATGTTAGAACAATTGCCTTTATGATGAAAAAAAAATAAGCATCCTATACTACTTGTTATCATCATTAGCAAATTGAAACACTAAACAAAAAGAGAATTTTGAGTAAGTAGATAATGCAAAATAATTACAATAAGGTCCTTTTGATCAACAACATAAAAGATAAGATCAACAAGTTACAAAAGATCATCAAGATCATCAAAGATAAGAAGATCACTTACTAAAACAAAAGGTTCAGGTTGATTACCTTAGTAACCCGGAATACCATATGTCAGGAAGATCATCAAGGGCTCAATACTGATCCAACCAGTTACTAAATTTCACAACAAAAGGGTAAGTCTCAATAGAAATTAACTTTCTATTAACAAGGATATCCATGAATGTATTATATGTATAATCCTTTCTATTTTACAAATGCAACAAGAATGCATCCAAGAGAAGTGCATTACATTAGTTGACTAAACAAGTCATTCAACGATTCATGCTACGATACATATCTAATTTTTAAATTTCATAAAGAAAATATAATATTTAATCAATCTTTAGTTGCCATAACCTAATGGTCTTCCGCAAGCTGAAGGTCAAAGCATGGTTAAGGTGCTTTTCCCACCCAACCATGAAGCATAACACTTCCTCGAGGTTCTTCCTAACTCGAAGAACACTCGACCCTACATGAGGTGCCTAGAAACCAATAATAATAGGGCAGGGGGGAAACTCTCGATGCATGCCTGAGCCTTATATGCACTCTTATACTAGAATGAACATATTTCTTGCATACAGGATGTGGCAAAGAAACATATTTATATAAATAGATTCTAGGCATTCATTATCCATCTATTTCAATGGTACAACTTGCTTTGGCCAAAGCATATATAGAAGAAAATTTGGTTGATCTTGGAAAAGAAGATCACCTTCTCTGTTAATCCACATTCGGCATCCCGTCCCGAAAGGTAAGCTTAAAATTTATCACACACCACACTTTAAAGAAAGGAGATAGAGGTACATCCATAACATGAAATATATATCCATAACATGTATTCCATGAATTATCCATAAATGCTCAAGAAATTTCATATAACACTGTCAATGTACTTACACCAATAAGGGTGTTACAAATCATCTATTTCAATGATACAATAAACAAGAATACATAACCTCTGGTGCCTAACTCACACAGGGTATGAATACATAATTTACCTATAGTGCCTCACTCGCACAAATATGGAACATGTCTCGTACACAATGTGCATTACTCATTCAAGTTTTTATAAAATGAATATGATAAGTGCATCTCTCTCACAAGTGCATTACTCGCACTCCAGGTGAAATATGCATAAATTATAGTAGTGCATTTATAATGATCATTACTCGATCTACTAAACACCATGAGTATGAAAAGTATATCCCGCACACAAATGTAAAATGAAATTACTCAAGTGTTTTATCCACACAAAGAAATCAAGAACTTGTTCTAGTGCATCACTCACACAAGAACAACAATAATATGAAATATGCATTACTCGCATTAGTATAAATATAGTGAATATTTCACATTCAAGTATACATATAAATATAATCAAGGAAACAAATATTTTATGCCATGAATGCAATCATTCATACAGATGTGCCATTTACGGAGAAAAAGAAGTGCATCATTGCACTAGGATACATGATTCAATTACATCAATCACTTCTGACTTTGTCTGATAGACAAATGAAGTTATTTATCATTTCAATTTCTATCATGAATTACCAATGAAGATTCTCAAGACATCATAACCTTGCATTTTCGAAAGATCTTGTGGATTCTATCATATCCAATTCCCATAGGAATAAGACGTTCATCAATCAATTTGTCTTTAAAACTTCCATCTTAGGTTTCCCTTTCCTCAAGAAGGCTCAACTAATATTTATCCATTATTCAGAACTTTATTTACTACACATGGGTTTTTCCTTCTTTCTCTCATCGGGAAGTTCTCCTTTTTTTTTCTTCCCCTTGTATCTTATCAACTCATTCATCCTTTAATTCATTAGAGAGATCTCTCTTCACAATATACTTCTCTTATTGAATTCACTTTTATTGCCACCTCATCATTCATAGGTTGTCACCTTATTTGATCCCTATTGGTTCAGGTATATCTATTCATCTTACTTCATCATTCACCCTTTTTAATTCTCCATTCCACCACTCTCACAAAGTATCTTATGAAAACACACTTAAGACGAAGAGGTCTTACACCTCTAGAGTTCTCTCAATAATCAAACTGCGCCCAAACTTCTAATCAGTTCAAACTAACCATCAAAGAATCACCAACTCATCAAAAGAATTCTCACCCACAACTAGGGTTCTCTAATCAATTCAACAAGTTCATATACTATAAAACCTAAGCATAGTAGACTCGAGGTCTGAGTGTTGAACCTGAGTGCTCTGATACCAAAATGTAACGCTTGAAAAACACACATTCCAAAATAATTAATTACCTTGATCAATGCACATCACAAGTAAGGGAAAGGAGATAACATGCAAAACATTTATATCCATGCATGCTCAAAGGAAAGTTCATTAAATATACTTCGTACATATATTTATTACTTCATTAATACTTCAAAGGAACTTCATACATTAATGAGTTACTATGTATATCAACACAAGGTTGTGCCTTTACCAAATCTAGCCATATAGGCTTATACAAAGATACACAAAACACAAAAATTCAAATATTGTAAAGCGAATTGAGGGAACAACAGTATCATCAATGCATCCAAAAAATAACCATAACACAAGAATTTCATGAGTGGAAAACCCTCGTAGGGATGAAAAACCACTCGTAAAAGTGCCTCACTGGCTTAATGAAATGCCTCACCGGCCGAGCCTTACTGGCTACAAAGTTTCAATGGTTACAAGATGCCTCGTAGGCAATGGTCATACTATCTCATTGACAAGACCATTCATTACATACCTTTGGATATCATGAGTGTCACACATATCAAGGAGCATATGGGAGTTCTTTTACTAGTCACATAAGTCTTCACACAACATTTTCAAGTTTCACCAATGCATTATCCTTACATATGAAATTTAGGCAGTGCCAACACTATCATGAATTGCTCCCAAGTATTTGTAAATAAGACCATTCTACTTCTAATGATCTCTCAAATATCACACAAGTACGTTGCAATCACACAAAGCTTCATGAAAGTAATTATAATCCTACTAGGATGCACATATGCCTATGCAATTATAAGCAAAATGTTTACTTCTAAACTCAATGATTTATATTTAGGTTTTATCAATGAGAGAGTAATACTATAAAGGAATTTAGAAGATATAGCTCATATATGTATGAGAATACATGTATAAGCTAATGTATATATATATATATATAAGTATACATTCTTATGTAAATAAATCTCAAAATCAACTGAGGAAAATTCCTAATTTCTTTGTATGTGTATAATGACCCATAATTCATGAGAAAAGTGTCATCATTGAAACTAACTTCCATAAAGTAGGGTATGATTCAACATTCATTTATCTTTTTATAAAATTCACAATTGATTCACAATACATAATAGGAATAGGTGAATTGCATTCTAATTCTATATATATAGATCTAAGGTTAGAAAATGTCTCAAATTTCATATTCCTAAGAGAAATGCTCACAAGAAATAAATTCTACTCTGATTTTGATAACTCACTTTTGACTCGGTTTAATCATTCCTCTAACATTTCAAGGTTTATAGGTAATTAAATGCAAATGTGTAACTTCTGATTTGTTTTCAAAGTATCCAATAAGTCGTTCCCAAGTTAAAGGGTTCATTCTAAAAATAACAAATTTACATGACATTTGTAAAAATAAAATAAAATACTTTCAAGCAGAAATGTATACATTTTGAACGAACAAAATTTACCCAATTAGCTTAAAACAATTGTAAGCAAGTGTGTTCTTGCTTTCAAGATAGCCAATATTCCATTTCTAATTAAAATAATGGTGTTATATAATTTTAAAAGAAACAATCACCAGTCAGAATCTACTCATATTCGTATGCACATATGCATATATTTGGACAGATACTCAAAGGTAAAACAATCCATTACAGAAACATATCTACTTAAAACAAAAATATTTGTTATTGCAAGTCAGATTTCTACATCTAATCTTTTTGAGTTCTAAAGCTTGCTCTCACACTTATTGTATTTGTATTCTTTTCTATACATATATCTAGAAATATAAATAGATACACAAAAATCTACATTTACAGCTGAAGTAACTTACAATCTTTTTAAATAGAAAAATATATACATATATTTAATTAAATATGTGAATATATATACATACTTATAGACACTTCAGGAAATCACACTTACAACGAAGTAATAAAAACAACTTCAGCCGTGTAAAATATTTACCTTACAATGTTGCAGTCATTACATACATGATTCATATAATTACATACACAAATATATATATATATATATATACACACACATTTATATTTATATACAAACAATTTATCTTTCAATTTTTCCAGCACCAACATGATTGTAAACACTTACAACTAGATAAAGTAAACATTTACAACCAAAGGTATATTTACTCATTTAAATTCTACAATGATTTAATTCTCAGCATGTTTCATACGTATATATATATATATAAATAATTTTATCATTAAATTTTCCAACATCAGTATGATTGTAAACAACAATATATACATAAACAAATTCATCTATAAGTAATCTTCATAATATATACAGACTAATATATGAATACAAAGAGATGTCATTGTAAAACAAGTTTAATCACTTTTATATCAGATTTTTATTCATCTACTCTTTTCATTCTTACTTCCATACATAAAGTATTTGTAATCATCTATATATATGTAAAAAGAAGAACATAAAATTGTATTTTACAGCTGAAGTTTACACATGCTAAAATAGCTTCAGGCATACATTCCACTGCCCCATAATTAAGATGTTTTATATATTTAAATACATATGTGTGTATATTTGTATATATATTTATTCACATGTAATTCTTTTTATATCCATTTTGAAAATAATACATTCACAGCCAAAGTGTTATATAAGCCTACAACATATTATATACATAGAGGTATGCTTATGTATATATGTTTTTAGATGAGTAAAATTATTATATACATATATACATATTTTATGCATATATATTTATTTCAAAGTTGTATATTCAGTAATATATTTTCAGCAGAAGTAGTAAAATGTTTGGCATTAAGTATTCATTTGCCACATTAAAATCAAATACTCACAGTGGTGTTGTATATATATATATATATACTTATATATTTTATTATTTTTAACAAAAGAGTAAAGACATTTCTAAAGCATGAATTCAACTCTGTATTGAATCGGATTTGTACACTATTGGCTCAAAATTTATGGAATAAACTCAATCAGAATTTACCAAAATAACTTCACTTTTCCAAAACACAGTAACAAGTTCACACATTTGAATCAAAATACAATGGGAAAGGAATTAAAAACCTGGATTCGCTTCCTTAGAATTCCCTTCTCCACCATGCTAGATTCATCGTGCTTCAAAAACCCTCTTTTCAGCAACCAATTTTCAGTTATTTTTGCAGAGCAATAAAGAAGGTTATATAAAAGAACAATTGTGTTTTCAGTAATGATTTT